>RXPK01000309.1:1738073-2158280 GCA_004143645.1 Protaetia brevitarsis
TACTGCATAAGGTTATAATAATATAAGGAGCTAAAGACGATACTGGACATGAATCCTTTAAAGCAGGACATTGGTGGATTTGGAACTTTAAGAATGTACACTGCCCGACTTATTTAATGTCGTTGTCTACAGCGCAGTGACTATCAAAACTACTCACCATTTGCACAGGTGCGCGTTCGGCTGACGTCGGCTTTTCCAGGTAAATAATTTATTGGGGTATACAGTTGTAAAACCCTTCGCAATTATGCAAACTAGGTAGATCTAAGATTATTTAATATGGAAATCAAACCTTTAATATTGAAAGAAAAGCTTTATTCTCAGTAATGTGATAATTGATGTACTTTATTAAAATTGTTGTTTATTACAATTAGGGTGTAAATCCTTTTATTTAACAAAATTTGCAAGTGCAATTAAAGAAACATGGAAGAGTGGGAATATTCTGTGATATAAAAGCAGCCATGTTTTGGTTATATATTTTATAAAATTTGTTTTTTTTTTTAATTTTAGAGTGTATATTTATTTTTTATTTTTGCAGAGTGTTTTTTTTCTGGTTAAGTTTTACATTATCATTTTTGTTTGTATATTTAATGACAGTTACGTAATATAATTTTTTTCTAGAATTTTTGTGTTGACATTTCTAAATGTTGTTAATTTTCTTATTTTTACGGAATGATTATTCTATTTATTAGAGTTTATGTTTTGTTTATATTTGGAATTAGTATGTTTGCTTAAATAAATGATGTAACCAGGTCAAACATAGTTTTTATTTTCTTACGAATAGCAATTTTTACAGCGTTACTTATACGTAGGTGGGTCCTGCAATAGTAAATTTTAATAATTAAATATTATTGAAATATCCATTAAAAAAATAGTAATTAATAAACGCTTACAATAGCTAATATTTGTTGAAGCTATAGTTTTATGAAGTCTTCCTCTGTTGTTTGCTATTTCCTACGTTTTTGAAACAATTAATACACCAAATTTGCTATGAATACCAAACTTTATTTATTTCTATGTGAGTTTAAGTTTTAAGAGTCAATTGGGTTCAAGTTATATCCAAGAAATACTTCAAATTAAAGCACGTTCAAACCGCAATCTACAACGTTTACTTGAGATATCAAATAATTTTTCTACCTGATTTGTATAATTGCGGAAGGGTTTACAACTGTATACCTCAATAAACCATTTACATGGAACAGCCAACGCCAGCCGAACGCGCACCTGTGCAAATGGTGAGTAGTTTTGATAGTCACTGTGCTGTAGACGACGACATTAAATAAGTCGGGCAGTGTACATAATATTGTATCGCGAAAGATAACAAAGTTTGTTACTCGTTCTACGGGCACTGATACGGAACACCTAAAGTTAGTAAGCGATATTTTTATTAATCAAGTCAAACCCTATATTACTAGTATTGGCAGAAGCAATGTATATGACGCTAATGAGAGTGGATTTAATCTCGAAATACACTACGGTCGTGCTTAGTTGTAAAAGGTCAAAAAACTGTTGTGGGTATTGTGGAATTCTTGCACTCTACAACACATAGTTACACAATTTTACCAACTATTTCTGCAGATGGACACTTACTTTCGCCAATATTTTTTAGTATTAAAACAATCTACGAATACGTTTGGATCTCAAGTTGTGCAATCACTGTTTCGACCTCTGAATGTGTATATTTCTTCTTCGACGTCTGGAAAACTCATCTCAAATCATTCCAAAAGCTGGTTAACTGATTTTTCCGCACCAAACAGTGTACTCTATAATTTCGGAGATATTCCAGAAAATTAAAAAAATCGCGCAAACCTTGGAGAAAAAAAATACGTTGTGCTTCTACCATGGTACTCTTTCAGTCTATAAAGTTTCATGAAAATCGGAATTTGACACCTGCCGGTGTTCCGTTGTTAGCTAATGTCTTAAGTTCCGTACGCGACCGCCACTCGTCAGTGAGTGCATATTCAAATAAAAGATGCCCTGCTATACTTACCCTACCACATTCATAACGTGAATCATTAACCCTCGCAATTCTACAAAAATATTTAAAATTACCGTAACCCGTTATTAATTCTACCGCCTGATACAACAATTTAACCCTCATTTCCCTAAAACGTGTAACGTCACCGATAAATTTACTAATTCACCTCATATTTAAAATAAAATCCCACCTATACCCATTTAAAAAAATCAAGTTACCTTGAACTAAAGTGCAGTACATGTTTAGTGGACACCCCTATATATGCCATTATTATATCGATTTTTGTATGTATTGCTGTGGCAGACTCCCCCGTTGTTCGCGAGTGCATTTTAAGTTGCATATTCTGATTACACACATCAAAATATTTCTTCCGTTCTGCTGAATTTATTTTCACAAATTTAGTTTTATTTTTGTATAAATTTAGGTAAAGAGTCTATTATTTGATTTAATTTATTTAGTGTTAAGTTTTTTAAATTAATTCTATTCAATTGTTTGTCTATTGTTTGCTCATATTGTTTAACGTCTATTCTACTAGATTTTGTCGGTGAATTGTACGACAGCGTTGTAGAGTTTTGTCAGGGAGTTCCTTGGTCGACTGTTAACGTGAGTAGACGTATTTTTGTAAATCATTATTGCCATTTTGTAATCCATTTTGATTATAGCAAATTTCGTTTCGTTTCTCTAAAAATTGTGTCCATCAAGGAATTCATTTAGTAATAAGTGTTAATATATTGACGTGTACACGTTGTAGATATAAGATCATTTCATCAAGATACATTTTCAGTTTAATTTTTCTCATTATAGTTTAAAGAGTTAATTTTTGGTTTTCTATTTTGCTGTTTCTTCTTTTTAATTATCAGTCACCTCAATTGGGTGAGTAGAAGCATTGTTCTTGCTTTTAGTTTTCTTTTCTTGTAAATTTTTAGTTGTAGTTCACGTTTAGTTTATTTTAATTTGTTTAAACCACGTGGATTGAATTAGTATATTGGATTATCTTCCTGAACAACCAAAACTTTGGCTTTGTATAGGGAATAGCATTGTCCTATTGTAATTTAGAATCAAGTGCAGTTTTTAATTTAGGCCAGAACCTTCAGTTTACGGTTTTTTCTGCACAAATTGTAATTTAATCCTTTGGTCGGCTTAATCGAAGGTTTGCAACAGGGCTATTTTTTACAAAAGCATAAATAACAAGGTTGTTATTAGTTTCTTTTTTCTGCGCAGAATTTAAAGGTGGAATTATGTATAAAATAACAGAACAAGTACAGTCGCGAGCAAATGTTATAGGCACCCTAATTTTTGGGCGAATATCACAGTAAAAAATCAGAAAATAAAAACTTGTAGGTAATTCATTATAAATATGTAGTATTTTAAGGGATCTTATTAATTTGTTGCATATTAGAGTGTTTTTAGTACAGCTCTAACACTTTTTAGATGATAGGGGGAAAGTAACATCTCGAAGACTTGAAAATAAAAGGTATCTATAAAGACTATTGTAACCGTAAAGACGATTGTATGAACGTTGAAATATCTGTCACAAAAAAAAATGCAAGAAACATGAAACCCATTAATTTTGTCACAGGTGCCTCTAACATTTGCTCGCGACTGTATTTGTTTTTCTACTTCTGGAACAGATTGTGTAGTCAGAAACATGTTTAAATTATGCAGCATTGAATTTTATAATTTTTTATAGAAACATTATTTTTTATATAAAATGAAAAATAGAACTGTAATGAAATAACCAATTTCCCTATTTTAACTATATTAATTGTGGCGTAGATTACTGCAACATATTAATCAGAAATATTTAGTTTATTTTACAAATGTGTGTTCTTAAAATAACTGTCAATACTCTCACAATGTGTCCGCAATATTTAACTACATAAAAAAAATATTAGTAGACAATTTTGTGTACAAAAACAATTTTAATATCGTTTTACATTTGCTGCATATTACATGCATATACTTTATGCATTTATTTATAATATGAATGTATTAAATAATTTTAAAGCTTAAAATCATTTAGGTATGTAGTATTTACAATTTTATTTGATATAGACGTTAGGTGCTGATGTAATAATTTTTAAAAAAAAACCGGTCTCCTTTTGCTTCATTGATTAACCGTCGTCCCTTTTGACATGGACACCAGATACCTTAACAGCTTGAATTTCACGTAATACATACAATATATCCGTACCCGATGCATCCGTACTTGTGTCTGTATGGATAATGTTGTATACGCGGTATAATACGCAAACATAATAGACGGATGGCCGGTCTTGAAATCCATCCGTCGAGTCGGTTTGTGTGGGAGATTTTCAGCGGCGGCCGTTCCGAAACGCTGACCAAAACACCTGCACGCGCTCAGTCGTTTCGTGTGGGAAAAATCGTGTTTCCATTACTGGTTACTGACCTGTACGATTGATGCGAAAAAGCAACACACGGCTTTCGGGATTAAATGAGGCCATTGTATAATATAAACAACAAAGTTCTTTTTAGTTCGTTTTGACAATCATTAAAGAAGATGATGATGGAAAATTGTTAAAATCCATATAAATGCAAAATTAGCAATGCTCTTCGAGATTTGAATTCTTAAAAAAAGAATAATCATGTAATATTTAAATAAATTTGTGTTTCTTACAGATCATTTACTGTAAGAATGTAACGTTAGATTAGACAAGCAAAGCAGGGGGGGGCTTCGGATTGGTCTATAGACGAGGCACGAATACACAAACACGAAAAATATTTTATTTAGCAAATGAAATTAATATCATTAGTATCCGATATGGCATTTGTTGATTTCAGTGCAGTATTTATTACATTTAAGTACCGATAGCAATATTTTTATAAGCAGTTTATTACACTTTATAAATAAATATTTTTGTTTATACGTCTACTTGTTTACTGTTCAATACAGTAGACTCCCGATTATCTGAGTCCTGGTTTACCGAAACGCCGCTTTATCTGAAACCAACGGAAACTTTGGATCCGCCATTTTAACCGAACCAAATCTAGATGAAACCAATTATCCGAACTTTGCACTTGTACTTCTTAAGATTAATAAAATCTGGTTTTCACCGGAATTAAATTCCGAATCGCATTTCAGTTGTAACAGAAACGCATTTTAGGGTTTATTTGTTCAGTTTTAAATTGGCGTCGCCATGAGCAACACAATAAAAGCCAAAAAGCGTAAACGTATTGTTATTAGTGTTCAGGAAAAATTTACTGCAATTAAACGTCTTGAACGGAAGAGTCATTGCAAAGTGTTGCTAAACATTATGGCGTAGGTAAAAGCACTGTTTCCGAATGGAGAAAAAATCGACAGAAAATCGAACAATGGTGTAGTGAGTTAGCATCTCCTGCACCACAGCGAAAATCTATGGGAAAGGGCGAATACACTAAAATTGCCGATACATGGTTTACATAACAACGCGCGACCGTGGTATTCCAATTTCCGGCCCTATATTACAGCAAAAAGCAATTGAAATTGGTGAAAGTATTGCCGTAATCGAAGCTCCTGATACATTTAATAATAATAATAATAATTATAATATTGTATGTATTTGTAATTTCACCATTACAGAATTTGTCATATAATTATTTGCATGATATATATTTACATAAATAAATATTAGCCAATAAAAGTGTATAAATAAAATTAATAAATAAGTAAAAGTTAAAAGCAGTAAATGTAAAAGACGAACAATGACAAAAAGTAGACAAACAAAACAAGAAATATATATAGAAAAATGAGCAGAATGAGGAAATGACTAGAATTGGCATTCTTCCACTGTGTAGTATTCTCTGTCGATTAAGATTTTCTTGAAGCTGGTAGATGTTAGTAGCTTCATTTCTTGTGGTAAACGGTTATATAATTTCGAGCCCCAGTAGTCGATCGATTTTTGGAAACGATCCAATCTGTGGTATGGGACTCTTATGTCGTTCCTTTGACGAGTGTTGTGTGGGTGATATTCGCCATTAAGGTGGAATAAGTTTTTATTATTGTGTACGTGGGTGACAGCTGCCAAAATGTACATCGATGGCAAGGTAAGTATGTTTTCTTTCTTGAAGTAACCTCGACAGCTTCCATTGCGTTGTAGACTGCATAAGATTCTGATTGCCTTTTTCTGTAGGATAAATAGTTTCTGTGCGTCCGCTGACATTCCCCGAAAAAGTATATCATATCCTAGGATCGTGTGAAAGTAGGAGAAATACGCAGACATTGCCGCCTCATTAGTTGCTATGTGTTTAATTCTCCCTATAGCGTACAGCGCAGATGATAATCGCTTGGATAAAATTTCAATATGTCGATTCCACCTTAGTTGAGAGTCTATTATGATGCCCAAAAACTTGATTTCCGATTGGATACCATTGGCCGCACGAAGTGTTAACGTTTTTGTTTTGTCTGGATTGACTTTTAATTTATTTGCAGCAAACCAAACATTCGCAGATCTCATTGCTTCCGCATAATTTTTCTGAAGGACCTCGGGATCATCAACACTTACCAATATTGATGTATCATCAGCATAAAGGCTGATTTTACTTTCATTAAAACTGGCTGTCAAATCATTTATATAAATAATAAATAGCCAATGGCCCAAGTATCGATCCTTGAGGAAACCCGTACTTGATGCCAACAACATCAGATTTCAGGTTATTCCATTCGGTAAGTTGTGTTCTGTTATTAAGGTATTGTTTTATAAGGAGCAGAGGTGTTCCTCTTACACCGTAGAATTCCAACTTGTTTAATAGGATGTCGTGGCTGACGTAGTCAAAAGCTTTACTGAGATCAAGATATATTTCTTCTACTATTTGTGCAATCCCACTAATCGTTGAACGCCTTTTTCTGTACCCATTCTGCCTTGAGGATGAAGTAATTATTCTTTTCAAAGAAATCTGTAAGTCTGGATGCTATAACCAGTAGCCAGTAACCAGTATAGTAATGTGGGGAATACTCCTTCCATTACGCACTTGTTAAAAATATATGCAAGCGGCGTACTGAACTCATCCTCTAGCTGTTTTAATAGCTCAGTAGATATGTCGTACACGCCTCCTTATTTCATCGGTAGTAATGAGAGTAAAGAAGAAGGAACGGTAATTATCCGCATTTACGGAATGTAAAAACTCCTCATGTGAAAGGTGGGAAGTTATTCCATTCGCTACACTCTCACCAATTTGGCAGAAATGCATATTAAGTTCATTAGCGGTGAGAGCAGAGGCTATGTCCAATTTAGCTAGTTTTATTATTTATAATAGTCCAAATTGCTTTATTCTTATTCTCTGCATTTTGTATGTATGCGCTGTTTGTAGCGCATTTACAGCATTTACAGCAAGTAACTGTTGGTTATTAGGTGAGAATGGAGCCATGGGATACATCAATTAAATATTTGTGGGGAAAAATTATCTGCTAATCAAGCTGAAGTTGAAAATTTCAAACAAAATTTAAACAAATTGTGGAAGAATAGGAATATACGCCAGATCAAATTATTAAGTGCGACGAAACTGGTCTATATTATAAAATGTTGCCATCAAAAACTTTAGCTGAAAAAAATGAGCATGCTGCAGCCGGTTACAAGAAACATAAGAACCGGGTAACAATTCTTGCTTGTTGTAATTTTTCAGGGCGGCATAAGCTGCGATTGATGTGCATTGGCCAATCCGCAAAGCTAAGAGCTTTTAAAAATGGGCTACCGAATGTTTTACTAGTTTATTACCGAAATCACAGAAGTGCTTGAATGGGCTCAATATTATTCAAAAAGTGGTTCTATGAAAAGTTTGTTCCTGCAGTTCAGAGGTTCTTAAGAAAAAGTGGTCAATCTAGAAAAATTCTTCTATTGATAGACAATGCACCATTTCACGCAAGTGAAAATGAATTAAGAAGTGAAAATATCAAAATTATGTTTTTACCACCGAATGTAACTTTGTTAATGCAGCCTATGGATCAGGGTGTATTAGAAAATTTCAAAAGGCATTATCAACGAAACTTACTGCAATCAATTCTGAAAAGAGTGATGAACGATCATCAAGAAGTCGTAGATTGTTTAAAAGAAATAAATTTGAAAGACGTGGTTTATTGGGTAGCAGATGAATGGAACAAAGTGAAAAATTCAACATTACAGAAGTCTTGGGCAAAGACATGCATGGTGTTTGGCAAAGTAACCATTTTTCACCTTTTTGGACAGTGAAGGGTTAACATCGCTTTAGCCTGATTTACAAATTTTGTCGAATATACTTCCCCACCGTATGTGGTTACTTATTCCTCAGGAAGTTTCGTTTTACTTTTTCGAATCGCATCAAGTAAAGTTATTTTTTTCTTTTCAATATTCGTTACCAGATCTGAACTGGTAATGAAATTGTCAATATCATTCCTACCTGAATTTTCTAAATCCTTAATTCTATGACAACCACGCGCTTGCCTTGGTTTCGTTCCTAGTCTTCTGTTTTGCCAGTATAGATTTGTAAAGTGCGAGAATATGATGTTTTACTGTCGCATGCTGCCCAGACTTTTATGCCCTGCTTCCCTAGTAATAAATTAGTTAGTAATTAACAATAAAAGTAATAAAAATTGGGTTTTTAGCCCAATTAAGTTCTAATAAAGTTTGAATTTTTGAAAAATTTTGACGATAATTTCAATAAAAGTTATATTTACAATCACACATGGAGTCTTCAGTGACCTCATGGCAGTATGAGGCTTGTATGGAGAGTGATAGTACTCTGCGACCTAAAAGATCTATTGGGTCCCCTATTCTTGCCTCCATTCGTGCATCTTGTCTTCCAAACCTATTTCTTTTGAAAAGATAATTAGATAAATCTCGCTCTACGATTTCACTGCTACGCTTATCTACATTGAGATTCCTTTGCTAATCCAAGCTAACTCAGATTTTCTTTCAATTTACAATAGCCTGAAAATATCTCTGAAAGTAGTTTGATAGGCGAATTCTTACTTAGCTTGATGCATTCTAAATCTCTTCTGATTATAGATTTCCAGAGGTAATCTTAGTCGAGTTAATATTAACATCTGTTCGTGAAGTAGAGTCCTATTTGAACCACATCGCAAAAAGTATTTTAAAACTTACATACTTAAATATTCTTAGCATACTCTTGGCAAGGTACGCCTAGATCAGTTAACCCGCATAAGAATTCATCCACTATTAGGCTCCGTTTAAGCTGAAAAGTAACTACCCTTTCCGGGCACTCTTTGGTCGTACTAACCGAGCTGGTATCACCTCCGCCTCCACCAATCTGATGAAAAGCAGCTGCGACATCCATGTGGAGGTCACGCTATCTATCCCCTTGTTGATTATGTTTTTTTTGACAGACTCGGGTGGAGTATTGCCACAAGTGCCCTCTATTTCTAGAAAGGCGTACAACACGGTTTATAATATATAAGGGATTTACCCGTTTGATAGGCATGCTGAGGCATGCATAGAGGTGCAATGACACTCGATGCAGGATATATCTGTTCTAATGCTACAACTTTTTTCATTGATTTAGGGTGCGTTGTACCTTTTTCTCTGCTTTTGGTATGAAGGTAACTTTGGCTTTTCTTCAATCTGAAATATAATTCAGTACCGCAGGGTTCAATTTTAGGGCCAATTTTATTTTTAATGTTTATCAATGACATTGCTTTAGTTATGCGACAATCCCTTTTTATATACGCCGATTATACATCATCCATTGTCGTCGGCAGGAATCCTGTGGAGGTACAAATTGAAGCAAATAGACTCCTTAGTGAGCTGGCGCGATGGTTTACTTCCAATAAGTTAAGGCTTAATTTAACTAACTAATTAAAATTCCATAGACGCAAAACCCCAGATATTACCACAAATATTCCTTGTACGGATGGTGCATCAATATTAGGTGTCACCATAGATGATAAGCTGGAATGGAAAAAACAAATAGCAAACGTGTGCACGCAACTGAATAAAGCCTATTATATTATTAATCAGTTGAAATATACATTGGAAAGAAAAGACCTAGTAGATATTTACTACGCGTTGGCATACTCTGCTCTTTCGTACAACGTTATTATATGGGGCGTAGCAATTGGTTGGGAGAGAGTATTCATCACACAAAAGCGGCTCATAAGACTGATTTTTAACATTAATAACCGCGACAGTTGCAAGGATGTTTTTAATGAAAATAAAATTTTAACTTTTCCCGGCATTTTAGTCTATAAATCGGCAGTCTATGTGAAACAAAACTTTGAAATATTTAATAAATACAAAAAACATCACCCTTATACCACCCGCCGTATACAGCAACTGACGATACCCAAGCACTACCTATCAGCTACAAACAGATCGCCTATAATTCAATGCCTAAGAGTATATAATAGCTTGCCAGATACAATAACTAGCACAGACTGCATTAAACAATTTAAAAAACAGGTTAGAGCGCTCCTAATAGAAAAATCTTATTACTCCATTAATGAATATTTTTGTTCTTGACTATACACATTTATTGTTATGTTATATTATTACGTGTGTATTTATTGTCGTTTTTGTTTGTTCTATTTGTTTTTCTGTAAATTATTTATTCTAAAATTTTGTTTGTTGTATTTTACATTTGTATTTTGACACATTGTATCTAGTGTTACTGGCTTAAACAATATGAAAATAAACTAAACTAAACTAAACTAAACTAATTACATGTATTTTCATACTTCGCGCTATTCGATAAGTACTACAAATAATGTAATGTACAACAGTTCATATGTAGAGCGTAAAACAACAATTAAATTTTTAGGCATGACTCTGGATGAAAATTTGAATTGGAGGTCGCACTGTGAATGCTTTATTAAAAAGATTAACACTTCTTGTTATCAAATTAGAAATTTGTGTTGCATTCCAGTGAGTTATTAAAATTTTATTATAGTGAAGTCTGTTCGCGAGTAACCTATGGCATAGTATTCTGGGGCTCGTCCGTACTATCGCGGGATGTTTTTATTGCCCAAAAAAGGGTTGTGAGATGTTTAGTGGGTATTAGAAGTTACGAATCCTGTCGCCCGCACTTTCAGAGATTGGCTATTCTACCCTTGCCTAGTATATACATTATGGAGTTGCTCTGTTATATATTTGATAATCAACTAACTTTTTTAAAATGTTCTGCCATCCATAACTATAACACAAGAGCAAAAGAGAACTATAAGGAGCCACTAAACAGACTGGAAATTACTAGACGATTCCCTACTTCGATGAGAATCAAATTATTTAATTTGTTAGCAAGTCATATAAAGTCTCTTGGCGGTTTACGAGTATTTAAGCGTCGACTTAGGGCGTTGCTTCTTGAATACTGCATCTACTTCGTTGAGGAATTTATTTCTTTAATGTCAAATATGTAGTATTTTAAGTTTTATATTTATTGCATGATTGTACTCTATAAACATTGAGAATGTGTCCTCAGTATTGCTACTGGCATGCACAATAAAAGCTCTATCTATCTGTCTATCTATTAGTATGAGAGTTAAAAGCAATTCATATTTTCCACATACGGGGAATGGCGCTGGTAACCTAACTTTTTACGCTTTCTGTCTATTTGTAGGTTTTAGATATGGGTTTAGTTGTACAACTGCATTACTCACAATTATAGATGATATCATTTCGGAATTGGATAAGGGAAAAGCCACTATTCTGTGTCTTTTAGATTTTTCCAAAGCTTTTGACACAATTAATCACAGCTTGCTTGCATCTATTTTGCACTATGTGGGATTGGAGGATCTTGCTATACAGCTGTTAATGTCATACCTTGCGAACAGAGTCCAAGTTGTTGTAGTCAATGACAACTCATCTGAATTTCAACATGTAACATCCGGTGTTCCACAAGGGTCTGTTTTAGAACCGCTTCTGTTTACTGTTTATACATTACTTTAAAATAATATAAAATTTTGTAAGTCCCACTTTTATGCAGATGACACGCAGCTTTATTGTTCCTTTACACCCACGAATGTTCACACAGCTTGTGCGAATATTAATCAAGATCTGAAATGTCTTGTTGACTCGGCACAGCGACATTCTCTTACAATAAATCCTACTAAATCGGAAATAATATTATCGCACCAGCAAATCAAAAAGCCAAGTTACTATCAGATATTAATATAAGTGTTAACAATGTTCAACTAACTTGCAAAATTCGTGAAGAGTTTGGACTGATAATAGACGAGGAATTAAAGTTCAATGAATATATTAATAAATGCACTCAAAAAGCCTACAACAGTCTCAGATTAATTATGGCAGCAGAATGTTTTTAACTCAAAAAATAAAGAAAATGCTTTGTAAACGTTAGTTTGTCTCATTTAATTATTGTGATGTAGTTTATTCTCCGTTCTTAAGCTCAATCACCATGCAAAAAATACAGAAAGTTCAAAACTCCTGCTTACGTTTAATCTATGGTATTCGTCGACGGGATCACATTAGTCACAAGTTAAGGGATGTCAGGTGATTAAATATGAAAAATCGTCGCATACTTCATGCTGCTTGTCTGTTTTATAAAATTATACACTCGGAAAAGCACCCTATCTTATAATAAAATAATTTTTAGGACTGATGTTCATACGTTGAACATCAGATTTGAAGGAACTTTAACACCGCCAGCCCATGCACACCAATTCTTAAAAAGAGTTACTCGTATCAAATCACAAATATCTACAATAATACTCCACAATTGTTAAAGTAGTGGTTCGTGTACATGTTTAAGAAGCGATACTTTAATCACCTATTTGCTTTTCAGTCTGGTCTATGTTAGTTTGGTGGCTGCGCGCTCACTGTATAGCTCTTTATATTTCTAATTATGTACTTATTTAGATTTAAATTGTACATCGTCTCGTGTGCTTGAAATATGTTTTGTTTTTTTTTGGTTATGTAGGTTATTGAAAACAGATTCGTCTGAATTTCGCCCTGTTCCTTGTTAAGTTATTCTCCATATATGTAAGTACGTTGATTGTGTTGAGAAATAAAGACCATTTATTATTATTATTATTATTATTATTATTATTTACAAGCTTTAGTGATAGACGTTGATCGCAGTGCCATCTATTGTATTGTTAAAGTGAATGGAGTATAGTAATAAAATAAAATGAAAGAAAAAAACATGTTTATGGTAGGTACACAATTTTTAAGTATTTCCGACATCGTTGGAGATAACCAATTTCGTAATACAAACAGTGTAAAATCATGAATCGTATAATCGCCATTTTACATACCTACATACACTTATGATTCAGAACTCGCCGCGTGTACATCGATCGAATTGATCGCTTATTCGTTCTGCATATTGCATAAACTTATCTTCGAACACAGACGAGCCTGTTGTTTGTGCGCGCACATTCGTCAGCGATTAAAAAAAAAAAAACGAAAAGGAATCACGGTGAGATTACAATGCTGCCAGCATACGTCCCGTAAATAGAGACGTAGTTCATTACGTATTGCAGATGTGTAGAAGCGAAAATGATAAAGCGCGCATTAATAATTCTCCCGTTCTGGTAATCAATACAGACATTGTTATCATAGATGGACATTAACTGCGATTGAGTTGCTATTTTGAATTTAAAAAGCTCGACGCGAAGCTCAATAGCGCAAACACACGATTGTTTGTTCACCATGAGAAAGGGATTGTTTGAAGTGACAATTAAATCCTGCGTGCTTGTATTGTTGAAACAATCTCTTTATTGTCTGCACATTGGAAATACTTCTCTAGTCAGTATACAATATACATATATCAATAAATAAGCTATACTGTGATACTTTTGAAACATCAATAGATGCAACATTATATACTAACATCAGGAAAGATAAACATATCTTTATTTATTATCATAAACGGTTAAAAATATCAATATTTTTATTTACTGAAAAAATTGTAATTATGCAAAACGTTTAAATAGACTATGAGCACCTTGTGTAACTGTTTTTCCATTTCTGACACCGTTTAGGGTGACATTTTATGCGAGGTTGGTAGTGCAACTTGTAATTTGACATTTCAAAGTTGATGTTTTTATCTACACTCCATTCACTGTAAGAATGCAGCGTTACATTAGATAGGCGAAAGATTTACGACTTGCGATTGACTAATAGACGAGGCGAATTCACACACACGAAAAACATTTTATATAGCAAATGAAATTTAAGTTGGATAAAACAAAATATTACTGAAATCTATAACATTTGTCAACCCTGGTGTTGGTTTCAGCTCTGTATTTACGTGTTTATTGCTTTTTTTATGTCGTTCGTGTGATTAGTGTTATTTTTATAAGCAAATTGTTACAAAAATAATTCTTTTTAAAGCTCTACTGAGTACTGTTGAATATTTGAAGGTTTTGTTTAATAACTAATATAAAAATGATAGTGATGACAGTATTTTACATCAATTTTTAGTGATGAAGAATTTGATCTACCTGCAGCGTCATGAACAAATCCTCAGGGAAAACATATTGGCAGTAAGCAAAGGATAATGGCTTATAATTTGTATCTGGAGCTTATGTGGGACACTTCTAAATCGGCAGCAATTAAACTGACTGTAAAGCAGAGGTGGGTGAATGAGCAGTGTGGGATATTGTAAAAGAAAAGGATACCACAGGAGTTATCAGTTCACCCCCTAAAAACGTCTTCGCCAGAGTGCATATAATTCCTTGGACAAAGCAGATAGGTCAGCAATTAGACGACACGTACATACTGCATGGTCACACGTTAATTTATTTTAATTGTAATTTGATTTTTATCCTCTGTTGTGTTTTATAAATTAATATATCATACTTTATAGCTTAATAAAGACGAATCGTAATTGTCGAAACGTCGCATATGGAATAGAATAAACATAGTTTCACCGAGATTGGACAAGTTTTTTGGCTATAGTTAACTACCTCTGTGAGATTCCCGAAATGTATTCACTGTTACTTTATTTGTATTATTTTATCACCTTATATTATGACAATAACATTCTAAATAAACTACTAAAAGCGTAGTGATTTCATGTTACCCTTTGCTATTATTACAAAATTTTGATAACCAAACATTTTCGCTTATGACACTGACAATTTACAATTTGAATTTGCCGCTAATTTTTCATTCTTCCGTGTCATTTGGGCGCCGATCGTAGCGCTATCTACTGCATTCTTAAAGTGAATAGAGTATATATTGCATGGAATTGCTCATGACGCAGGAATTGTGTCACAACATAGAAACATTAAAATTCCCTACATGGATAAGAAATCCCATCTTAAACAATAAATAATCGTAAATTAACGGCAAAATAGAAAAAATAATATAAAAAACACGTGTTACAATGACTGTTGTAATACTCGTACGTCAGTCAAACTTGTACTCACATTATGTTTTAATATACTATTTTCTAATTTGATGTTTCAATAAAGCTAAGGTATATTTGTAAGGTTTGTGCGTCGTTCTTTAATTTTATTTTTTTTTAATGAGGTTGAGGTGGGCAGGTTAACGGCTTGGCGATCTAACACTTCTACTGCCATTTTGATTGGTTGAAGAGCTTTTCCAATATCACTAATTATGTGTTCTTCGGTGATCCAATAATCAGATCCTAATTCTAAATCAACCAAAGTTTAGAGATACATGCTCTTAATTGAATAACTCTGCATTATAGCTAAACTACTCCAACGAGTTTTGCACTGTAAAAGAAGATTTAGTTCTCTTTCCCGAACTCCAGCTTTTCATAATTCTGTAGCAAAGTATTTTTAGTCGGGGATCGTTTTAACACGACTACAATTTTGCACACTTTTTTAATCGCGTTTTTATCTGCTTTTCAAATAAGGCCAATTCGCTTGTTTGATCTACCATTAGTCTTAATGACGGTCATCAGAACGTCAACAATATATTAAAACTTTTAAAGTCTTTATACATAATTGTTTGATACATAAGCACAACTCAGCAAAATAAATACACTGTACAAAAAATGTTCTTACGAAGTGAAATCGATCCAAGTTTGATCTGTCAAAATCTGTCGTAAAAATTTATAATTCAAATTCTAATACAGTGAAATCTCCTTTAAACGGACACCAACGGGACCAACTGAAGATGTCCGTTCAGCAGGGGTGTCCGCAGAAAAGAAATATGTAGTAGATTACAACAAAAATCGTGTTTTTAACGAAAAATGAATATATTAAAGAACTGGACATTTAAATCGTATATGTATATAAATGTTTTAAAATAAATAAGAAACTTTAACTTAAGAAAAAAAGTTATTCCTTTAGATATATACAAAGTATAATATAATATGTACATAGATACATAGATGTAGTATGTAATACAAAACAGTGAAATGAATAGTCACTTTAAGGACGCAAAAATTCATATATTGTTGTTTATCTTCTCTTTTTCTTTAAAATGGCGTCTTGAAATCGTATTTCTAATTTAGAAAGAAGCTCCAAAGACTCTGTATCTCCGTGATTTTCGACAAAACTTTTGAGCTGCTTGGTCAGGGTAATAGCTTTATCATAATTTGGGATAGCTTCTGTTGGCACTGGAACCTCATCGACATCAGAATCTTCTTGTTCTTGTATTTCAACTGGATTTGTAATTTCTTGTTCTGAATCTGGATCTTCAACATACAAATCTTCATCTACGTTCAAAAAATCATTAAAGTTTTCATTATCCGTCAATTTCAATAAATTCTTATTTTTGAGGATATCTGAAAGTACACTAAGAGGCAAATCATCTTCTAGGCCAGATATATCAGCCTCAGTTAACTGGTCTTCACTTTGCATATTTGGCATGATTAAATCCTCTTTTGCGGAAGCAATTTTGAACTGTCTCTTTGGTTACTTGGTCCCAAGCGGTTTTTGCCAAATAAACTGCATCCAGTGGTGTAATTTTCTTTATTAACTCAAAAGCTGTACCAGCAGTTTCAATGTTTACTAGCAGATGTTTGAGTATTAGACTTCGGTAATAAGTTTTAAAAATTCTTTATAATCCCCTAGTCAAGTGGTTGACAGCTGATGTACAATTAGGGGTATAAAAATAATATTTTTAATATTTAAGCGAACGTCTTTCGGATTGAGATCCCGCATTGTCTAAAAATAACAAAATGTTTCTTTTTTCTTTAGCCATTTTCCAATCTAGGTCTTGCAACCATCTCTGTCATAATTTGTCCTGTCATCCAAGCTTTCTTATTGTATTTCCAAGTACAGGCAGGTTATTTATGTTAATGTTTTAAAAGCTCTGGTTTAGCTGCCTTACCACATGATTAGGAGTTTTCTTTTTCACCCGCCATATTTGCACAATGCAAAATTGTAAACCTCTCTTTGGGATACTTACCCTCAATACATTTTTCCTTCTTTAATGTGAGCGTTTTGTCGGTTAGAGCCCTTAAATACAGGCCTGTCTCGTCGGGCAATTATAGAGTCTCTCGGTGAATATCCCTTAATCAAAGAAGGACATTTTTTTAAAAACGATGAAACATCTTCAGCATTAACCGAAGCTCCTTCTCCCGAAATCGCTTTAAAACTTATATTGTGACGGATTCTAAATTTATTGAGCCAACCAGAAGCACTGAATGTAGAATGTCCCAAAGAAGCGGCTATTTTTCTTGCTTTACATCGTATTAGCGGACCTAAAAAAAAATAAGTTTTTTGCGTTTTTGTCACGACAAACCTATTGGTAATTTCACTCTTTTTATCTTCATACATATTTTAGAATTTAATATGAAAAGAAAATCAACGCATTAATACAAGAAAACCTTATTTAAAAAATCATATGCATACCTGTTAAAGGAATCCCCTTATGGCGAGCTGCTGTAAACCAATCATAACACAATTTGTCAATTTTAGTACCATCACCCGTCAAAAAGCTTCTTTTTTCATTCAAATTGCTGTTCGACATCCATTTGTTTAGAAGGATTTCTTTAGGTTTAATTATATCTGCAGCTTGTGTTTTTCCAATATTAAAACGCTTGGATAAGTTCCTTACACTTAATTTCTCTTTATTGTAAACTTCAACATCTCATTTTTTGTTTAAGCGTGAGAATTTTTCTATTTGGAGCCATTTCTACAATGAATGTGTCGCCCACTGTGTCTTTTCCGCATAGACGTCAGACTAATATTGAATGCAGATTCAATCGAAAGCGTGCACCCAAAGAATAAGAACGGTAAATCCCCGACCAACTTGGGGAAGTCCCTAATTCACGCCAGGCAGAAATGCGCGACATAGGCTGCGTTTGTACCGAAAGATTAAAGTCGGTAAATCTCCGGTTTACTCGGGGAACTCCAAGCGAAATTGGCGCGCGGCGCGATTGAGAAATGCAATAGCAATACTCTCGATAAAAAAATAAGATAAGGCGTTTCTTTTTATTTTATTTTTTTGTCCGGTTAAGAGAACATTTTCTCGTGTCCGCGTCCGTTCAAGAGAATGTCCGTCCAAGAAAGTTAATACAATGGAAATTATATGAGAGCTGGTCGGGACCATGCGAAACTGTCCGTTTAAGGGAGGTGTCCGTATAAGAGGGGTGTCCGCGAAGGGGAATTTCACTGTATTTGATTTAGGTGTGTTTCTACTGACCAGCATTACTTCCTGAAGGGAAAATCCTGAAGGAAAATGTCCTTGAAGAACTTGCCAAATGCAGAAGTCTTCTACATCACCTGGAAATGATTTGGTTGTTTTTTTTTTTGTTATATCTTTTTTATTATTTTAAAATAGATAAAAGTAAAGCTAGTAACGGTACAATTAAATAATATCAATTGATTAATCCATGACAGTAAGTGTCTTCGATCATTTCTGAAAATTAAGATTAGTTATACACACAGTTACACACTGTAGATACTATTATTACTTTATTAATGTGAAAGAACGGAACGTTTTAGCCGTCTTATTATCTCATACATATTTTCCGGTTCTAATCTACCAGCGCCATCTAGACCGTAAAGGACGAATCAAGGTAATTACTTTTTATCCTACAAGTCTTAGCTGCCTTCTACAACGCTAATGTTTAGCTTCGTAAATTTCTTTTTTCCACCACGAAATGATGCCAATTATTCATCTTTCGTACATACATACGTATGTGTTGTACAAATATAAGCAAATGCGCATTTGCTGCGCGGGAGAATATTCATGTTTCCCCATTAATCCGTAATTTACATACCCCGATTATTAAATTTAATTTAATTATATGGGACACGGCACGTACTGATTGCATCCGGTTCTGTGCGCCGCGTATACACGAAAAACGCTCTTTAAATGTTCAAGGCGATCGCATATTTTAAAATTAATGAAAGTCGCGCGCTCACGCCAGCGAGCATTTCGAGTCGGTATCCCCACAGCAGCTTCGGTGAAGAAGAAAAAAAAAAAAACGCCCAACAAAAGCAGGCGCGACGCGAAACACAACATACATACGTAAATTATGTTTTGCATATGCGGTGTCGGTGATAATGCGATGCATCGCGTTGAAATATTGCGAAGCGAAATACGAGCGCAATGAAACTGTTTTACGTTATTTGTTCCATCGGGAGGCTGTTGTTGACGCAAAATGTCGATACGAGGGGTGTTTTTGTTTTTTTTAATTTACAGAATACAAGGAGAACCCGCCAAATGTTAAGCTCAGATTTAATCCCGGTTTTGTCGGTTAATAGTGTGTATCCCTTGGAGTACTGTTATAAAATATTAGCCACAGATTTCTCGACCAGTCTATATATTAGTTTTTTTTCTTTTTCTTGGTTTTTAGAAAAATAAAGAAATGTATAATTATGTTTCCCCTTAATTTCAAAAGCTTTTTCAAGTATATAGGTTACTTAAAATTATTTATTTTTTGTTTAATAAATGACAAAATCATAATTGTTTTGTTTACTATAAATTTACAACATCTTTTTGTTTTATTTAAAGATTGCATTTCAATATAGTGTGTCGATTATCAAATCATATTTATTGTTAGTTAAATTAACATTATTAAATTTTGTAACTAACTAGATTTCTAAAAAAATATTATTGTATTTAGTTAGAAAATTAAGTTATATAGTTTTAATAAGTGTTGTATATATTTACTTATCTGTGACAAAATTTGATGCTTTTATGTCTATTCTAAGTTATTATAATGTTTCTTTTCCTTGGTGTTATTATAATACAAATGGTACTTTTAGTAGATGGATTACACCAACAGTGCTTGAATCCAGCTCAAAGTTGAAAGATCTATTTGTATTACAAAAACAATACCCCATTTTAAATGGGATATACAAACAAAATCGGAAAGCTCATAAAGATTTAGTAAGATTATCGAAACAGAACTATTACAATAGACTTATCATGCAATCCGATAATAAAATTAAATTAACTTGGAATATTATCAACAATTAATTATTGTTTGTTTTTATTTCCCTTCATAGAAACTGAAACAATATCATTATTTAATAAATTAAAGAGTAAAAGCTCTCCCGAGTCGGATGATATACGCAGCGACATACTCCCATGACACACTTAATCAATTGTTCTTTTGCCACTGGTATTTTTCCATCGTGCTTTAAAATCTCAAAAATTATACCACTTTACAAAAAATATGACTGTAATAATATGGCTAATTACAGACCAATTTCTTTAACTTCCTCAATTGGAAAAATTTTAGAGTATGCAATGCTAACACGACTGCTTTCTTTTTTAGAAAAACACCAGATTATCTCGGAATGTCAACACGGTTTCAAATCCGGAAAATCAACTATTACAGCCATTTCAGATATTTATAATACTTTTACTGCTGATGTAGAGAACAAGCAAATATCACTTGGCGTATTCTGTGATCTAAGCAAGGCTTTTGACTGCGTTAATCATAATTTGTTAATGTATAAACTAGAATTGATAGGGATTAGAGGTATTGATTGGTTTCGATCTTATTTATCAAGCAGGTTTCAATTTGTAGAAATAACGACAACCGAAGATAGAAGAAAACAAATATTCCATTCACATTTACTACCGGTGACGATAGGTTTGCCGCAGGGTGCTGTACTCTCACCGGTCTTATTCTCATTGTTCATTAATGACATTGTTTCTTTCTTGCGAGATTATAAATTAATAATGTATGCCGATGATATCACTATTCTAATGAATGACCAGATCAATTCCATCCATGATAAAGCCAACTCCATGCTGTCCCTATTAAACAAGTGGTTTGTTTCAAATAAACTATTTCTAATATATCTAAGACAAAATGTGCCTGAAACAGAAAATAAAGCCTATATTATTATTATTATTATTATTATTATTATTATTATTATTATTATTATTATTATTATTAAAATATATTACCTTTAGCGCAAACCCAGCGAATGCCCCACCTCAATTCGATCTTCACATCGGAGACACCGCAATTGGAAACGTACCATCCATTAAAGCATTGGGTACAACGTTGTCATTCAACTTAAAATGGTATAACCATGTAGAGCAAGTCAATTCTTCTATATCAAGAATCGATTTATAAACTTAGACATGTAAAAAGCATCGTTTGGAAGTACTAAGAACGATCTATACCACTGAGATCGAGTCACGCTTGCGATATGGTATAATTGTATGGGGTTCTAGTACGGATGTTGCTAGGATCTTGTTAAACCAAAAACGAGCCCTTCGTGTAATGACCAATGCTTCGCGAACTGATTCTTGTCGGCCAATATTTCGAAAACTTAGAGTGCTAACAGTGGTATCACTTTATATACTGGAAGTATCCCTATACATATGTTCATAAGAATAAACATGATCTTTTTCAGACCAATAATCCATCCCACAGTTATAATATAAGGAACACAGAGATACACCTACCAAATCACAGACTAACATTAACCTCTAAAAATCTAGTCTGTATGGGTATTAAAATATATAATAATCTCCCTCTTGAATTAAAGTCTTTGCCTCTCCATACTTTTAAAATTATGTTAAAGCATAAGTTACTAAACACACCTTAGTATTGTTTATATGAGTTCTTTAATAAAATTGTAATTTAAGTTAGTAATTGTAATTAGTAGCTAGGGTGGCGAACTTAGTCATTTGCAGTTAGTCATTTTATTTTCTCTTTATTGTTTTTTCTTTTTATTTTGACATTTTCTATTATGTACTTCATACTTCTTTGAAATAAAGTACTTACTTACTTATTTACTTACAAGGACACAATGAAAAGAACTTACATAAAAAGTGAAAATTGCAATTGAAATAATATACCTAGGCGGCAAACTTGCGGTTTCTGTTGATTCATTGCACTGGGCGTTGTCTCGGCGAGTTGATCCTCTGTCGGCGTACGTGGCGGTTATGTCCGGTGATCGCCTCGAAAACGGCTACTTCGTCGGGATATCCCTAACTGCAGGTGGCACTTGGACTGTGGAATCACTCAGCTAGCGACGGCATAACGTTAACGCTCTGCGCACGCTTTAACTTCACCAGCGGGCGCAGATATCATCACAATGATGGGGAATTCAAATATCCCACCACGTGGTTTAAAACTGCAATCTTGAAACATCCGATTGCTTATAGGCTCGGTGCTTCTTCTTTCGCAGGGATTCTTTATACGGATGGGGCCTTGAGTTAACCCGCTCGGTATTTTTAATATATTTGCGTTCCAACTGGCCTACTCCTTGGCCACGCTTTTTCGACGACCTTTTCTCACGCCCGTAACTCTTACTTGACACTAGCCCGCGCCTGCGCGCGTAACCGTCTCGGGAACTATATCATTATTCCGCTGCATTAGCCAATCAGGAATAGTAAAACAATCACGGGGTGGCAGCAAAACTCAAATAATCATAGTTGTGGCAAGTTGTTACCTATTTAAGGAAATACATGGGTTTAATAGCGATCAGCATTGTTGTTACTTCCACTGAGCATGTGCTGTAGTTAGATACAGTACCAGTAGTCATAAGTAATTCGTTACTTACCATAAATTTGTCAGGTACGCTGTGTAATAGTCGTAAATAAAAGCACTATTTACTTTAACAACTTGCATTCAGGAAACAGGGTTTAGTTGCAGGTATTAATTAACGAGAATAGTTCTAAGTAAAACTTTATCTATTGTGAATAATTTTTTATCAAGTAAACACTTTGTGTGGACTCTCCCCTGTGCAGAAGGTGTGGGGGAGCTGAGGAAACTCCTGCTCACCTTCTTCTCAACTGCTCGGCAGTGGATGGGGAGAGGCAGAAGCACTTTGGGGTCGATCGGTTGGACGAACCCAGAGTTGACAAATTAACTCTCAGCCAGATTGCGAACTTCTTTGATAGGGTGCAACCTGAGCGAGAGGGCTAAATATGGACATGGGGGCACAATAGGTCTCTCTGGCCGAGCTGCCTTCCTCGGGTTTTACACTCGCCCATGGAGGAAACAAAAAAAAAAAGTAAACACTTTACTTAGCCCATTTTCTCGGTGTACCCTTTATTTTAGATTTTGGACTATACAAAACTTTCTATAAAGGAAAAGGTACTTTTTCCCTAAAACTTAACAACGAATTGATTAAAAACTAAACCAAAGTCAATTTGTATATACATATTATCACTGTAATTGATAAATGAACCAAGTAACATTTGTCATTTGAAAAAAATTAGATACAATTCTTCAAAATTTCGAAAAGTTAACGTACGATAGTAAAGTAATCCCACAAGGTAGACAGCTCTTCTCGGCGCCAAAACATACTCTAACATGTTGTTTAAGCATATTCTGGATCCTAGATTGAGAACCCAAAAATCAAGTGTTCTCTGATTTTTTAATTAAATGTTGCTAGAGTAGATTTTTTTAGAAAAAAAAAAATGGAATAACCCCGGAACAGCCGAATCAAATTACAAAAAGGATTTTATAAAGCTTAAAAATAGGTGAATCCAAATATGTAACAATATACAAGGTGTTCAATTTAAAATAACAAAGTAGATGACGGCTTCTGGTATAACCGGGAGCGCTAACAATCTGATTAAAGAGAATGCAACTGATTATATCTAATTCTGAATTTTTCAATTTTTGTTTTGGCTAGAACCCCATAAAACTTCTAACGAACGTCTCGCTGAAACACCCTTATATATATAATATCCAATGTAATTACGATTGCGTTACATACAACCAATACCATAAATAATGCAGAACTACTTTGATTCAATCTGAACAACTGCGGCAGTATATCACGCAGAAGTCGAGCAGGATCAACTCATTTTTTCAACCTCCATTGTTTTTTCATGCATTACAATTACAATTTACTCGTTCAGATTATAAATAGATCCAGCTACCGCTTATAAATCACTGTGGCGATCTTGACTGATAGCAAAGGCGGAATGAACGAACAGCAAGGACCGGGTAGATTTACAGCCTTGATTCCTTAACTGGTTCTCTTCATCTTCAAGATTACGGCTGGGATTTTTTGCGAACGTCGCAGAGGATAGACGCCATCATCAGATCATCAGAGGACGCGCGGACGAGGCGTCATATCCTTCCGCGTTCCTTTTCCGCACGAAGCCCAACTGTCTATGCGACATATGTCGAGTATATTATGCTTATGGGACGCCAGTTGGGGTCATGCGTGCATCCAGCATCACTTAGCATCTGTTTATGCGACGTTCGGTGCCGTGAACTTTCGCAGATGCAAATTTATTTACATAATCATTGTTGATTTTCGTTTCGTAGGAAGCGAAAGGTCATCGAAATCGTTGATATTCATGTATTGCAATCTTATGCATGAATGTCGTGGGTTGGTATAATGTGTGCAGACTTCAGATCAATAGTAATATCATCGAAAAAAAAAATCGATCACAAAGCTTGTTCGAGCGTGCAGGTTGTGTTTTAAAAGAAGTTTTGTCTTTAGCAAACTATGCTGGTCCGAACAGTTACTGAATCGCCTAGATATTTAGCTTATTTATATATTTATGTATTAACATTTTTAAATTAGGTGATGTTTAAATTTTTAATTTCAGTAAAAGAATATTAGTGACTAAACTTTAGTTACCATACGATGAACTAATCTAAAATTTGTTCCTGTTATTGGGATAATAGATTTGTTAATCAAACAATTCCTCTCTTTTATTAAAATATATTTGTTTTTATATATATTAATGGTTTTACATCCGCTCCATTTCAAATATCATCTGGGATGCCTCAGGGCTCCAACTTAGGACCGCTTCTTTTTAATTTATATATTAATGACCTCCTGGACAGATTGGATTGCAAAGTGTTGGCTTATGCAGATAACCTTAAAATCTATAGTCGTATAACATCTATAACTGATTGCTTAGTTTTGCAGAGGAATTTAGACATCATTGAGGACTGGTGTACAGCATATGCTTAAATATTAGCAAGTGTGCGATACTTTCCTTCACCAAAAGTATGAACCCCTACATTTTTATATACAGCGCTCACCAGTTAGAGATACCTAGGGTTACGCAATATAAAGACCTTGGTGTAATTTTCGATCAATACTTAACTTTCTCCCCTCACATCACTTCAGTGTGTTCGTCTGCTTCTGCCTTTCTAGGTTTCATTATACGGTCTTGTAGAGATTTCTCTAACATTTTAACAATCGAAGTGTTATTTTATACATTTGTGCTGTTCAAGTTAGAGTATATCCGCACTATCTTTACCAACAGCTGCTCATCGAGCGAGTTCAGAAAAGATTTCTTAAATACTTATCGTTTAAACTTGATGGCATTTATTTATCCCGCTCGTGGGACAGATTATACCCTCTTGCTGCATAGACATGACCTCCGTCCTCTTTCTCAGAGAAGAGATGAAGCCAGTGCCAAATTTCTTTTAAAATTAATAAATGGCATAGTTCTAGGTCATGCGCTACATTTGCCACTATTAGAGCTCGCACTAACACTCTTTAAAAGGCCCTGCTAAGCCATATGTCCAGAAACGCCAACTTGTTATATAGTGAGCCTTTCCAATCAAGTATTTAATATTTTAATGTTATTTTATTTTTGTTATTTTGTCCTATTATTGGAATCTTGTTCTGTTGGACAATAAACGCTATTATTATAATATTTATACTCTTAACCGGCTGATAGTCGAGTGGCTTGGCTATCAGTGCGCAGTCCGGAGTTCAAATCTCACTCTGGTCAGTTACGATAATCGATTTTTTCCGGGTTCGTAATGTTGATTAGGAGGGAGATTTGGCTCTGAGGGGGGCTGACAAGCTCAGACTTAGACATTACCGCCCTTAAAAAACACTAATTTTACAATACCCACACCATAAAACAGTTTCTAGTGAAATTACATGTGACGATCCAGAAAGCATAAAAAAATCATATTAACCATTTTTACGGTTTGCAATACTGTAATAAATCTACCGAAGCGAAATAATTATCAATCTAACAATGTAAATCTATTATCGACATATGTTCGGTTAAACGATCGAACTTACATCTCCTCTTAGTTTAAATGGTAAAGCGCTCGTCCGGCAAACGAGAGGATGTAGGTTCGAATCCTGCGTGAGGAGAGAAAAATTTTTCTTGGGAAAAGTTCTTCCTAATCATTACAGTTAATAGCAGAAATACATTATTTTGTCCATAAATTCTGTTCTTTAAAGAATAAATACGGTGTCTCACAAAGCTCTGTATTCGATCCCGTCTTATTTTTGCTATATGGAAGCTATCATGCTAGACCTTCTTGACAGGATTAAAACTGGGTAAGCAAGAACAGCCTTCAATTAAATACGGAAAAACAGCGAGATGCACCGACTTTGAATCTGGACATTAATGAGGAACAAATATCATGTGTAAAGAATAGCAAATTTCTAGGTTACTGCAATGAAATCACTGCTAAATAAATTCTACTACATTACATGCTTCTGGGGAGGCTCACTCGCTACATAAAACGTGTTTATCATTCAAAAATGTACCGATAGAATATGCCATCAAGCAGGGCTCATGGTCTATTGTAGGTTCATTGTATTTAGAAATTTTTTCTTTGATGGTTCATTACGTCATGGTAAGCTGTTCTTGGAATCGTAATCATACGCAGTCTGGTTGTCGTTTATACGAATCGTCCAACGGGACTGATAGTCCATGAACTATCCGAGCAAGTTCAATGACTGCATTGCCAGCTTTATGCTACAGTCGCTTGCGGGTGAGAGTTTGGTACGTGGCTGCTAGGGAGCGCATAAACTAAACTCTTTTTCACTTAGTAGGTGATTGCACGTAAAGCTTCAGATGTGATTAACGATGAAAGTGGGTTTATACACTCGGAGGAGCGCTGATGGCGCCTGGTAGGCAGAAACTCTGGTCCCTTCCTAGTGTTATTCTCCTTTCGTTGCTCTTGCTAGTATGGTGATTTCTGCAATAGACCATGAGCTCTGCCTGGTGGCATATTTTATCGGTTCATTGTATTTAGGCATTTTTTTCTTTGATGTTTCATTACGTTATGGTAAGCCGTTCTTGGAATCATGATCATTCGCAGTCTGGTTGTCGTTTATATGACTCATCTAGCGGAACTGATAGTCCATGAACTATCCAAGCTAGTTCAATGACTGCATTGCCAGCTTTTTTTCCCAGAGTTTGGCACGTTGCTGCTAGGGAGCGCACAAACTGAACTCTTTTTCACTTAGTAGGTAAAACTTCAGATGTGATTAGCGATGTAAGTGGGTTTATACACTCGGAGGAGCGCTGATGACGCCTGGTAGGCAGAAACGATTTGTTCGCCTTTCATTGCTCTTGCTAGTATAGTGATTCCTACAATAGACATAGTGGCATATTCTATCGGTTCATTACATTTAGGATTTCTCCTAATCAGATAAGAATTAAATTATTTCATCCATTACCATCAAACCTGAAAGAATGTAAAAACTTACTAATATTAAAAAAAAACTCTTAAAATGCTATTTGTCGCCAAGGTAATCTAAATGAATGAAATGAATTTCTTTAATTCACATATCTTTCATTGAGTAAACCCACACATTTTTATGTCTTTCCAGATTGATTACTATTATTAAAATCGTTGATAACAAAATGGCCTATGAATTTACTTCACAAGGCGAAATACCCACTATCTAGTACATTTCAAACATTGATATGCAATATCATCAATTAAATTTTAGCAAGCCATGATGTAATATAATGCAAATAACATCATAGCTTGCTTCAGGGTAAATTTAATTGATTTAATTGTATCTTTAAAACATTGTCCTATAAATACCTCCAAACTCCTATATCTTTACTCCTTCAGTTATATATTATTTATGGAATATAGTATGATATATATTTACGCAAAACATTAGGTTGTGGTTAATAATATTTGTACCTGTTTCGTTATAAGTTGCTTTGTGTGAAATGTTGAGGGACAAACATTATTTTATATTCTAGCTAGATGTAGAAAAGTATTGAAATGTATATTTATAAAAGTAGAATCAACACGCCAAGCTTACTAACTTGCGATTGTTTGTGATTCGACCTAATTATAATATATAATATGAATTCATGTTTTTAAAGATTAAATTACATTTAATGTGCAATAAGTACTCGAAAAAATTTGCATTTTCTCAAAAAAAAAAAAACATTAATTACGTTAATTATTTGAATATTTCCAGACTTTTCGAACACACTCTATAGCTATATCATTATAATCTTTGATGACGTAAATAAATTTTGCGGAAGCTCAGACTGTAAAAAGGAAATCTTTTTGAATTCGGCAAGGTTGCTATGCCAATATCTCTTATTTTGAACCTAACCTGTATAACCACTACTCTTTCTCAGCCACTTTTTTAGTACTATTTATCAAATTATCCATTAATGAATTGACTTAATGTTAGGATGCACACTGTACAAATCATTTAAACCGTAAGCAGTTATATGCGTATATTGTTATATGCAATATGCATGATGTGAAGAGCACGTTACTTTTCATAGGCGAGGAGGTTTCTGTGGTATACCTACTCATAAAAAGTCGATAACTCTGTGGAAGGACAAAAGACAACTAAATTCATTTACTCCGAGGCCATAACAACATGTCACATTGATTATTAAAACCATTTTATGTTACTTCATCGTCCATAATTGCATAGGCAAACTTACGCAACTTACTTTGAATGTAAATGTGTGCATGATATTTTTCCCTCACTTTTATTCTCTGAATATCCTTCGTAGCTCCGAACACGTGTTTTTCTTTTAAGAGCGTAAACACTGTGACTTTCGCGATAATAACACAGTTCTCGCGCGTTCTCAATTCAATAGCTGGTTCAACGCTTGAGAAAGGCATCGATACTCGAACCTTATATAATGGACTAATTTGAATCAAATTCGCATGCCGTAAATGGCAACTGGTCGACGCCAAATGGACACCTACCTAGCACTCGATACGAATATACGATACAGAAAGCATTCGTGTTATTCGGGGCATTGTCTCCCGATCAAATTCTGAATTTTCAGCGTTTAAATCGAACGTGTAATTTTTAAATTCTACCGGGACGGCCAAACCTGTTTTGGAAACAAATTAGTATACGGTAGCCGGACCCGGCGATAGACATACATAAATCATGGAGCAGGTAGTCATTTCGTTTGAATTAATTGTCCCTTTTCGTGGCCCGGGCTAGTCGAAATAGGTTCTACGAAGATAAAAAAAAATAATAATTATGCTGCGTGGAGTGTTCTGCCATCGATATAGACACAAACATATAGCTGTAACATATAGTTATAACGACTCATTCGATTTTATTGCTTATAAACAGCCCGTTGAAACTTATTCGTATAACCTAAGAAGTGTATTCAGTTCTATTATCAAACTCTTCACGACAAAGAAATTGAATAATAATAGATATAGTAAACAGAACAACATATATTACTTAAGTTTCTGTGTTCCAATATTCAAGGCCTTTCAAGAATAAGTGACATTAGTGTTGCTCTTTTCTATAACTTTTCACCCTTAACAATGTTGTTAAAACTTAAAAAAAAAAACAAACTAGAGTATTTTCTTATTTGTATCTAAAGATAGTTCTTAACATTTAGTTTAAATCGACTCACCTGCTCTAGTTTAAGCATTTGTTTGCTTTGTTGGTTACTCCTAAGAGATAGAAAGACTGGAGTTCATTTTTTCGCTTAACCACCTCTTATTTATCTAATTTCCCCCTCACCCTCCTCCCGCTGCATATTAAATTATCCGTAAAAAACTGTCACTTGATAATACTATAGCGATGTTTCAAAAAAAAGGCGAAAAAACGAGGCTTTCACTGTGCACTTAAAAAAGAATCGATAAGCTAATAAATAACTCATAACACTCGGAAAAAGGTCTTAATAAAATTTGGTAAAATTACCTTTAATTGGGCTACCTCCTATGTTACGAATTGCAGGAAAAATAAAAAAAAACTCTTACGAATTGTGTGGGGATGACTTGGCTGGTAGATACTGAACATCATGTTTATGCCGCTTTAGATAATATAATAAACGAAATAAAAAATATATTTAACGGTATGAAAAGTGTTGCAGAAAAGCTATTATATGCAAAAAGACCACGAATTTTATCAAAAACCAGAAATTCTGGTTAAGCAATATTCAAAAAATATTTCGTTTGCATTTTCTTCTCAGCTTCTATCTTTCTGTGTCTGTGTTCAGTATCAATTACATTCCGTCTCAATTATGTATGATTTGGCAAAATTATTAATTCTTAAAAATAATGTTTTAACTTTTCCAGAAGTAATTAAACTCTACTCATTTTTAACTCTTTCTGTTACAGCAGCAAGCGCGAAAAGTTTGTGTTATAAGTTAAAATTAATAAAAAGCTATTTAAGAACCACAATGGAATAAGAAGATTTAGTGGACTTACTTATTATTTCAATGGAAAATGAAGAAAACACGAGTGATAGGTATTAATGAATTAATTACTTCTTTTGATGAGGAAAAATGCCACGAGAATTTTTTTTTGTAATTGTGAGTACTTAAATATTTTTTGCTTGTTATTGAGGGAGGGATAGAGGGCTCATTCATAAAATTAGCATCGAGGCCAATTCACACAAAGTTCCGTTTACGCGTGTTTATTTCATTTGGGGTAAACTACTCACATACGAGTTTTTAGCTCTTGCCTAGAAGTGGTTAGTGCTTAGTGGGTAGTCAAACTACTTGTGTGTATTATATTGTGTATTTCCTTATTGTTCGTATTCATTATAAAAATAGTTATAGATATTGATGTACCATAATTATTAACAGATTGGAGATTTGAAGAACTGATATAGAACTATTTGACCATAAGTAGGTATACAGATCAAACAGTCGACCTATCATATGTCGGAACCATTCGACAACTGAAAATTAGGGCTACATTAGTGATACCACGTGATACAATACTTCACTAGACAGCATGCAGTTTCATTTTGTTGTCGAAATTGAGTAATTCCTGCGATCTCCCTTCTCCACTATTTCCGACCTGCGATGCTCTGACTATAGGTCGACTGTTTGATCTGTATATTATTTAAGTATTCAAATTAGTACATTGCTTACGGTAACATACTTCAAAAAGTTTTTTTTTTTTTTGATCAATAAGCAAAACGTGCATAATTAGCAACCTGTGTAGCAGGTCGTTTTGTGGTAACCAAAATAACTCTTACTTGTTTTTGTTACATTCACTTATCATCTTTAATGTCGTTTTTCTCCACTTCTTTTGCTTCTGTTTCCATATTTAGGCACTTATTTTATATGGTATTAGTTTACGTTTGCATTGTTTACCGGACTGTTCTTTAGTGGAGTTTACGTTTAGTTTAATCGTAAATTCACAATAAATTAATATGGCCTATTTTATCCAAGAATGTGTGAAAATTAGTAACTTTGTAGTATGAGAATGGGAGGTGTGTAAGATCTACAGCTCGCTTATTCAATGAAAATCATGCAGGCCAAAATGTGCGCCACAAGTGTATACTGGAATTTACGGAAACGAGCTCTGTACATAACAAAAAACAACATTTCCATCAGGTTGTCAATAATGAAAATATCAACGTCGAAGTCTTAGGTCAAGTCGCAGTACTTGGAAATGCGACGTCGATACAGCAGATATCTCAAGCATCAGGAGTAAGCCGTTTAACAGTTTGTAGAATATTTAAGAAGTTCAAATTTCATCCCTTTAAAATTACACTTTTACACGAACTGAATGAGTATAATTTTGATAGAAGGTTGGAATTTTGTGAATTAATAACTGAAAGCCTCAACAATAATCGAAACTTACTGTATGATATCTGCTTTTCACTTTTTTCATTGAATGGCGAAGTACATTGTTACAACTGCAGATTTCGGAGTGACACCAATCCCCATTTCACGGGGGAAACACATACACACAGAAACTTAATGTATGGGTTGGTATCAGTGGCGATCATCTTATAGGACCTCTATTCATTTGCAGGACTTTTAATGGTCAAATCACAGAAAAATTGAAGCAAGATCCAGATTTGTTGGAGAATGAGACAGTATTTCAGCAAGATGGAGCGGCTCTAAATTACGCTGTCGGAGTACAGCAACTTCTGGATCATTGCTCTCGCGATCGCTGGATTGGTCGAAGGTGATCTATCGAATAATCTGCCAGATCGCCGGATCTTACACCACTTGGCTTTTTATTTGAGGCCATCTTAAGTCTAAGGTGTATGTCACGCGTTCAGCTTCCATGCAAGAGTTATGCTAAAAAATTAAAATTTCAACGAATACCTCCAGAAGTGTTGCGAAATGTCAGGAGATCATTTGAAGCAAGCTACTGTATGGAGATCAACGGCCATCATTTTGAACATTTAATAAAGTAAAATCCAAACCACTTCATTCAAATCGTATTTTATGACACAGGTTGCAAATTATGTATGTTTTTGCTTATTGATTAAAAAAAATGATTTTTTGATACATGTTGTTGTAAAGAGAATTAAAAGATATTTTGAATGAGTGATCACAAGACCAATCTTCCCTAATCATATTTTAAGAGTGGGCTCTCCAGAAATGATTTTAAATTGTCCAGCCCGTCATTAAAAATCCACCCCACTTGATAACAACTGACATTTTCGGAATTTTATATTAATCACAACAAGTAAAGGAGTTATTTGAGGCGACTCGTTTGAATTGAATACCGTTTTTGCCTGCACTTACTTTTAGTTTTCAGCATTCTCTCCCATTATTTCTCCACCTGTTGGGTCAATTTCCAGCCGGTCGTTAGCGTATGCTATAATATTGGGACGTTTTCCGTAATTCCCAATATTCAGGACAGTTCGTATTCTACATCCAGCCTATTTAACTTTATCAAGAGCTGGTTGATCAGAATATGTTGTTGAAAGGACTGTTTTCTTATGGAACAAATGATGGTGGTTTTAAAATGGTTACACCATATATTACGTATAGAGCAATTCTAATTGGCTTTTCTTTAGTTAATTAGTGGAAGACTCAATTCGTTCACGTTCGATAATACAAAGAAACTCTTGATTTGCTGTGAAACGAAGTTGCTCCAATCTTAACTGTAATTATTGTTTGCTAGGAAGTTAGTTTGCGGAAGGCAAAAAAAAGACTACGGGACAATTCCAATTGCCATACCGGAGCACTTTATTCGTCGTTACGACCGCAAATTACACCTGTTTTCGTGCCTCTTGCGCAATCACATAATCACAACAACCCATTCGACCGGCCTCCGCTCTCCATCCATATACACTATTCTCTCGTTTTGGGAGAATCGACCGGAGGAGCGTCCTTTTCCCGTACTCACGGCCCGGCTCGCCTTTTTCACCTAGCCGTTTACATGTGTACCATCCGACACACGCACACCGCCGTACAAGAGGAGAGGACCATTAGAGCCGCACGATAAATGGATAGATGATATTGTACGTTTCGCCTGGACGCAGTTCCTTGACCCGAACTGTAGAAATCATCGCGAGGACAGCTAACAGTAATTCCACGGCGCTTTTTTCATCACGTATACACATCGTGACGCTGGTCGCTAGCGTATTCGTTCTAGTTGGCCGGAGTGTACGACCTGAGAGCGGCTAGTGTGCCTCGCAGCAGCGTATACCATAGTAAAACGCAGGATATACGCGCAAGAGAGAAGAGGAGGAAAGGAGGTTACGATGAACTTTTTCGATAGTAAGGAGTCGTGTATGTGTATTTACGTATGCACAACAGATCGCCACGCTAAAGTAAACAAGTCCGATGGGACTGGTCAAATGGTGTGTGACACACAGAAACCGTTTGTGCACACCTATAATATATACCGTAGTAAGTTGTGACTAGAAGTGGGATCTTGCCATAGTACTACGACTTGTTTTTTTTTCTGTTTTTATTCGTACATCGGCAACGAGTCAAAAAGTTATCAACCGCGGCCTCACGCGTGATTACGACTGTAGCAAAAAAATATATATTTGTATTATTAGTTGTAGATTAGTAAATTTTCCTTTGCGTTTTATCCTACTTATTTGTTTTTAATTTCATTATTTTTAGAATTGAGGTTATAGCTTATAGTAGCAGAAATGTATATAAAGGGTTTTCCAATAAGAGGTTTCATTTTGATATTTAAAATAAACGAGTATATTTTAAGAGAAATCAATAAATATTTATTTCGTTGTAAAGAGAAAGGTTGCCATTAAATGCCATTAAAGATGGAAAACGATGTCACCCAAATGGCCGCCACGGCTACGGTTGCAGCACCATATCCTTTTCATGAAATTTTCCATGACCAATTCGCACATTTGCGGCTGTATGTCCTCGATAACTTCACGAATTCCATCTTTAAGGTCTTGAATCGATTGTGAAGCATTGGCATAGACCTTATCTTTCACATGGCTCCAAAGAAAAAAGTCTAAAGGTGTTAAGTGACAAGATCTCGGGGCCAATTGTGATCACCTCTTCCTGAAATAACACGGCCAGGAAACTTTTCTTGCAAAATTGCGATTGTTTTCGTTGCTGTGTGGCACGTAGCGCCGTCTTGTTGAAAATAAACGTCTCCACATCAATATATTCCAATTCCGGCCATAAAAATCATTAATCATAGCTCGATAGCGCAATCCATCACCGTAACAGTTGCACCAGCCTCATTTTCGAATAAGTAAGGTCCAGTCACACCGCCAGCCCAAAAACCGCACCAAACAGTGACACGTTGAGGATGGAGAGGCTTCTCAACAAGCATCCTTGGATTTTCCGAGCCCCAAATGCGGCAATTCTGCTTATTCACGTAGCCTCCGAGATGAAAATGGGCCTCATCACTGAAGATGATTTTTCGATGAAAATCCGGATCATTTTGATGCATTTCAATGACCCAATCAGCGAAGATACGACGTTGCTGGTGATCGACCGGCTTGAGTGCTTGTGTTAACTGAACTTTAAAAGCCTTAAAACCTAAGTCTTTATGCAAAATACGGTGTAATGTCGTTTGTGGAATGCCTGATTCCAAAAATCGACGAGGAATCGACAAACCTGGGTTTTCGTCAACACTATGGGCCACAGCTGCAATATTCTCAATTGTTCTTGATCGACGCACACGGTTTCGATTCTTCACATCACTAAGTTGTCCCAACAGCTCAAATTTTTTAACCAGTTTCACTATTGCTGGCCGAGTAGGTGCTTCACGACGACCCAAAAGTGCTTTAGTTTTGCAAACTGTGACTGCAAAATTTTCACCATTTTTGTAGTGAATTTTAACAATTTCAATGCGTTGTTGAAGCGTGTATCGTTCCATTTTTAGTAATGGCATAGTTTTTACTTGTCAAATGTCAAAAGAAGACAGCTTCAAAAGTGACAGCTGCCCAGATAGCGGGCTATTTAATGAAACCTCTTATTGTAAAACCCTTTATGATACATAACACTCAATACAACACATTATTTACAGCAATTAATAAAATATACATTAACGAATCAATGTATTTCTGAAGTACATTAATTCGTTAATTATTTCATACTGCAAACAGCTTACAATCTTTTGCATATTCGCCGTCCTGCCGGCCTTTCAAGATCTGATATCGACATATGTCGATTTGTGGCATGAATCTGCATATATCTCGCTAGCTGAATTGGTAGAACGCTCGTCCGGTAATGAGAGTATGTAGATTCGAATCCTGCGTGAGGTAAATTTTTCTTGGGAAAATTCCTCTTAATTATTACAGTTATTAGTAGTAGAATTCGTTAATTATTTCATAATGTAAAAAGTTTGCAATCTCTGCAAAATATACATTGCCGCAAAAGCTACGATTTCAGGAACCATTTGAAAAGAACATAAATTTGGCAACACTGTAGGCGCATACTATTGTAATTGTAGATACCGTACTGCTGTGACTGGCATCCCGTTTTTCGCAAATTCAGATTTTGTCATGTTTATTCCGTTCAGCCTTTGTCAATGTTTCGAGAGAATTTTCACAGATGTAGATTTTATTTTTATATAATTTTAGTTAATAAGTTAAGTTTTTTAAATTAATTTCACTCTATAAGATATCTTTTATTTGCTCATGTTGTTCAATGTTTATTTTAGTAGTTTTCTTCGGTAAATTGTACGGCTGCGTTGCACGTAGTCGAGAGTAGGATTTTTGTATGTATACGACTGTTCAACCTTGTAGCTGAGTTCCTTGATCAACTGTCAGCGTGAGTACATGTATTTCTAATTTCTTTGCAGCCATTTTGTATTACATTTTTATATCGTAATGTAATTGATATTATTTGTGTTTTATTCTGTCCATCAAGGAATTCGCTTAATAATAATTGTTATTATATTGATGTGTACACATTATAGATGTAAGATCATTTATTATTTTTGTTCGGGAAGATATTTTAGTTTAAAAGAGTTAATTTTTCGTTTTTAATTGTTAATCACCTTGGTTCGGGTGAGTAGAAGCTTTGTACTTGCATTTTTGTTTTTTTCTTTTGTTAATTACTTGTATTTGTCCACGTTTAATTTAGTTTGTATTAATTTGATACCACGTGGATTGAATTGTAAGAATTACGATTATCTTCCTGAGCAAATTAATCTTTTGCTTTGATATAGGATTTAGCATTGTCCTATTGTAATTTTAGAATCAAATGCAGTTTTTGATTTAGGCCAGAACCCTCTGTTCAGGGGTTTTTTTTCTGCAAATTGTAATTAACTTGTTTTTTTTTTCTTTTTTTATAATAAATTTTTGATTGTGAATTAACGTTTTTGGGTTAACAATACTGTTCTTTTATTTTATTAAACCTTTTCAATTTTTGGGGTATTTAAGAAAGTCAGATTTCTTTCACCCACAATTTACTTTCGTGTTTAAATTCAAGTTTTAATTCGCGAGTGTAACTCTGTTTGGTTTGGTGGGTGTGCGGCTGAAGATATTTTAATGAAGCGTTTAAGCTATTAAAACCTTTTTCTCAGATACATCTGATAACGAATATTCGTGTTTTTATGTTGTTATGGAAACTTTTAGCAGAAATGACATTATTGGCATTACTCACTCAGTATTACTGACAGTCATAGTCAAAACTGAGAGATAGTTTCCAAATACTAAAATATTTGATCATTTTGGGCGAACTAACAGAACGTAAAAGAATTTTGTTAGAGTCTCTTCAACCTGCATGCAATAATACCTGATGAAAGTCTCAAGGGCGTTGCAAAAGTTTAATGTAACTGTAAGTGTTAAAAATCGGCCAAAATCAGGTCGACATAAAATTGCTACAAATGAAGATAATTCTTTGGATGTTCTTATTAATCTTTAAGCAGAACCAAAAACGTCACTAACAAAATTGTCCTTATGTTACTTTACTAATCCTTTTTTTCTTGTCTAAAAATAAATTTCATCCGCAAAAGAATTAAATGAAGATGATCCTCACAGGAAGTTGTAGTTTTGTCACCGAATCTATGGCATATAATATCCACACCTATTACTCGAAACCTTATCTTCACCAGGTCGTCACATTGGCACAACACATGAACTGGTGTTTCTTCCTCCTCTTGGCAGAATCTGCAAGTAGCATCATCTACCAGACCTATGTTGTACACTTCTCACAGGAAAAATCGGGACACCAGCAATCGTGAATTTTAAAATTTCTTGGGTGTAAATGCAGCTTTCAGGGGATATATGCACTTATCAAAGCCATAAATCACTTTTTTGTGTGTATTTTTGCGATCAAAGGTAAAGACTAAAAATTTGAACAGAAATATAAAAACATATAGAGAAATAGGTTTATATATTAAATAAACACATTGGAATTTCGGTGGCGGCGTTTCATTAGAAATACCGAATACGGAAATATTAATGTAAAAAAAATACATAACAACTAAAAGGCCTCTTGAGTAGACGGCACATTTAGAAATACATATATTTTTTTTGTATAACTTGTTTGATATTATGTAGAGATAATTCTCTTTTTTAAGAAAACATATGGCGATGAGACTTTAAAATCATATTACCTATTACTATGATATTAATTACTTAGTTTGATATATGCGCGCAATAATACTTTAGCTATAGACAATATGTCAATCAGCCACCTGAGTTTTTGAACAATGTAATTTTTACATTGATTAATTACACTACTATTGATGTATTTATTATTGTTGCTGTTTAGTATTCCTAAATATTGTATTACTACAAAATATTTTTCTATATATTAAAAAATTACCAAAAACAGTTTAAGATTATTTACAAAATTTTTAAAGCAATTAATTTCGCAAATAAATTATTTATTTTATTAATCCTCCGTTTATTGTATTTTATCGCCTGTGTAATCCAATGTCGTTCCATTTTATTGGAAATATAGCTAACACTTTTGGTCTGTAACACAGTTTCAGACAATAGCAACGAAAAAGTATTAAATGTATCAAATTCAAAAATAAATATCTTAGCACTAACTGAAATTGACGAACAATATGCTTTCTTACAATGTTTGTTACATATTATAAATCCAATAATATTTTAAATAATTGTTAATAAATAAATGGTATTAATATGGTATTATAATTGGTAATAATGCTACATAAAGACAGTTTGTAAAGAGACCCCAGTGCTGGCCATATTTCAAGGAAATAGATCAACGACGTCAGATTACATAGGCGATAGCTAAGATATATTTCCTGAAAATACAATAAACAGAGGGTTCATAAAGTAAATAGTTTCTTTCCGAACTTAATTGCTTTATTTAAAAATTTTATAAATAATCTTAAACCTGGTTTTGGTAATTTTTTATAGATAAAAGAAAACTTTATAGTAATACCATATTTAAGAATATTAAACAACAATAGTAATTAATACATCAATAATAGTGTAGTCAATAAATATGTGAAAATCACATTATCCCAAAACTGAGGAGGCTGACTGACACATTATCTATTGCTAAACTAATACTCGCGAGCATAAAGTAAGTAACTAATATCAAAGCAGCACTAACAAGTAACATTAATATTAAATAATAAAATTCCATCACCATATGTTTTCTTACAAAATAATTATCTCTACATAACATCAAACAAGTTAAATACATATATATTTCTAAATGAAGCCGTCTATTCAAGAGTTCTTTTTGTTATTATGTATTTTTTTTCATTGGCATTTCTAAAGGAAACGCCGCCACCGAAACTCCGATTTGTTTATTCTATACATACACCTTTTTCTCTATATACATTTATTTTTCTGTTTAAATTTCTAGTCGTTACCTTTGATCGCAGTAATATACATAATTAAGTGATTTATGGCTATGATAAGTGAATACGTTCTCGGAAAGTTGCATTTACAATCAAGAAATTTTAAAATTCTGAATTGCTGGTGTCCCGATTTTTCCTGTGAGAAGTGTACATATGGCTATTTAGTCTACAGTTAGCAGTCAGCAGATCTACTATCATTTTGTCAGTCTTCCTATCTTTATTCAGTAGATCCATAGTAAGTTCAGACCTCTGTTCCTTCAGAAACTCTTTTGCTGTGTTTGTCCCGGTGATTTTTGCCACCACTCTCTGGACTGATTATGTGCCCATTCGTTGATAGTTTTTTTTTTAATTTGCGACTTGGTAATGCCTAAAGAAAGGCCAGCTCCAACGAATGACATTAACGAACCTCGTCTGGCCAGCTCGTCTGCCGCCTCATCTCCCCTGATGCCCGGTGGCTCGGAACTCAGGCCAGTGTTAGATCTCTTTGGGTACCTACCGCATTTAGCGCGTTTACGCTGTCTCAAATCAGCTTAGATTCTACACTTACGGAACTAATCGCTTTAAGGACGGACTGACAGTCAGAGATGATGACTCGGTCCATCTCTATATTTCTCTAACACAATGGTGAATTGCAATAACATAAGCCTGAAACACCGTTGTGTCTTTGCTGAAGCTTATTGAAAGATAAGAGAAAGAAAGAGCCTTTATAAGCTTTTTTGCGTATACTCCAGCTCTATACCAGTTTGAGTCCGCCCTTGCTGGAGTTCAGATCTAAGACGTTGTAGGTTTGTAGAACACCAATAACTCAATCTTTCCCGCAAATAGTCGATCTCTACCTCAACACGCGTGAAACAAAAGAAAAATAAACAGAACCATTAACAAGATCTAAAAGAACGATTAATTTTAAAATCGAGCGTAAAAAAAAAGACCCAACCGAGAAAGAAATGACAGGAATATAAAGAACTGAATTGATAACGACGCCGCGTGCATTCGACGGGGACTACGAGGGCACTTCTTCTTTTACATGCCAGAGAGAGAGTGTACGCAGTAAGGGCAAAAAAAGGCGATAGCCAGTAGTCCGTGTAATTCGGGTACGCGACCGACGGGCCGGAGTGACTTATAAATTACAAACGGGGTGCTGCTACCTGTTCTCCTCTTCAAGTGAGACGAACGACGAGGCGCGATCGACGAAGAGAAGAGACGGGGACGAATAAAAAAGAGACAGGAGCATCGAAACAAAGAGAGACGGCGAGTAAAGAGGATTTGCTACTGGAAATACGCCCTGACCCCTTACGTCTCGTCTACCGTGCGCCTTCCCTGGGCGATATACATCTCCGATAAGGCGAAGACGGCTTGAAGAAGATCGAGGTGGTCATAGACTTGTTTTGTGGTCGCTACAATCGCGGCACGTTCTCATAAAAAGTAATAACACATTTTGTTCCCTAAATGCATCATAATATTACTTAAACAAAAAAAATTAAACCCATTGGCAAATAGAAGCAAAGTTTGGATAAAAACAGTACTTATAGAAAGTTATGACTCTTACAAGGGAACACCGGCGGGTGTCCCCCTCCGATTTCGATGAAACTTAACAGATCGAAAGAAGTACCTTAAAATAAGAGACACGTATTTTTTTATCGGCGTATTCCGCACTATTTTGGGTACAGCCCCTCCAAAGTTTGGACGATTTTTCAATTTTTGCAAATATTTCCTAAATTATAACAGATATTAAATTTTCTTCTTACATAATTGCAGCATATTGCATGGCCTAAGGGTGCGTCGTCCGTATTCGCAAAAAGTTAATAACGGGAGACGGGGTACCCCGTACCCCCCATTTTTTTTACATTTTTTCTTTTTCTTATTCATCAAAAGAAGGCCGTTTTTACATAGAATACGATGATGTATAACAACTTTAGAAAATTAATAATTGTAAAAATAGAAAAATAAAATAAAGCTTCAAAATTAATAAACTTGTCTATTGATATAAATCAAATGAACTACAACAGAAATAAGTTTTTATCCTTAACATAATTTCCAACATAATACATGGTCTCAAGGTAGATATCTTCATAAAAAGCTAATAACGGGGGACGGGGCACCCCATACCCCCGCATTTTTTTAATAATAAGTTTATTCATTATTCATCAAAAAAAGATCGCTTTTACATAGAAAACAATGGTAATAAATTTGGAGAATTAATAATAAAATAATTTAATAAAATAATATAGTACAATAACAACACAACAATTATTTGTTATCGTTACTCCGCTGCTCTCCTTACTTAAATATTTCTTAATTTAGAATTGTATTTACTCGACAAGCTATGGTCAAACCTTTCTATCCCTACTAACTTATACATTTATAAGCATTATAATGTTTTTCTAATTCTGTCCTATTGTTTTCGAAATGTTATAGTCGTTACAAACACATTAGTTATATTTATGCTCCATTGAATACTTACATTGTACACCTACATTGCACGAAAAACTTGAAATAAATTAAAAAATATATATGTATGTATTATTTAATCCTTCGTCCTGTGTAGCAAATTTGTTCATATATACGCACTAAAGGATTATGGTATTCTAAGAATGAATAACATTTATTAAGGAAATATATAAAACGCAGGTCACTAACTGCAATTGATTAAAACGATTTATATTGCTACCACCGATAAAAGTTTCGTAGATATATAGTATAAGTTAGTAGGCATAGAAAGGTTTGACCATAGCTTGTCGAGTAGATACAATACTAAATTAAGAAATATTTAAGTAAGGAGAGCAGCGGAGTAACGATAACAAATAATTGTTGTTAATGTACTATATTATTATTATTACAATTATTTTTATTATTAATCCTCCAAATTTATTACCAATGTTTTCTATGTAAAAGCGATCTTTTTTGATGAATAATGAATAAACTTATTATTAAAAAAATGCAGGGGTATGGGTACCCGTCCCCGTTATTAACTTTTTATGAAGATATCTACCTTGAGACCATGTATTATGCTGGAAATTATGTTAAGGATAAAAATTTATTTCTGTTATAGTTCATTTGATTTATATCAATAGACAAGTTTATTAATTTTGAAGCTTTATTATTATTTTTCTATTTTTACAATTATTAATTTTTCTAAATTTGTTATACATCATCGTATTCTATGTAAAATCGGCCTTCTTTTGATGAATAAGAAAAAGAAAAAATGTGGGGGAACGGGGTACCCCGCCCCCGTTATTAACTTTTTACGAATACGGACGACGCCACCCTTAGGGCCATGCAATATGCTGCAAATTATGTTAAGAAGAAAATTTAATATCTGTTATAATTTAGGAAAATTTGCCAAAAATTGAAAAAATCGTCCAAACTTGGAGGGGCTGTACCCCAAAATCGTGCGGATACGCCGATAAAAAAAAATACGTGTCTCTATTTAAGGTACTCTTTCGATCTGTTAAGTTTCATCGAAATCGGAGGGGGACACCCGCCGGTGTTCCCTTGTTAGACGTGTTTTTTTATAGCGGACAATAGTAAAAATCAATTATAACTCAAAAATCACACATTTCCTCAAAATACAGAGTGTTTTACCAGCAGGAAACGTTTTTATAAATGTTGTAGGATTATTATTTTTCTATAACCCAAAATTATCGACATGTATACACGGTGTTTCGTAAGCTCGGTTCAGCCTTCAACTTTTTTTTTTTTAAATACATTACCCCCAATATTATTGCATTCTTAAAAGCATCAGTAGATTAAAGAAAAAAATAAGATATAACATACTTTAGTACTAAACTCAATTTGCAAGATATCTTTGATTTTCTAAAAATTATGTCGCCTGCACTGTTTGAGAAAACCTATTGTAATTTAATTACAATGTACACAGTAAGTGAATCACATTTTGCAATTTCTTAGTACGGACTTACTTATACCTGCAATGTGTTTATAGTTGTATTTTAATATACAGAATGTGCGTCACTAAAGTGTTACATCAGTCAACTTCAACTGCGTCAATCTTTTTTTTTTAGCAGAACGGCCTGCTTATGTCGGCATTCGATTCCCCGTTAAAATGTGCATCGCATAGGCCACATTAGAATCCCCTAGCGTGGTTCTTTACCTTTCTTAACTTTAACCGCGAATATCTCGGAAACGGTTAGAGATATCGAACTCGGGTTGACGGCATTCGACTCCCCATTAAAATGTGCATCGAATATGCCACATTAGAGTCCCTTAGTGTGGTTCTTTACCGTTCTTAATTTTAACTGCGAATATCTCGAAAACGATTAGATATATCAAATGCGGTGTTGCCGGCATTCGATTTCCCCATTAAAATGTGTGAAACGGTTACAGATATCGAACTCGGCGTTGCCGGCATTCGATTCCCCATTAAAATGTGCATCGAATATGCCACATTAGAGTCCCTAGTGTGGTTCTTTACCGTTCTTAATTTTAACGCGAATATCTCGGAAACGATTGATATATCAAACTCGTGGTTGCCGGCATTCGATTCCCCATTAAAATGTGTGGAAACGGTTACAGATATCGAACTCGGGTTGCCGGCATTCGATTCCCCATTTAAAATGTGCATCGAATATGCCACATTAGAGTCCCCTAGTGTGGTTCCTTTACCGTTCTTAACTTTAACCGCGAATATCTCGGAAACGATTAGATATATCAAACTCGGTTGCCGGCATTCCGATTCCCCATTAAAATGTGCGTCGAATATGCCACATTAGAGTCCCTAGTGTGTTCTTTACGTTCTTAACTTTAACCGCGAATATCTCGGAAACGATTAGATATATCGAACTCGGGTTGCCGGCATTCGATCCCATTAAAATGTGCATCGAATATGCCACATTAGAGTCCCTAGTGTGGTTCTTTACCGTTCTTAACTTTAACCGCGAATATCTCGGAAACGATTAGATATATCGAATTCCGGTTTCCGGCATCCGATTCCCCATTAAATGTGCATCGAATATGCCACATTAGAGTCCCTAGTGTGGTTCTTTACCGTTCTTAACTTTAATCGCGAATATCTCGGAAACGATTAGATATATCGAACCGGGTTGCGGCATTCGATTCCCCATTAAATGTGCATCGAATATGCCACATTAGAGTCCCCTAGTGTGTTCTTTACCGTTCTTAACTTTAACCGCGAATATCTCGGAAACGATTAGATATATCAAACTCGGGTTGCCGCATTCGATTCCCATTAAATGTGCATCGAATATGCCACATTAGAGTCCCCTAGTTGGTTCTTTACCGTTCTTAACTTTAACGGCGAATATCTCGGAAACGATTAGATATATCGAACTCGGGTTGCCGGCATTCGATTCCCCATAAAATGTGCATCGAATATGCCACATTAGAGTCCCCTAGTGTGGTTCTTTACCTTCTTAACTTTAACCGCGAAATCTCGGAAACGATTAGATATATCGAACTCGGGTTGCCGGCATTCGATTCCCCATTAAAATGTGCACTCGAATATGCCACATTAGAGTCCCCTAGTGTGGTTCTTTACCGTTCTCTAACTTTAATCGCGAATATCTCGGAAACGATTAGATATATCGAACTCGGTTGCCGCATTCGATTCCCATTAAAATGTGCATCGAATATGCCACATTAGAGTCCCCTAGTGTGGTTCTTTACCGTTCTTAACTTTAACGCGAATATCTCGGAACGATTAGATATATCGAACTCGGGTTGCCGGCATTCGATTCCCATTAAAATGTGCATCGAATATGCCACATTAGAGTCCCCTAGTGTGTTCTTTACCGTTCTTAACTTTAATCGCGAATATCTCGGAAACGATTAGATATATCGAACTCGGGTTGCCGGCATTCGATTCCCCATTAAAATGTGCATCGAATATGCCACATTAGAGTCCCTGTGTGGTTCTTTACCGTTCTTAACTTTAACCGCGAATATCTCGGAAACGATTAGATATTATCAAACTCGGGTTGCCGGCATTCGATTCCCATTAAAATGTGGAAACGGTTTACAGATATCGAACTCGGGTTGCCGGCATTCGATTCCCCATTAAAACGTGCATCGAATGTGCCACATTAGAGTCCCCTAGTGTGGTTCTTTTACCGTTCTTAACTTTAACCGCGAATATCTCGGAAACGATTAGATATATCAAACTCGGGTTTGCCGGCATTCGATTCCCCATTAAAATGTGCATCGAATATGCCACATTAGAGTCCCTAGTGTGTTCTTTACCGTTCTTAACTTTAACCGCGAATATCTCGGAAACGATTAGATATATCAAACTCGGGTTGCCGCATTCGATTCCCCATTAAAATGTGCATCGAATATGCCACATTAGAGTCCCCTAGTGTGGTTCTTTACCGTTCTTAACTTTCACCGCGAATATCTCGGAAACGATTAGATATATCAAACTCGGTTGCCGGCATTCGATTCCCCATTAAAAATGTGCATCGAATATGCCACATTAGAGTCCCCTAGTGTGGTTCTTTACCGTTCTTAACTTTAACCGCGAATATCTCGGAAACGATTAGATATATCGAACTCGGGTTGCCGGCATTCGATTCCCCATTAAAATGTGCATCGAATGTGCCCACATTAGAGTCCCCTAGTGTGTTCTTTACCGTTCTTAACTTTAACCGCGAATATCTCGGAAACATTAGATATATCGAACTCGGGTTGCCGCATTCGATTCCCCATTAAAATGTGCATCGAATATGCCACATTAGAGTCCCCTAGTGTGGTTCTTTACGTTCTTAACTTTAACCGCGAATATCTCGGAAACGATTAGATATATCAAGCTCGGTTGCGGCATTCGATTCCCCATTAAAATGTGCATCGAATATGCCACATTAGAGTCCCCTAGTGTGGTTCTTTACCGTTCTTAACTTTAACCGCGAATATCTCGGAAGATTAGATATATCGAACTCGGGTTGCCGCATTCGATTCCCCATTAAAATGTGGCATCGAATATGCCACATTAGAGTCCCCTAGTGTTGTTCTTTACCGTTCTTAACTTAACCGCGAATATCTCGGAAACGATTAGATATATCAAACTCGGGTTGCCGGCATTCGATTCCCCATTAAAATGTGCATCGAATATGCCACATTAGAGTCCCTAGTGTGGTTCTTTACCGTTCTTAATTTTAACCGCGAATATCTCGGAAACGATTAGATATATCGAACTAGGGTTGCCGGCATTCGATTCCCCATTAAAATGTGCATCGAATATGCCACATTAGAGTCCCTAGTGTGGTTCTTTTACCGTTCTTATTTTAACCGCGAATATCTCGCGAAACGATTACATATATCGAACTCGGGTTGCCGGCATTCGATTCCCCATTAAAATGTGCATCGAATATGCCACATTAGAGTCCCCTAGTGTGGTTCTTTACCGTTCTTAATTTTAACCGCCAATATCTCGAAACGATTAGATATATCGAACTCGGGTTGCCGGCATTCGATTCCCCATTAAAATGTGCATCGAATATGCCACATTAGAGTCCCCTAGTGTGTTCTTTACCGTCTTAATTTTAACGCGAATATCTCGGAAACGATTAGATATATCAAACTCGGTTGCCGGCATTCGATTCCCCATTAAAATGTGTGGAAACGGTTACAGATATCGAACTCGGGTTGCCGGCATTCGATTCCCCATTAAATGTGCATCGAATATGCCACATTAGAGTCCCCTAGTGTGGTTCTTTACCGTTCTTAAATTTTAACCGCGAATATCTCGAAACGATTAGATATATCAAACTCGGGTTGCCGGCATTCGATTCCCCATTAAAATGTGTGGAAACGGTTACAGATATCGAACTCGGGTTGCCGGCATTCGATTCCCCATTAAAATGTGTGGAAACGGTTACAGATATCGAACTCGGGTTGCCGGCATTCGATTCCCCATTAAAATGTGCATCGAATATGCCACATTAGAGTCCCCTAGTGTGGTTCTTTACCGTTCTTAATTTAACCGCGAATATCTCGGAAACGATTAGATATATCAAACTCGGGTTGCCGACATTCGATTCCCCATTAAAATGTGTGGAAACGGTTACAGATATCGAACTCGGGTTGCCGGCATTCGATTCCCCATTAAAATGTGCATCGAATATGCCACATTAGAGTCCCTAGTGTGGTTCTTTACCGTTCTTAACTTTACCGCGAATATCTCGGAAACGATTAGATATATCGAACTCGGGTTGCCGGCATTCGATTCCCCATTAAAATGTGCATCGAATATGCCACATTAGAGTCCCTAGTGTGGTTCTTTACCGTTCTTAAATTTTAACCGCGAATATCTCGCGAAACGATTAGATATATCAAACTCGGGTTGCCGACATTCGATTCCCCCTTTAAAATGTGTGGAAACGGTTACAGATATCGAACTCGGGTTGCCGGCATTCGATTCCCCATTAAAATGTGCATCGAATATGCCACATTAGAGTCCCCTAGTGTGGTTCTTTACCGTTCTTAATTTTAACGGCGAATATCTCGGAAACGATTAGATATATCAAACTCGGGTTGCCGGCATTCGATTCCCCATTAAAATGTGTGGAAACGGTTACAGATATCGAACTCGGGTTGCCGGCATTCGATTCCCCATTAAAATGTGTGGAAACGGTTACAGATATCGAACTCGGGTTGCCGGCATTCGATTCCCCATTAAAATGTGCATCGAATATGCCACATTAGAGTCCCCTAGTGTGGTTCTTTACCGTTCTTAACTTTAACCGCGAATATCTCCGGAAACGATTAGATATATCAAACTCGGGTTTCCGGCATTCGATTCCCCATTAAAATGTGTGGAAACGGTTACAGATATCGAACTCGGGTTGCCGGCATTCGATTCCCCATTAAAATGTGCAATCGAATATGCCACATTAGAGTCCCTAGTGTGGTTCTTTCCGTTCTTAATTTTAACCGCGATATCTCGGAAACGATTAGATATATAAACTCGGGTTGCCGACATTCGCTTCCCCATTAAAATGTGTGGAAACGGTTACAGATATCGAACTCGATTTGCCGGCATTCGATTCCCCATTAAAATGTGCATCGAATATGCCACATTAGAGTCCCCTAGTGTGGTTCTTTACCGTTCTTAACTTTAACCGCGAATATCTCGGAAACGATTAGATATATCGAACTCGGGTTGCCGGCATTCGATTCCCCATTAAAATGTGCATCGAATATGCCACATTAGAGTCCCCTAGTGTGGTTCTTTACCGTTCTTAACTTTAACCGCGAATATCTCGGAAACGATTAGATATATCAAACTCGGGGTTGCCGGCATTCGATTCCCCATTAAAATGTGTGGAAACGGTTACAGATATCGAACTCGGGTTGCCGGCATTCGATTCCCCATTAAAATGTGCATCGAATATGCCACATTAGAGTCCCCTAGTGTGGTTCTTTACCGTTCTTAATTTTTTAACCGCGAATATCTCGGAAACGATTAGATATATCAAACTCGGGTTGCCGACATTCGATTCCCCATTAAAATATGTGGAAACGGTTACAGATATCGAACTCGGGTTGCCGGCATTCGATTCCCCATTAAAATGTGCATCGAATATGCCACATTAGAGTCCCCTAGTGTGGTTCTTTACCGTTCTTAACTTTAACCGCGAATATCTCGGAAACGATTAGATATATCGAACTCGGGTTGCCGGCATTCGATTCCCCATTAAAATGTGCATCGAATATGCCACATTAGAGTCCCCTAGTGTGGTTCTTTACCGTTCTTAATTTAACCGCGAATATTCGGAAACGATTAGATATATCAAACTCGGGTTGCCGGCATTCGATTCCCCATTAAAATGTGTGGAAACGGTTACAGATATCGAACTCGGTTGCGGCATTCGATTCCCCATTAAAATGTGCATCGAATATGCCACATTAGAGTCCCCTAGTGTGGTTCTTTACCGTTCTTAATTTTAACCGCGAATATCTCGGAAACGATTAGATATATCAAACTCGGGTTGCCGGCATTCGATTCCCCATTAAAATGTGCATCGAATATGCCACATTAGAGTCCCCTAGTGTGGTTCTTTACCGTTTCTTAATTTTAACCGCGAATATCTCGGAAACGATTAGATATATCAAACTCGGGTTGCCGACATTCGATTCCCCATTAAAATGTGTGGAAACGGTACAGATATCGAACTCGGGTTTGCCGGCATTCGATTCCCCATTAAAATGTGCATCGAATATGCCACATTAGAGTCCCCTAGTGTGGTTCTTTACCGTTCTTAATTTTAACCGCGAATATCTCGGAAACGATTAGATATATCAAACTCGGGTTGCCGACATTCGATTCCCCATTAAAATGTGTGGAAACGGTTACAGATATCGAACTCGGGTTGCCGGCATTCGATTCCCCATTAAAATGTGCATCGAATATGCCACATTAGAGTCCCCTAGTGTGGTTCTTTACCGTTCTTAATTTTAACCGCGAATATCTCGGAAACGATTAGATATATCAAACTCGGGTTGCCGACATTCGATTCCCCATTAAAATGTGTGGAAACGGTTACAGATATCGAACTCGGGTTGCCGGCATTCGATTCCCCATTAAAATGTGCATCGAATATGCCACATTAGAGTCCCCTAGTGTGGTTCTTTACCGTTCTTAACTTTAACCGCGAATATCTCGGAAACGATTAGATATATCGAACTCGGGTTGCCGGCATTCGATTCCCCATTAAAATGTGCATCGAATATGCCACATTAGAGTCCCCTAGTGTGGTTCTTTACCGTTCTTAACTTTAACCGCGAATATCTCGGAAACGATTAGATATATCAAACTCGGGTTGCCGGCATTCGATTCCCCATTAAAATGTGTGGAAACGGTTACAGATATCGAACTCGGGTTGCCGGCATTCGATTCCCCATTAAAATGTGCATCGAATATGCCACATTAGAGTCCCCTAGTGTGGTTCTTTGCCGTTCTTAATTTTAACCGCGAATATCTCGGAAACGATTAGATATATCAAACTCGGGTTGCCGACATTCGATTCCCCATTAAAATGTGTGGAAACGGTTACAGATATCGAACTCGGGTTGCCGGCATTCGATTCCCCATTAAAATGTGCATCGAATATGCCACATTAGAGTCCCCTAGTGTGGTTCTTTACCGTTCTTAACTGTAACGCGAATATCTCGGAAACGATTAGATATATCGAACTCGGGTTGCCGGCATTCGATTCCCCATTAAAATGTGCATCGAATATGCCACATTAGAGTCCCCTAGTGTGGTTCTTTACCGTTCTTAATTTTAACCGCATATCTCGGAAACGATTAGATATATCAAACTCGGGTTGCCGGCATTCGATTCCCCATTAAATGTGTGGAAACGGTTACAGATATCGAACTCGGGTTGCCGGCATTCGATTCCCCATTAAAATGTGCATCGAATATGCCACATTAGAGTCCCCTAGTGTGGTTCTTTACCGTTCTTAATTTTAACCGCGAATATCTCGGAAACGATTAGATATATCAAACTCGGGTTGCCGGCATTCGATTCCCCATTAAATGTGTGGAAACGGTTACAGATATCGAACTCGGGTGCCGGCATTCGATTCCCCATTAAAATGTGTGGAAACGGTTACAGATATCGAACTCGGGGTTGCCGGCATTCGATTCCCCATTAAAATGTGCATCGAATATGCCACATTAGAGTCCCCTAGTGTGGTTCTTTACCGTTCTTAACTTTAACCGCGAATATCTCGGAAACGATTAGATATATCAAACTCGGTTGCCGGCATTCGATTCCCATTAAAAGTGTGGAAACGGTTACAGATATCGAACTCGGGTTGCCGGCATTCGATTCCCCATTAAAATGTGCATCGAATATGCCACATTAGAGTCCCCTAGTGTGGTTCTTTACCGTTCTTAATTTTAACCGCGAATATCTCGGAAACGATTAGATATATCAAACTCGGGTTGCCGACATTCGATTCCCCATTAAAATGTGCATCGAATATGCCACATTAGAGTCCCTAGTGTGGTTCTTTACCGTTCTTAACTTTAACCGCGAATATCTCGGAAACGATTAGAATATATCGAACTCGGGTTGCCGGCATTCGATTCCCATTAAAATGTGCATCGAATATGCCACATTAGAGTCCCCTAGTGTGGTTCTTTACCGTTCTTAATTTTAACCGCGAATATCTCGGAAACGATTAGATATATCAAACTCGGGTTGCCGGCATTCGATTCCCCATTAAAATGTGTGGAAACGGTTACAGATATCGAACTCGGGTTGCCGGCATTCGATTCCCCATTAAAATGTGTGGAAACGGTTACAGATATCGAACTCGGGTTGCCGGCATTCGATTCCCCATTAAAATGTGCATCGAATATGCCACATTAGAGTCCCCTAGTGTGGTTCTTTACCGTTCTTAACTTTAACGCGAATATCTCGGAAACGATTAGATATATCAAACTCGGTTGCGACATTCGATTCCCCATTAAAATGTGTGGAAACGGTTACAATTCGAACTCGGGTTGCCGGCATTCGATTCCCCATTAAAATGGTGCATCGAATATGCCACATTAGAGTCCCTAGTGTGGTTCTTTACCGTTCTTAATTTTAACCGCGATATCTCGGAAACGATTAGATATATCAAACTCGGGTTGCCGACATTCGATTCCCATTAAAATGTGTGGAAACGGTTACAGATATCGAACTCGGGTTGCCGGCATTCGATTCCCCATTAAAATGTGCATCGAATATGCCACATTAGAGTCCCCTAGTGTGGTTCTTTACCGTTCTTAACTTTAACCGCGAATATCTCGGAAACGATTAGATATATCGAACTCGGGTTGCCGGCATTCGATTCCCCATTAAAATGTGCATCGAATATGCCACATTAGAGTCCCCTAGTGTGGTTCTTTACCGTTCTTAACTTTAACCGCGAATATCTCGGAAACGATTAGATATATCGAACTCGGGTTGCCGACATTCGATTCCCCATTTAAAATGTGTGGAAACGGTTACAGATATCGAACTCGGGTTGCCGGCATTCGATTTCCCATTAAAATGTGCATCGAATATGCCACATTAGAGTCCCCTAGTGTGGTTCTTTACCGTTCTTAACTTTAACCGCGAATATCTCGGAAACGATTAGATATATCGAACTCGGGTTGCCGGCATTCGATTCCCCATTAAAATGTGCATCGAATATGCCACATTAGAGTCCCCTAGTGTGGTTCTTTACCGTTCTTAACTTTAACCGCGAATATCTCGGAAACGATTAGATATATCGAACTCGGGTTGCCGGCATTCGATTCCCCATTAAAATGTGCATCGAATATGCCACATTAGAGTCCCCTAGTGTGGTTCTTTACCGTTCTTAACTTTAACCGCGAATATCTCGGAAACGATTAGATATATCAAACTCGGGTTGCCGGCATTCGATTCCCCATTAAAATGTGTGGAAACGGTTACAGATATCGAACTCGGGTTGCCGGCATTCGATTCCCCATTAAAATGTGCATCGAATATGCCACATTAGAGTCCCCTAGTGTGGTTCTTTACCGTTCTTAATTTTAACCGCGAATATCTCGGAAACGATTAGATATATCAAACTCGGGTTGCCGACATTCGATTCCCCATTAAAATGTGTGGAAACGGTTACAGATATCGAACTCGGGTTGCCGGCATTCGATTCCCCATTAAAATGTGCATCGAATATGCCACATTAGAGTCCCCTAGTGTGGTTCTTTACCGTTCTTAATTTTAACCGCGAATATCTCGGAAACGATTAGATATATCAAACTCGGGTTGCCGGCATTCGATTCCCCATTAAAATGTGTGGAAACGGTTACAGATATCGAACTCGGGTTGCCGGCATTCGATTCCCCATTAAAATGTGCATCGAATATGCCACATTAGAGTCCCCTAGTGTGGTTCTTTACCGTTCTTAACTTTAACCGCGAATATCTCGGAAACGATTAGATATATCGAACTCGGGTTGCCGGCATTCGATTCCCCATTAAAATGTGCATCGAATATGCCACATTAGAGTCCCCTAGTGTGGTTCTTTACCGTTCTTAACTTTAACCGCGAATATCTCGGAAACGATTAGATATATCAAACTCGGGTTGCGGCATTCGATTCCCCATTAAATGTGCATCGAATATGCCACATTAGAGTCCCCTAGTGTGGTTCTTTACCGTTCTTAATTTTAACCGCGATATCTCGGAAACGATTAGATATATCAAACTCGGGTTGCCGCATTCGATCCCCATTAAAATGTGTGGAAACGGTTACAGATATCGAACTCGGTTGCCGACATTCGATTCCCCATTAAAATGTGGGAAACGGTTACAGATATCGAACTCGGGTTGCCGGCATTCGATTCCCCATTAAAATGTGTGGAAACGGTTACAGATATCGAACTGCGGGTTGCGACATTCGATCCCCATTAAAATGTGTGGAAACGGTTACAGATATCGAACTCGGGTTGCCGGCATTCGATTCCCCATTAAAATGTGCATCTAATATGCCACATTAGAGTCCCCTAGTGTGGTTCTTTACCGTTCTTAACTTTAACCGCGAATATCTCGGAAACGATTAGATATATCGAACTCGGGTTGCCGGCATTCGATTCCCCATTAAAATGTGCATCTAATATGCCACATTAGAGTCCCCTAGTGTGGTTCTTTACCGTTCTTAACTTTAACCGCGAATATCTCGGAAACGATTAGATATATCGAACTCGGGTTGCCGGCATTCGATTCCCCATTAAAATGTGCATCTAATATGCCACATTAGAGTCCCCTAGTGTGGTTCTTTACCGTTCTTAACTTTAACCGCGAATATCTCGGAAACGATTAGATATATCGAACTCGGGTTGCCGGCATTCGATTCCCCGTTAAAATGTGCATCGAATAGGCCACATTAGAACGCTCTAGCGTCGTTCTTTAGCTTTCTTAACTTTAACGGCGAATATCTCGGAAACGGTTAGAGATATCGAACTCCGGTTGCCGGCATTCGATTCCCTGTTAAAACTATTACGTACTGTTCTGCTTATACAATAGGTCTGACGAATAGTGCGCATTTGATTATTTTTTTATAAAAGTTAATCTGCAACAATATTAACGGAAGAAGTAAATCGTAAATAGGTATTTACTACTACTTCAATTGTTTAGCTATTTTCTGGATAAATATTTTAAGCATTATAGCTAATCTCTATTCAGTTTTCCAACATTATTTTTTTCTATGAAAGTAAAGTAGTAAATGAAATACGTGTAAAGAAAAGTTTATGCAAATCAGAATTCATTATCCTTAATTCCATGTTTGAAAAAAATTGTTTCATGCAGTAAAGATTACAGTGACAACACAATTTTAACTGTATCCTATTATTCTTAAAGATTATCCATCAACAAACCAAACTAAAACACTGTATCCTACAATTTTTTCTGTGCAGGTGTTTCTACTTCTGCCTTTTTAAAAGGAATAATATGCCTTTGGTATCCACTTAAATACAAGAAAATGATGTGCACGCCCAAGCTGTTTGGTATAATGATAATCCAGTGTAAAACTTAAATGAATCCTCTTAACAGGATGAGTGCTGCGTAGCCGCACAAATGTACTTCAGTAAGGTGCCGTCAAAGCTTAAGATGCATAAATTCGTATAAAATATATCCAGTAGTTGAGTCGAACTTTTATTGTGCCTTAACACCTGATCCAAATACATTATCCGTGGCAATAATCTCTAAAGTGCATTGCAAATGAAGCATTGAGTCTAATCCGACTTTACGACTACATAGTACCGCAATACTCATTTATCACTGCTGTAAGATACATTTCTGTTAGTAACAAATCTGCTAAATATTCCTTTACCAATTACATGGTTTCTGGTATGTGAGTTGCTCTGGATGAGCGACGAGGCGCATTTTCATCTCTCCGGCTATGTAAACAAACAAAATTTTAGATATTGGAGTGATGAAAACCATCAAGAAGTCCTCTCCATTCGGCCAAGGTAACAGTTTGGTGCGTAATTTCTTCAATGGGAATCATTGGCCCACTTTTTTGAAAATGAAAAGGGGCAAGCTGTTACCGTGAATGCGGGCGCTACTCGGAAATGTTACGAACATTTTTCATTCCTCATCTTAGGGAACATGGACTGAATGATGAAACTTTATTTCAACAAGATGGAGTCGCAAGCCACGTGGCCCGTGTGAGCATGAATTTCCTCAACCAAGTTTTCCCAAATCGGGTGATATCCCGGAACGGAGCCATTCCTTGGCCACCCGTCCACCCGACCTCACCGCATGTGATTTTTTCTTGTGGGGCTACCTGAAGAGCAAAGTTTCCGAAGAACGACCTCATACTCTTGAAGAACTGAAGGCGAGAATCCGTCAGGAAATCGAAAGAATCCCTCAGCAGATGTAATGGGCAATTTTAGAGATCACCTCCAAGAACGCATCGATCGAAATGGACGACATTTTAATAATGTTATTTTTAAAAGAATAATGTTTCCTAAATGCTTTTTAACGTAAATTAACATGGTATCCACAAAATTTTTAAAAAATGCAACCGTGTATTGTTTACAGTTATTTCAAAAATGCAGGTTTGACTGGCGCGCCCCCTACCTCTTCATAAAAGAGGTGATCCCACTAAAATGGAGAATTTTAGACCGATTTCACTACTTAGCTCCTTCTTCATAAGAGCCAACATGGCTTTACTAAGAGAAAATCCACCGAAACCGCCTTATTTAATAGTATGGAGCACATCTGCAGGGAACTAGATGCAAACAATTGATGTGCCCTATGAGAGGGCTATGAGAACCTGCCCAACAGCAGCTACCGAAGTGGTATTGGATCTTACCCCTCCCCATATTGCAGTAGAGGGTGTGGCAAAAAGAACCACACTCAGAATGGTCAAGGAAGGAACGATTAGGCATAGGCCTCAATCTCCTGACGGTGATCAAACCTGGGACATGCCCCGGGATGATATGTTAAAAAAATTCAACTTTGTGAAGGAATTCATCATAAAGTTCGGTAACAGGAGCGAGTGGGATCATAACATCATCTTGAACTTGAATAGAAATGCCATCAAATGGTATACTGGTGGCTCCAAAACGGCAGAGGGAACTGGAATAGGAATATATGGGCCTAGAACCACATATTTCGAAAGCTTAGGAAAATATATCAGGCGGAAATACACGCCATTGAAAGATATGTTCAGTTCAATATGGATATAAATTATCGAAAGCAGGTGATTATCATCATGTCTAATAGTCAAGCCGCCACCAAGGCGCTGAGCTCATATGAAATCAGTTCCAAGATGGTCTGGGAATGCCTAGGGAAATTAAATGAGCTAGACAAAAGGAATAAAGTAACCCTCATGTGGGCTGCGGGTCACACAGGAGTGGAAAGAAACGAAACAACGGATAATCTCGCAGAAAAGGGGCTGGAATACCTTTTGTAGGGCCTGAACCCTTTTGCGGGTTAAGTAGCAGTACAATACTGAAGAAACTGAAAATAGGAATGGAAAAGAGAAAATCCAGTTACTGGGAAAATCTCCAGGGAATGGGGCAAAGTAAAATTCTTCTGGGAAGGTATAACCAGGAATTAATGACTATTTTCATTTGCCTTTGCCTCTAACACAGGTAACAAAGGATTATGTGACATTTACAGGCTTTGAAAATATTTCAAACTTACCGCCAGAATGACCTAGTGATTTATCTGATAATATTTGCAGTGTAAATGTGGCTTTTTCATTTGCTCCTCTTAGTTTAAAAACAGACTATAGTAATCGACATATTGCTTTCTTTTTTTTTCTTTCTCTTTCTCTCGCTTATGTAGACAAACGCGCATGGGACGCACAAATACAAACCGCCATTACCTCAAATCTTTGGACGGACAGTAATAATTGTCCAGGACGGGCCGAGGATCTGAGCTCGTAGTAATTCGATTATATACATGATGCGGATAATAGGCACGCACAGGCATCCCTACACGGGTCGCACACACACGCGTGCATCGCCGAAACGTGCGACCTGACCTCCGTCTCCGTTTCCATCTATCTTCTGCTCCTCTCCGTCTATCGCACCGGACTACAGGGCGAAACGCTGACGACGCTTTTCACTCTTATTATTGCCCGATTCGAAACGTACGAGCGGCCGGTCGAACGGGCGACCGCCACGCCCCCTACCTCTTCTTGATTATAGCCTGCGAGGTTTTCCAGTTGTGTAACGCACCGCGTAAGTCATCCGAAGCGTCCCGAACGGCCGTACTTTTGTATATTTATGAGGTAAGGTAAGGATGGAGCAACGATATCATGAGCGTCCGTCTAAACGGAGTAACTGAATTCTTTCGAATCGCAAAAGGGGGCGGCTAGCTAGACATTAAAATGCGTTATTCAAAAAATATTTCATGCATCGAGGACGAGGAATACATTTACAGGATGCTCCAGATTTTTTCGAACTTCTAGTTACTTATCCGAGTCCTCGATTACCATTAGACTTGTTATACTTTAAAAAAATAGCATCTGTATATGTATTAGTGCTACAAACCTTTAAGGCCCATGACTTAAATTATTTTGTTACTACGCTTCTTCCTCAATATACTTCACTATTTCTTCCATTGAGTTCTGCTCTGCGTGGTTTCGAGATATTCTTCTTGTTTCTCACAATGTTCTTGTTACTGTCTCTTCATATACAACCCGTTTGTTTCATGTTCCTACTTCATTTCTCTTGATATCCAATAATTCCGTTTCGTTTCTTTTTCTTTTTGTCAGATATGTCAGAGCTCTTGTCCTTTCTCGTAGTCCGATGTCGTCATATCATTTTCTTGCTCCGTTTTTTTTTTTACTAAATTCCCCTCCTACTCCCATTACTTCCTTATCCCATTAGCAGATTTCTCCGTTAATTACTACTCTTTTGTATGTTCTTCTCTCCCGATGCTTCTTAATTCTTTTTGGACGAATCTTTCCTCTACTGTTAAATCGTTGTCAATGTATTTGTCCCCTTGAATTATTTTTCGCCTTCATTATTTCCTGTTTTGCTTCGTTGTTTCCAGTGCCGCTTTTACTATTTGGAATCCTTAATCTTGCTTTATTATGTTAGCTTTTTTCACTTTGGTGTTCACCAGTAGCTCGTCGACGACGACAGCCCACCAAGACCCCTGGCTGTGTCTTATCCGCTTGTCTACTGCCATCCTCAAGATGCACATCACAAGTTTAACTTACTTTTGTTTATTTACTTTTATGAATATACCTTTACAGTGATGGCAAAACGCTGCAATGATAGTTTTATCGTTAATTAGAATTTAAAATTGTTATTGTTCTTCTGTACTTATATACCTCTTTCGTTTTCCCTTCAATCCATCACCCTACTCTTAAGTTAATCAAAACTCATGGAAACAGTAACTCCACACGAAACTGGCTCAAAAAAGCCACTGAACAAAAAGATCCATACTAAAGTTACTCAAACAAACTTCTGAGTGCTCAAAAAACTGCTCAGCAACAAGCTCCCCACGAGAACTGCTCAAAAAAGATCTTGAGCAAGAAGCTCCCCACGAAAGTTACTCAATAAAGTTCCTAAGCAAAAGGCTCCTTACGAAAGTTGGTCAAAAAATGGTCCACATGAAACTTGCTCAAAAACACCTGAGTAAACAGCTCCACATGAAACTTGCTCAAAAAAACTCTTGAGCAAAAGCCTCCCCACGAAAGTTGTTCAAAAAACTCCTAAGCGCTCAAAAATCCCCACACGTAAGTTGCTCAAAAAAGCTCCTGAAGACCAAAAAAGCTCCTGAGCTTTACCTTCCACACACAAGTTGCTCAAAAAAGCTTCTGAGTGTTCCAAAAAAGCTCCTGAACTCTACACGAAACTTGCTCAAAAAGGTTCTTGAGCTTTAAGCCCCACACGAAAGTTGCTCAAAAAAGCGCCTAGGCGTTCAAAAAAGCTCCCGAGCTTTGAGTTCCACACGAAGGTTGCTCAAAAATTACCTGAACTTTGAGCTCCCCGCGAGAGATACTCAAAAAGGAGCTCCTGGGCGCTCAAAAACTCATGGGCTTTAAGCTCTACGCGAACGTTGCTCAAATAAGCTCCCGAGCTTTAAGCTACACACGAAAGTTTCTCAATAAGCTCATGAGCGCTCGAAAAGCTCCTGATCTTTAAGCCCCGCACGAAAGTTGCTCAAAAAAGTTACTGAGCTGTAACCTTCAAGCGAAAGTTGCTCAAAAAGTTCCTGAGCTTTAAACTCCACATGAAAGTTGCTATAAAAAAGTTTCCGGGGGCTCAAAAAAGCTCCTGAGCTTTAATTTCCACATGAAAGTTGTTCAAACATACGCCTGAGCTTTAAACTCCACACGAAAATTGCTCAAAGAGGGTCCTAAGCTTTAAGTCCCAAACGGAAGTTGCTCAAAAAACTCCTGAGCACTCAAAAAGCTCCTTACGAGCTTACTCAAAAAAAGGTTCTGAGAACTGAAAAGTTCCTGAGCAAAAAGCTTCGCACGAAAGTTGAGAAAGAAAGGTGCTCAAAAAAAGCTGCTTAAAAAAGCTCTTGAGATAAGCTACTTGGAAAGTTCCTCAGAGTTTCATAAAAATATATTTATTTAGAAGAAAGTTAAGATTTTCGAGCTTCGAGCTTTAATTGTCTGTCATTCATTGTAAGGATTCTAACTTTGATTTATATAGCTCCTGTGTATTTTTTCCCAAATCAGTTGTAAATTAACACAACTGTTTGAATAATAGAAGCCTCCGTGTAATTTCACCTTTCAAAATAAATTTACTCCGGAGATCATTGGTCCAAAGTTGCCTGTTATAGTGTGCCTATATTGCTATATATTATACTTATTTCTTCTGAAAATCTAGATCTCTTCCTTCTATTCTCAGGTATTTAACCATGATGATGTGTGAAGTGTCCAGCTTTGGCACTAGGCCATTAATTGGAATTGGAAAATAGCACGATACCAGTTTTATCTTCCGGGCTACTTTAATTTCTTTTATATTTCTAATTATTGATGTATCCCACATCAATAACTTTGTTTTTACATACAAAAGATAATGAAGTTTACCAATTATAATAACAAACCAGTCATAGATAGTCACCAACACCACTTCGAACTTTAAATTCAGGCTTCTTCAAATTATATTCAAAAATAGCCATTGCCTCAGGGACGAAGCAGTGTAGGAACGCAACTACGTTTGAGAATACGCACGCAACTTTGATAATAACAGCTTCGCTAACGCTGAAACGTTGCCTGGAGGCTTTTATAGGTCAAAGTATTGGGCATCGTACGAGCTTGCAGAACGACTGGGAGGCTTGGCCTTTGGAATATAACTAGTCTGTTACTGGCAAATTATTAGTTTGATTGTGTGTGTGTCTGCGTTAAGACTTATTTAGGGAACCTTAAGTTTTATTATTACGAATGGAGACTTTACACTCAAAAAATAGTGGTAAATTTACCTCACTGGCGAGTAGCAGAACTTACACAATACAACGACAATTACACCAAAAATCTCACATATTATCCCACACTAGGGGTATAGATGAATAAATTAATCATTTTCCCTCCACATTGCTATTACTACCTCATACGAAATTTGTACATTGGCAAAAAAAATTAATTGGAATATGACAAGCGATATGAAATTGTTATTAGAATTTACACAGAGAGAAATCCGTGTAATAAAACCTACACGACGCAATACTAAAAGAAATCAAAACAAAACCATAGAGTTATTTCTATCCATTTTTTGTATAAGACAAACTACATTTTTAGCATTGTTTTTAATTTAATTGCAATTGGTTAGAGTAATTAGGATTACACATACAGCACTAAGAAAGATAATAATAATTTGCCGGCTATCAGCCACAAGATGTAGGATTTCTTCCCAGATCGTACCGGAGTAGGTTTTTTGTGATGATTTTCGCTTAATCTTTGGCCATTGATTTTATATAAGCATTTTATACAGGTGTCTCCCCGTTGAGTTGCATAACTTCATAGGGTTATTCTTTGTATCAAAATTAGCAAAACACTTCCAGTCAGCATAGGTCCAATTCTTAACCGTTTTTGAGATATGGGTGGTCAAAAGCGCTGAAAGTCACTGGTTACGGTAACTAATTTAGATGAATCATGGACGCATTTGGCTCGACTGGTAACTTGTTTTGGATCCAATGCACTTGACGTAGGCTTTTTGACAATTATCTTGTAAGCAGTTTTGTTGTATTTTTGACAGTTTTGGATTTCGCTCGTAGAACCTTTAAAAATGCCTCTTTTTACGAAGGAAAAGTACGCCGACATGATGTTTTTGTATGGTCATTGTGGAGGAAACGCTTCAACAGCTGCAAGAGAGTACGCAGAACGCTACCCGAACCGAAGACATCCTTATCGGACAACCATCGTGAACTGTTTCATATCGCTCCGGCAAACATGATCCTTCCCGAAAAAGACTAATGAGCGAGAGCCTGTGCAAAGAAAGGACACAAAATTGCTCAAATTGAAGTTCGTACAGCAATTTGACCGATTTTTTTTTTGTGTGCAGTTTTTGATGATGTTGGATTAAAAGAAAGAATCTTTTGCAGCAAAGTGTTTTCGTTGTGATAACTAATAACAAAATAATATATGCAGCACTTTAGCGTTTTTATCATTTTCTTGTTTGTTTTTAACGTCCAAGTCTCTTCCAATATTTTGTCATGTTAACCAAACAGAGTGTCACTGCGATTCCATTTTTCTCGGTGTCTATTTCCATGTGCTGTTTCGACCGGTCGAATGTAAAATTCACCCGAGATGTCTCCGCAGGTGAGAACAGTATTAAATAATTTAGAGTCCGCCGACCCACCGATTTCCATCTCGCTTTAGGTGTCGTCCTTTTTCCTTCGTTACGGCTAGCGTTGCGGTGCATAGTAGAGCAGTAAGCCGTTTTCTCGGTTGCTGAAGAACGGACGAACTTCTTCCAAATCGGTTCCCCGTCACGACTGGCCGCTGTCTTATAAATCTCTTGTTCCAGGCAACGCGTATGGGCGTCCAGATGTTCAACTCCTTTGCCCCCGTATGGAAAGTACTTTTACCTGCGAGATAAAAACAAAAGGGGTCGCTGCGTCATCTTAACCGGTCAAAGTGCGAGTGTACAGTGGCGTGTTCTAGGACCTCTGTGGTTCGTTTTCGTTTTTTTTTAACTTAGGCGGTCGCATAAAAAAATGTATAGTCTTGACGCTTGAGGGTTCCTACTTATTTTAGCTGGGAAAATTTTTTTCTGTTTCGCCTATACAATGAGCACTTTGTGCAACTGTTTTGTCGAAAAATACTGTCACAAAGTGGCATGTTTTTCACCTTTGTGGCACTGTTGTGGTGATTTTTTATGCGAGATTGACAGAGGTTGGTAGTGTGTTGTATTTTGACGTTTGACGGTTCAACTAATTTTTGTTGATTGAACGATAACAACAAACTATTAACAAATGAAGATAACAATAAAATAATATTTAATTCCGTACCCCCAGTTCAAAGTTATGAGTATTTTCTCCTTTTGAGGGATGTTTTTTCAAGTTACGTTTAAGAATTCAGTAGTAGTAATAAGTTAATTTGTGTTGTAAATGTATTTATAGTTATAATTTTATTAATTTTAAATAGAAGTGCTATTTGTATTTTACTTAGTTCTTACTGCCAGATAAATATATGCATCGGTCATATTTCATTAATTATAAGTTGCCTTGGGACGTATATATCATTTGTTTTAACATGAGGGTTATTTGTTTGTGAGAGTTTCGAGACTATAGTTTAATGTAATTTCCTTATGTGGAATAGATAATAGTACTGTAGAATGTAAGGCTAAAATATCCCCTCACAAAAGTGTATTAATCGTGGTGATTTGCTAATAAAAATATCTGGAAGAAAAAAAACATAAATGATGATTCTTCTCAGAAGAATCGGCAAATCAACAAAAGATTTCTCAGTTTATACAACACATGCAAAGAATTTATTTGAGAAAAGAAACTGAAAAGTATATGATGCATAAATGCATGCATCCCTATATACAACAAAACGTCAAGTTACCACTTTAAACTCAAGAAAACCATCCCTCAAAAAGGGAAAACAATAATAACTCTGAGCTGCGTGTAAGAAATTAAATATTATTGTTTGTGCTTTTATAACTAATAGAGCTGAAATGTACATATAAATAATCCTAAAATCGATCGATAAATAATTATTTTAACCCTAAAATTATCAACAACTCAATGCTGCTACTAAGATCATTCAGAGATTTTATTTTTTATTTGTGTATTCTACTTCACTTTTATATTATAAAAAGTCAAGTTGGCACCTTAAACCGAAATCAAAAAATACATCCCCCGAAAATTAATAATAACTATGAACTGGTTGTACGGAATTAAATATTATTTTATTGTTATAATATATATGTTATATGTCGATGCTTTTATAAATACTATAATAATTCTGAAATCGATCGATGAATAATTGTGTTAACCTTAAAATTATCAACAACCCAATGCTGCTACTAAGATCATTCAAAGAGATTTTATTTTTATTTGTATGTTCTACTTCACTTCTATATAATAAAAAGTCAAGTTGGCACCCTAAACTAAACTCAAAAGAAAAAACCCTCGAAGGAGGAAAATAATGATAACTTCGAAATGTGTGAATAATAATAATAATATATTTTATTGCCCAATAGCTTGCTCCAAACATTGATAATTTTTAGTTTATTGCTTTTTGTCCGTTACCATTCCAACCTTCCCCCTCCCAATCCCGCTATGAAATTGTGCTATGCTTAACTGTGGCTTAAATTTACAGCAATACATATAATACCAGTTTACTCGTTTTAGTGTACTTTTTCAACATGTGTTCTGGTAAAGTATTTACCAATTTCTAGTGTTTAGGGTAGTCCAGATTTAGCACTATAAATATGCATATTTTTGTACACTAAAATTTTACGCAATACACTAGCCAAAATTACACGCCAGAATTTGTTACTGTGTAGGTAATAATAATAATAACTCAGCACTACAGGCCTTGCAGGCCCTTGGCTTACACTGCCGGAACATACCGAGTCACTGAGAAGTGCTGTCCGAATGGTCACCCACCAACAGCCAGTACCGCATATTGCTGCTTGACTTTCAAGATTGCCAATGATGCACCCTTCCTTCTCAGCCGTACTGCCGGCTGTTACTGTGTAGGTACATACAAAAAAATTGCATTTTATATTTTGAAACATATATCATCCCTAACTTGCCTTGCAAAATTAGCAAATCTGTTGCCACTCTGTTGTTGCTTTATGGTTTCAACATTTTGCTCTGCAACTTCATCTATATCGATGTAGATTAAGTTTTGTGTCGAACATTTACATAGATAGTAGATAGTACTATTAGACTTACTATTAGACTATTCGCGTCTTTAATATTGAAGAAGTAGAATCTAACAGATTCGGATCTATCCATATCCGTCAAGACCACCTACCTCAGTCATTATGCTTATTGACAAAGCAGTCTAAAGAAAAACTTTCAACACTGGATCGTCATCAGCCCTGAATCTGGAATTTAATAAATTTGGAATGCCAATTCTTACATCATATTTTACGAGACTAGCTGTCATAATTGCGTTCAAAGACGATAGCGATTTTAATAAATAACAATTTTTACAGTTTCAATGAATATCTAGAAAGAAATTAGTGTGTGGGCTTTTATAGTGTCTGCTTCGTCCACAGCGTCGCTCGTGCTCCGCTTGTGAAGGTGAATGTTGTTCATACATTAATTTTATTATATTTTGACATTTGTGTTGAGTAGTAATTATACATACTTAATTATATATATATCACTTTAACATCAATTACTTATATATAATTAAAAAAAAGACACACACACACACACACACACACACACACACACAGAGAGAGAGAGAGAGAGAGAGAGAGAGAGAGAGAGAGAAGAGAGAGAGAGAGAGAGAGAGAGAGAGAGAGAGAGAGAAGATTATTATTTCTTTAAAATGCTTATTCCATTGGTGATAATACACTGTTTAATATGACTCAATATAGTGTAGGATTTGCCTTTGCAGTATTTTAATTTTGGACTTTTTTTGTATCAAAACAATAAGTGCAGGTGATCGTTGAACGATGATAATCTATGTGTATCGTGTTGACTTTATACCAAATTAATATTACCCCTCACGATAAAAATTCTCATTTCATAAATTAGGTATTGTTTTCTCCTATTTCCAAATGTGTAGTTCAATTTTAAATGAATATACGTGTACATACCAAATCAGTGTTGTGTAACATTTAGGTATTTATTATTTTTAGGTGTAGTTTTATTTATGGAAATATTTAAAAAACTTTGTACATTTAAACCTATTTTTTTATTCATGAATATTAATTATTGAATAACATAAGATATTAATAAGAAGGCTTAAGTGATATATTTATGATCAAATTGGTTTTATACCTAAATGTATATTTTTATATTTTTAAATTGTTAAATATTGTTGTGTTCGTTTTCACGCTTCAATAAAGATATTCAATATGCAAATATGCAAATAGAAGCAGAAGCAGAGAAAACGGAAATAAAAGACGCCATAGTGGGAGCAAAGAAAATCAAGACAGAAGAGATAGAAGTATAAGCAGGGAGGATAGGGATAAATATAGAAATCCGAGTAGAAGCAGAGAAGATACGAATAGAAGTAGGCATAATGGCAGGAGAGATGAAAACCGCAAATCAGATAGAGACTATAAGAACAAATCTAAAGATTATTAATTATATTATTTATCGTTTGTATGTAACTTGCATTGTTAAAGCCCAAAATCGTGTAAATCAAATATTAAAATTATTGTAGATATAAATTGTAACAATTCTTATGCCAATATATATTTTCTTTACTTGTTAGAATAAAATGTGTGAAGGAGTTGACAGCATTCGGACTTACTATAAAAGGTATGACTTGTTAATACTGCATAGATTTGTCACTGCACAATTTGGTAAATTAACAACAACGGATATCACTTGTTTGTCAGCACATCTCATGGGCTACTGATATCTAATAATTAATGTAAAAAAAAATCAGCTGTATAGCAATATTAATCGATCTGGTACTAAATTTTTCAATTTAAATATCAAACAAACATATTCATTAACTTTTAAATATTTGATACTAACTTTCAGATATTTTTTTTGTGTATGTATGACATCATTCGCCTTAATCTCAGCTCTGAAACTTCATGGGCACTTTTTAATAGCTCGAAGTAGAACTTTTCCACTTTTTAATCCTACTACCATCGTGATTCTACTCACTTCATTGTATGGCATATCTTCATCTTTATTTATTGTTATAAAGACCAGATTGCGTAACTTTTGTTTACAACTTCGTTCTCTCGCAGTAGATTAAAAATAATAAGTGTCACCCAATTCTTTTTTATCTGACTATACAGAGTCCTTAACGACATACTCGTGTGAGAATACGTTGCGTAACCGAATACCACCAGAATTGGAGCACTTACTTATATATTTACTGACTTACTAAAGAGGAACTAGCGGTCACGATGTCGAAAAAGATCAACACATAAAAACGGCCTCGTGTAAATATGCGGGAGTGTGTGCCCGCGCAATTAACCCATATTTTTACGCCGGCTGCCTCCATTCCACAGCCCGCTTGTTGCTGTAGATCATGTATGAGTAAACAATATGTATGTATATAGACGAGGCCCGTTTAGGCGTTAACTTCCCCGACAATGACTTTCGATCACTTTCACCGGCCGATTCCGTTAACCCACGGGAAGTGCGGTCGGTGGAACGCGTACAGCACTGTGTCAGGAGGCGATCGCTTAATTAGTGCACGTCGCCTCGTCTATTGTTCCGGGGGCCGGTCCTGTCTTTCGATTATTTTTACGGTAAACAAGGTATTCGTTGTAATTCGGTCGACATTCGACTATTAACACCTACGCTGTTATATTCACAGTTTTGTATGACTATTTTATTTACGTCCAATTTGTTAATGAAGCAAACGGGTTCGGTTCGGTCGACTCATAATGTGGGTCAGTAGATTTTTTTTTTTAGTATTGATGCGTCAAAGAAAGAGTCAATCTAGAAACAGTTTATCATATAGTTCAAAAAATATGAAAATCTATACTACCTACACACACACAGATATCTATTATCAATCTGAATATTTTTATTTATTCAGAAATCGAAACTTAATATATTATTGTGATTTTCCCGGCTTTCAAATATTTCAGCATAAGATTTTGTCGTTTTGACGCCAATAAATCTTTGAAAAACTAAAATGTCATTTATACTCCTGAAGGAGTAGTGATGAAGAGAGACTAAACTGTTCATATTTACAGCTTCATCCTAAATTATTTGCAATAAATTGCTACTACTTTAAGATTTTTGTGAAATATGTTTTCAAATTTCGGTCAAAATACTTTGTAAACTGAACAATTAATTTTACCAATAACTATCTAGAAAGGCTAAATAATTACAAATCATTAAGGGAAAACCATGGAAAAACCCTTGGGAGCAAGTTCTCAAAAAAGGACCTTGTTACTAGGTAGCCGGCAAATTATTATTATCCTTCTGAGTTTGGAAGAAACAGCTTCCACGTCTCTGCAACTCCGACAGCCATGCCGTCTTCAGAGATAGCTGCTCCGTCTTTCACACATCATAAATTTGTAATTGAAACAGAATAAACCAGCGTAGTAATCTAAAAACAAACAAAACAACGGCAGTAGTACTTAAGAATAACTTATTATAATCTTAATTAACCTAATCAATAGTAATTAAGTTAAAAATTTATATTTTAAATATTTATTTATATAGGTACCCCAAATATGCTGAAAGCTATAATTTAGCACTAATACAGACCACTAAAGGGTACAAAGTATTCATTTATAAATACGTACTACTCCACTAATTATCTAAATGTCATGCCGTAACATATCTAATTCTTTAGCAGCATTACTAAAAAATTCGCACCATTCCACCCACTCATTGTCTTTAATTATATCTATTTCACGTCGGGGCCAATTTAACTCCTTAGCTAATGCTCTAACTTTCATACGCGACCGCCACGCATCAGTGAGCGGACATTCAAATAAACATGCCCCGCTGTATCTACCCCACCACATTCACAATGCGAATCATTAACCCTTCCAATTTTACATAAATATGATTTAAAATTACCGCGACGCGCTATTAATTCTACCGCCTGATACGACAAATTAACCCTGATTTCCCTAAAACGTATAACATTACCGATAAATCTCCTAATCCACTTCCCATTTAAGTAATATCCCACCTACCCTGCCAATTATAATCAAGTTTATCCCTAAACGCTTTTTTAGCTACGCTAGCCGAAATTAACCCATATCTAATTATCACACTGCCCCCTAAACACCGCATCTTTCGCTAATTGGTTCACCATCTCCTTATCGATCCAGGAAAGTCTTATTAAGGCCGCTTTACAGTTCGCAATTTTTCGTATTGCGCGCAATACAAATAGCGCATGCGCATTCAATGGATTTCGATCAGCTGTGTGCAATCTTATTGGTATTGCACGGAATAGAACGTGTTCTAATATTTCATTGCGCGCAATTCTATTGCACGCAATACGAAAAATTGCGAACTGTAAAGCGGCCTTTACACTCCCCTCACGCAACATATACCAAGTATCTAATAACAAATCAGTCGGATTTTTTTAATTCCCTAACGCCTCTGATAAAGATAAGCTATCAGTTATAATTCGCACATCCCGTATAAAATCCCACTCGCGCCTATGATAACGTACTGCCTCATTTATTGCAGCTAATTCTGCCTGAAAATTATTGCAATGATCCCCTAATTTAAACTTTAGATTATACTGTAATCGTCAAAATTTAACAACAATGTAGGAAAGCAGATGGTAGGAAAGAGCGCGCCGCTTTAAACTAGAAACAAACATATAGGCCCCTCTCCTACCACATGCCTAACGCCCAATATCGTTTCAACATTGACATTTTCGCATATTGCAAGGTCATTATAAGGTCCCTATACTAAAATTAATTTGTCGACTACGGTATATTTCAATACTCCTATTATATGTTTTTTTTACGGAAAAGAAAAATAAATAAATAACTATCTAATTACATCTGCCTTTTCTTTGCAGATACCTTCCTACAATGATAGACACAATGCAAACTCATTCCACTAGATGGCTATAAAATACCGTATATATCCAAGATATCTGAAGTTTACCACCCCAGATCATGCGCACTGGTGGTCTCCCCGCTCACTAACCAAAGAATAGTTATATCTCTATTATTCTTAGGGCCGGTCTTTCCATCTCGTAATAAAGTACCCAATAACTATTTGACAAATAACTTTATTATGTACTTTTATTTGCTAGTTTATATGTGAGCGTCTTTTCAACATTTTCAAACTTCCAAATAACTATTAGGCAAATAACGTTCCGGGTGGTTTCGGGCAACAATTTTTCTTGACGTTGGTATCTAAAATTAAGCAGCAACTGTCCGAAACAACTTCAGTGTGCATCGAGTGTATGTATCTTAGAAAGAGATACTGCTACGTTGTACAATAGGTAAGAGAAGGATGTAATGTTATTTATCTTTTCTTAAAACTTAACCTCAAAAATATACTCGTTGTAGCTGTAGTATACAGGTTGTATGTGTGTTACAATTATAACAGGGTGCGTTAAGTCAACAACAGTAAAACGAGTCAGATTCGATTTTGTTAAAACTAAAGTTAATCGGTATGTTTAATTAACGAATAAATATAAGTATGGATAAGGAGTCCGCGCAAAAGAAGAAACGAGAACGAGCGGTAAACTTTACAGAGTTGGAAATAAGGCACCTCGTGGATGTTGCTATAAAATATAGCAAAATAATTGAAAATAAGCAAACAGATGGAGCAATGTGGAAGGAAAAAGATAAAGCATGGGCAGAGATTGCTGTAGAATTTAACGCAATAACTGGTGGCATTCATAGAACGGCAAAGGTGCTTAGGCTAAAATATGATGGCATTAAAAGAGGTTTGAAACAAAAACAAACCAAAAATAAATTAGAGGTATTCAAAACAGGAGGAGGTGCTCCTAATATACAACCACTAAGTGATTGTGAAGAAAAATTATTACAATTTATGACTTTAAGTGTTCATGGATTACCAGCAGCGGGAGGGAACGATTCAGATATTATTTTACCTTGTAAGTAATATTATTTTTAAAATCTATATCAATTTTAATTCATACATGTTCTACAGCTTCCTGTACCACAGAGGTAAGTGAACCTATCACTAGAGAAACACAGGGCATACTATTGAGCGGTGATATATTAGAAGAAGCTGAAATATATCAAGAGGTTTCCGAGCCAATAGTAATGGAAGTTGAAGACGTTACACCCACACAGCAAGAAAATAATACCACGGTAGTTAATATATTGCATAAATAAGTAATAAAATTGTAAAATAAAAATATATTGTTTTACAGGACGAGCACCATTTAGTAAGCAATTGGAGTTCGTGGAACCCAGTGCAGTTGAGAGAAAAAAAAACATACATCCTTGGGTACTCCACAGAAAAAACGAGTAGGCAAGCACACATTAAACGAAAAAATAGATTCTCTTACTGATTCACGAAAAGAATTGCTACAACTGCAAACTCAAATAGCAGAACATGAGGTTTTGCAAAAACAAGAGTTTGCAGACATGCAAAAGAAAATTTTGCTAGACCGTGATCAAAGAGAACAGCTACAACATGATATGATAATGAAGAATTTAAATTTGCAACAGCAATACTGTTGGATACAAACGAAAGGCAACAAAAAGAACATGATTTACATGTACAATGGATGTTGTTGAAAATTGAAAATGAAAAGGCAGATCTTTTAATAAAAGAAAAGCAGCTGCAGTAATGTTTATTATAATATGTATGTTGTTTATTTTTCATTTATACAAAAAAATTATGTATAGGTATAAGTTGAAGTTATATATATTTTATGTTAGTCGAAGGTAAAAATAAAAAATTGCAGTATTATATAGCATTTTATTAAATAACACTAATTTCTTTCTTCAATTTATTATATGTCGATATAAAATAAGAAAACATAAAAGGCACTTTGAAAGTAAAATTAAGATATTGTTACATAATTGGGCTATAATAATTCTAATATACACTGGAAAGTGAAATAAAAAATCACCAAAAAGGGTTTAAAATAAAAATAGCAATATTTTAGATAATCTGAAGTGATTTTAACAAAATAACTTTATTATTTACAATAAAGATGCAAAGTATTGTATTAATGTCCTGCGGACAATATTATTTTCTTGTCTAGCTATAGCAGGGTCTTCTTGCAGAGCTTCTCCAAGTATTCCTTCTACTGCATGCGCTTCGAGAGGTACATCATCATTATTTCTACATGCAATGTTATGCAAAATTGCTGTTGTAACTATAATTTTTTGTGCCAAAGGCAAGCGACACCTGAGGCCTATTGATAATATAGGAAAACGTCTTTTCCAAATACCGAAGGTCCGTTCTACCACATTTCTGGTTCGAATTTGTGACTCATTATATAGTCTCTCTGCTTCAGTTGCTGGTTGGGCAATTGGTGTCATTAAATATGACTGCAAAGGGTAACCACTATCTCCTAACAGCAATAGATTTCCCATTTCCCCTGTTTCAAATCGCATCATTATTGAGGAATTATTAAAAATGTGAGTGTCATGGGCTGACCCTGGCCATCGTGCCACTATATCAATTATTGTGTTATTTGCATTGCAAATAACTTGGACATTTAAAGAGAAATATCCTTTCCTATTCCTAAAGTATTCAGCATTTGCTCCACCTATAACAAATCAGTAAACAGTCAACATTTGTATACTTACTGACACCTTATCAACTTCAATTTTATAGAAATACAATTGTACCAATCTAAAGTTCAAGGTGTAGTACTCACCAGGTGATTGTAACCTTATATGTGTACAATCTATGCATCCTACAACTCTAGGAAATCTTGCAATATGTGAAAATTGCACTGCAGTAGAGTTTTTTTCTTCCAAAGATTGTGGAAATTTTATGTAATGTTGCCGTAATTCTGATAATGCAGTTATTACTCTCTGAATAATGTTTGCAGCTGTTGACTTATGGATACCACCAAAATCTGCAATTGTTATGTAAAAGCTTCCAGTTGCAAGAAACCGTAACGTTAGCAACAACTGCTGTAGTGGTAGAACAGCCCGGTTCCTGCAAAATTAGCTATATCTAAAAATTTAAAACCATTTTCTTTGTTAATTACCTGTTTGTACGATGCCTTAAAGTTTCTTCTATCTGTCCCAATATTTCTTGTACAGAATGCTTTGAAAGCCTAAACCGTTGAATAAATTCACTGTCGTTCCAATTATTGAAATGGTCTGTTCGCGGACGTACAGTATACACATGACGGTCTAGATTAACTATTTCGACAATTTCTACCAAATCTCGTTCAAATAATTCTTCAAAATCATCAATAATATCCATGGCTTATTAATTTACACGTAACAAAATACTATCAACACTGATAAGCTAGGTATACTTATGTACTTCGGCGGCGCAAAAGTACTTATTAAATTTTAATAGTAGCTTCAAGCAGCTTATAACTTATTTGCCAGATAGACATGCTTATTAGGTAGTTAATAGTTATTTTGAGGTGGAAAGATGGTAAAACAAAGTTATTTGCTAAATAACGTTACTAGGAACTTTATTAAGAGATGGAAAGACTGGCCCTTACAGTTACAAACCCCCGTACAGCCCTGTCGTGCTGTACGACTGGGTCTTCCTAAATCACTAACTTGTTTACTATTATGCCCTTACTTTGTTAAATACTGAATGTATAGTTTAATTCTTAATAATTCAATGTATCAAATGTGCTTTCGTTAATAAAGCAGTGTAATCATTAATAACATGCACAATTTATTAATAAATTTATATCAGAAACATATAAATGGTATGAGAACTCTTACTCAGGGTGAGTATAGTTATTTGTAATATTCATACAAGTATTATCAATTATCCAGTATAATTTAGATTCTATAATTCAAAAAAAAAGGAACTTTTAAAATATCCCGCGCTATCATAAGAGAATAGAAAACCACCAACCACGTTTGCCAACTTATAAAAGTTCAGAATTTTAATCTCATACGAAATAATAATAACCTCAAAATATTATAATAGAAGTTATACATTCATTTATACAAATATTTAAACAATGTATTGACCAGATACCTCGTTTATCGGTTTATACAGACGCCAGAGTACCTGCAAATGTGATTTCCTTGTAGTGACAATCCAGATTCGCTCGTATATTCACCTTCTTCGTTACATTCAGGATGTATGATTAGACTCGGCACAGCAAACACATGCACACTCTCATGTAGAACAAGTAACCCAGGTGTAGTGGACACGGCAAAATTTCTTATAATGTCGAACAATCCTCACGTTTCCTCTATATATTTTCAGAATAGAGTAATTACATGAATTTACATAGAAGATCCCCTTCAATACCAGATGTAACACAGGAATACCACTTAATTCATTATATTCGATGAGAAATGACAGCATTTTACTAAGACTTTTTCATCAACAACCACACGTAACCAAGGATTTTCATACATTTTCTTTCAACGAATTACATTGAGTCACTACCCCATTCAATTAAAATAGATACCTAGGATACCAGGCTATCGTACAGTTGTCAGACGATAAATTATATTCAACTTCCATGACTACTAATACGATTTAATCGAAATTATACTGGACTTTCAAATAGGTGCGTACATAAAATAATAATTACATTTCAATATGGGTGGTGGTTTCCCTCATATGAAACACAGCAATATATTTAAATAAACTAAATCTTGTTGGTTAGAACATAAGAGTAAATTTTCTGAAAACACAATATACTCTTAGAACAAATAGTATAAATATTTGCATTGAAATATACATCCTCCAAATGAACATTGTTATTGTTGTAAGGAATAAATCTATACAATCATAGTGAGAAAGTCTGTAAATTCAAAATAAAATCCCTTATACGTTTGGTATAATGAATTACTACATAAAATTATTAAATGTTTTGTACTGAAACCATGAAATATCAAATTGAAATTACCATAATATTAAAACATTTGAAACGAATTTTACCTCACCATTTATTGCACTGAAACTTATCTGTCATTGGTTCCCTCTTTTTTTAGGGAGGTTAAGGGGGTTTTGCATATACATACTCTTTACTTGGCGTCACTTTTTTATTGACCAGCGAACAGTGTTCTTGGTTGTGAGTGTAAGTAAATCTAAATGGATACCCCAACCGTTTCACAGCTAATTAGAGAATGGGACTAATGCACAGATGCTACGATTAAAGTATGCGAAGGTAAGTACGTACGTGTTATCTAATATTAAAGGATTACTGGTTTAAAAAGCTTTGAAATAATACTTAAAGTCAGCGCCATTGTGTCGATAATATATGAACATGGTAGGTATGTACATTAACAAACATATGTAGGTATTTACTAGTTATTAGTTTTCAGTAGGTAATACCAGCAAATTATCATACTGATTGAAATCATATCAGTAACCAACGCCGACTAGATACCAAGCCCCTTGAGTGGGAAGTATCCCGAGAACACCGGTCGGAACGACGGATACGCATAACATCTATACCTCTACGCATCAATATCCCGGTCGCAACCCTGGAGTACCCCGATACGCTACCTTCTTCCAGACATTGTAAAACTGTAAAGTATGACAGTAAATTTATTTAATTACATAATATTTCTTTATTTATTAATTTTCCCCTACACAGGTTTTTTTTGTGTTACAGACTCAAAAATTAAAAAGGTAATTATTACCCTTGAATAGTAGAAATGCTTAGATTATAAGGTAAGTATTATCAGATCAATATACTTATATTTTTAGAAGCAAATAATGACAATACTTCAAATAATACTTTTATATACTTCTATTAAATGTACATAAATTATTAAGGCAAAAATATGATAGTTTCCAATTGAGCACAAAATCTATTTACTCAAATCTAAAATAATTACTTTTGTGGTGAAAATATTATATGTTCATAATGATTTTAGTATATTGATTACATTTGAACTAAAAAATTGTTTCGTCTAACAAATTCACGGGTTTGGAAAACTGAACAAATTTTATTCTCAATATAAATACATCATGTTCTTGCTTATATAGGAAGTTATGTTATATTCAATATGATGCATTTCTATTCAAATTGAGTAATTATTTTTTTGTGTGTACCACTCTTACAGGTTTTATATTATTTTGCACTTTTTGTTCTTCTAAATTTAATTGCAGAGTTGAGTCGATTGAAATTGTGTGTATGCTATTACTAAATGTTGCTTTATTTCCATTCAGTTCATTCACCGTATACCCAAAATAAAAAAAAAAAAAACATTTTGAAATAGTACTAAAAAATTGAAACAATGAAAAGAAGAGTTTTAACTAAAAAATTTCAGGATTTCAGAGTCGATTATTCTGAATTAATAAGATCTATGTGTGGCAGCAGTTAAGACCTCATCAACTAATTTTCAACACAAATTAAGGTGTTTCTAAAGAAATATCAACATTTATTGTACAATACATGCGTATATTCCTTCAGCAAAATCAATAATAAAAACTCTCCCGTTTATTTCTTTTGGTATTGTTATGTACACGTCTGCTGTTTGTAGACACGTTGTATATAAATCACTCAATTGATTATGTTTTGTTAGTTAAGAGGTCAACTGTTGGCAATTTACGTTCATTTGTGCAACATGTTATTGAAACTTTACATATTCAAGGCCAAGTTCACGCTATTTATGCTGAATTTCCCAATGTATTTTGTTCGCACATGAGTAGACAATAGTAATAACTTTACGTAAATATTTAAAAGCACAAACAATTTGAAATGAATGTCTTCTTAGGCGGATAGGATACACACTTGCTATTCAATGCCTTTCTAGGTACATGTGTTTTTTTCATAATAAAATATGCGTATATTTTGGAAGTTTGCGGAAACACTGTAACCTGCTGCTATTTCTCCCATTTAATTATACTAGTCATTCTAGTATCCTAGTACCCTATATTAATCTGTAGAGGTCTTTGATTGGTTGATCAAAATAATCATCTGAAAATTGTTTGTCTCTTTGCATCCAGAGCCTCGCATTCAGCGTCCTCTATCATCCCGTTACCCAATCTGCGGTTGGTATTTTTAGTGTTGATCTCAATTTTCTAAAGATGTCTTTGAGGGGACAGTGTCCTGTTAGGAGATTTGTTATGGTGCGAGGATGATTCCTAATGAGCTGCAGTAATTCTTCAGTCTTCTTTTCTGATGGTCACTTAATAAGGCCTTTCTATGAATGTATCTGGTTGTATTGTTTCAGTGTTCTCTGTGTTTCTCTTTGACCCAACCCTTTACCCGCCCCAGTGGTGTTTTTAAACACTCCTAGAACAGGTTTTAGGCATATATATGCATCTGATGATCCCTTGTGTTCCCACCATGTGTTCGATTTACCTCAATTCATTGTGAATTTTTCAGAACGCTGTACCGGTGTCAACTATAAAAAAAAGCTATAAAATTGTATTTTAGAAATAACGACTCTGTGCGAGTAACAGCGGCTTTTTTAACGAACATCATCCTAAAAAAAAATGTTTCCGTTGCTTACATTTTTGCAACTGGTTTCCAAATTTGACGCTACTGATTCAGTCGGAAATGAAAGAGGATAATAATAATTCATGCCTTGGCATTCCCCAACCGCTTTCGCCAATTACAGGGGGCATCGGCGCAGCCATGAGTTACTATTATGCCTGCGCCCGTGGAGCGACTTAAGATGTTCGTCTCTCAGCATTCGCCAAGGACTGAGTAAAACCACGAAAACCTCACTCTGATAACAGTCCGTCGGACCCGAACCAAGGACTGCGCGACTGCATGAAAGAGAGGAAGCGAGGCCAGTGGCTGTTTTAGCAATGAATCTCAACCCTAGTACTAGAAAATTGTCCGACGTATCTGGTGTATCACGCACAAAAATCAAGAGAATCAAGTTCAAGTGGTTCAGGAATCGAGTGAGGATGATTTCGATCTGCGACCCTAGTTCTGGTCAGTGGAAATATTAACAATAATCACAAAACTACATGTTCGATATCTGTTTTTCGGATGAGTCTATAGTAAATAGACATAACTGTCAGTATTGGCCGAATTAAAATCTAAGAGTATTTCATAAACTGCATACTCAGCATCTTCAACAATTAAATGTTTGGGCGGATATTTATAGAAATCATATAATTGGTTCCTCTTTATATCCGGTAGTCTCAATGGCGAAATTTATCTGGAATTATTAGAGAATTTTATTCATATTTATTCAGCCGTCATGCAATTAAGTATTGGGAAATGAAAAAAAAAATACCATGATACTATCATTTTTCAACAAGATGGCGCACCACCTTACGTATTTCGTACAAGCTGATGTGCGTCAATTTTTAGATGAAGATTTCCCTCAAAGCTGAATTGGAAGAAGGAGACATATTAAGTGGCCACCCAGGTCACCTGATCTGACTGTACTAGACTTTCTTCTAAGGGGTCATCTGAAATCTAAAATCTATGCTACACATTCCAAATCAGTGGATGATTTGCGAAATCGTATAATTAACGAATGCCGTCATATTACATCGAAAATATTGCGTCATGTGCGGCAACGCTTTCAACAAAACTTATGTTACTGCATGAAAGTGAATGGTAGCCATTTCCAGCATTTAATAAACTAATCACGAAAGTAAATAGTCTTTCTGTTGGTTATTAAATAAAAAAAATTTTCCCTATTGCCTCTATCGCTCTTGTGGCCGCCATTTCGTTATCGATGAAAACTTTCACGTGAAATTGTAGGGTCAGATAGTACTCGATGAAATATTGATGAGGTATTGTCACGAATCGGCCTTCAAGCAGTGGGAATAGCGCTAAGCTATATAATTGTTGTAGTTATAGTTAATGGGACTCTCTCTGTAAAGGAGACACTCTGCGAGGAGGTTCTTCGATAGGAGACTCCACGAGGTATTCCTCGTGGGGTGGTCTCTGTTAATAAAGAGCTGAACTGTACTAGTCTTTGGTTGATTCCTGCCCCTGTAACCCAAAGTACGTGCAATTATTATATAAGTATTACCTCTGAGCCACCCCCCGTCGCACGCTCAACGTGATATTTGGTGGAGGCGCCGGGTAATCTGCCAATACAAAAGGATTGGTTGCAATCTGTTACGCTACACAGTAGCATACAGCCCGGATTAAAAAAATAAATTTTACAAGAAATACATTAATTGAATTAAAAAAAAAAATCAAGTTTTATATATACCAGTGTCATCTATTTTTTATAATTTTGATTTAGAAGTGTTTTATCAAAATCAGCCAGATGGCATGCAAGGCAAGAAATTTCCGATCGAGGGGCGGTGACATAAAAAAAATATTGAATAGCTCGTTACTTTCTTATATTTTAACTCAGTACGCGTTGGGATGTGGTGGGAGGATGTTGTCAATTGTGCTCTCCCTCAAATTCAATGTTTAAGACCAGTTTAAATGATGTGTTAGGCATGATAATGTCGTGTCTTAATCGTGTTCAATCCCTTATGTGTAAATGAAACATTTAAGTGCGAATAAAAGTGATTTTATTTATTTAAATCAAATTCAAAATGTGACTTGTTTAATATCAGACATAAATCTATGGATAATAATCTCAGGTGAGTCCGTGAGTTCGTTTAATTAATAACACTAAAGTTTCATTAAGTGATTCCACCTTTTGCGATTCAAATTCATAGTTTCTTATTTAAATACGTTTGAAATAAATTTGAAAAAATCCCGCGTTTTCTGACCGTTCAAATGGAGTTATATTAGATTTGAATAAGGTGTGAAACAGAGTAGCCAACCTTGATGGTAAATCACTGGATATTGGTTCGTAACGTAAAAACATAACAAATACTTATAAACCTAATTACACAAATTTCCCCAGAATAACTGGAGACCGCTTAGCTATGTTACAAACGATTTTCTAACCTCAAATTCAGCAGAACGGATTAATATAAAATTTCTTATAAGTATAATAGAATTTTGATTAGAATTGATATAATACATTTATTTTTTAGGTAGATTTAACGAGGAGTACCTTTTTACAGAGCCGAATTCTGCGATCATCGGTGGTCAGGACTGTTCAAGTCGTATATGGGCCCTGGTTCGGGTACATCGAAGATAGGTACTTCAGATCAGAGAGGATGGGTCGCTCAGGACAGGAACATTACTCGGAAAAGTCGTCGTTGAAGAAAAATTACCCAAAAATCGTGTGTAATTTGGAATAAGATTTATGTGAAAAACTTTGTTTAACAATTAACAATTATTTGTTAGATTGAAATTTGGGATAAAATTGGATTTTATCGAAAAAGCCGTTAAATTTCAAGAGAACAAACAGAAATATGTCTGCCTCGAACTGAGTTCGATTAGTGAATGGTTCGAATTGAAAATGTTTTTAACTGACTTGCAGCGATTGTCTCCAAGCAAGGAGTCCAACTGTCTTTTTGTGAGAAACCGTTAATATAACCAAAATGAGAAGCCTCCATTTGTTTTACATATGAGAATGGCCATGTGATCGACAGGATTGTCAGATCTTCAACGATGTGAAAATAAATTAAATTACAAAATCTGGAATCACCTTACACTTTTTATATAACAAAGGTATGAGTCTCTGAACTATTAGAAAAATACATTTGAAATTTTTAAACGCTTATTACTATAAAAAAATTAACAATCTAAAATTCATTACTATGCCCCCAAAAGGTAGGCAACCATTTATACACATAGAATTGTTACAGAATCCAATTTCCAGCAATTCCCATGTCTGTCTGTTGACATATCAAAGCAATTGGTCTGCCAATGCATATAAAAACATTATTAAACAAAAATTTACAGAAATAAATACTCTGTAAAAGAAATAAGACTGTTCACTCGAATTAAAGGTGGATCCAAATTTGATCTGACAAAATCTATTGTAATAGTATACTATACAAATTCTAATATTCATTTTCGATGTGTAGGTGTATCACTGCTGATCATCTCGCTTCCTGAAGGGAAAATTCTACAGGAAAATGCCTCGAAGGACTTGCCAAATGCAGAGATTACCTACATCACCTGGACATCGTCTAGCTGTCTGCTGCTACATATTATATCCTTTTTTTATTATATCTAATAATTTTTAAAAATATAATTAAGTAAAATAGTGACATTCCCTTTTTAAATAATAGTAGAATATTAAATAATCGCTCCATAACAAATCATATACATACAACGCAACATCCATAAATCTTCTACCACAACTTCAAAACAGCTATCAAATGTAGTAGCGGCCCAAATGACTTGAGGAAACCAGCTAATAGGAAACAAATAGATGATTGTGCCTCCGTGGGAACATTGAAGAATTCGCCAGAAAGACTCATATGGGTGGTGTTAGTTTAAGTATTTAAGATTTATTAATTGAGTAGATAATAATTGTATTTTCAATGTGTTTTGTTGTGAATAGCATTAAGTTAATCTAAGGATAGTTAAGGATCCTAAAGTCTGATTCGTGGCTGCTCTTCAAATTACTTTTTGTTTCAAGTTTTTAAATTTTATGTTACTTTTTAAATCCCTTCGGTTTTCTGGAGGGGAGGGAGATGCCACGAATCGGCCTTCAAGAGTGGGGATAGCGCTAAGCTATATTTTGTTGTAGTTATAGTTAATGGGACTCTCTGTGTAAAGGAGGCACTTCGCGAGAAGGTTCTCCGATAGGAGACTCTACGAGGTATTCCTCGTGGGGTCTCTGTTAATAAAGAGCTGAAGTGTACTATAACAAAAATACTCCAAACTGTGGTACTGGTAATGTTGTAAACTTCTCCTAAACCCCTCACCACAAACTGTAAAAGTGTACTAGTCTTTGATTGATTCCTGCCCATGCAGCCCAAAGTAGGTGCAATTGTTATATAAGTCACAACATCACTCTCACTATTCAAAATCAAGAGGTTCTGCCTGGCCCCGTCATTCGTCCGTTGTATTTCACTCTCCCTTCTCTCCGACGTTTTCCCGCGCAGGTCTTATTGACATGGCTTTGTCCATGAATGTCCCCTGTGCGGCGGCCGGAGAGAGCATCTCTGACCTCACCTCGGACCACAACCCCAATCTAGGCGGCGATTTGTTGATACTGGAAGGCCTAGCTCGTAGGTCTACCAAATGGGAGCTCTTCTCTTCCAAATCAAAGGTTTTATCATCCGGCACTGATGTGGCTAATCTAGAAACAGCTGCACAGACCTTCACGTCGGGATTCATCCTAACCCTGGAAGAATCGTCTCAGACCGTTCGTCACAAGTCTTTCGCTAATCTGCTTATTGAGCTGAGGGAGCTCATCAGAGAGCGCAGGAAAACCAGTTTCCTGGCTTTCCTGCGCCCAACACCCAACGCACTATCTGTCTGCTGAGTACCGGCTGGTCAACCTCCTGGTCACGCGGGTCCGCGATGCCCTCGGAGAGCACACTGCTTTCTGGTAAGACAAGCTGGCTTCACTCGCTACAGAGGACGATTCCGTTTGGAGATTGGCGAAGGCGCTCCGAAACCCCAGCAGCAATGCTACCCAGAACCAGCCTCTTCACGGTACCAATGGTCCAGTCTTTTCGATTGAGGATAAGCTATAAAGGTGCACGCAGACTTTCTTCAGCAAGTCTTTCGTAATGCTGAACCCATCAACGTCTGAGAGGCTGACTCTGATGACGGACACGCGGAGGTGGACTTTCGTAGCGACGTGGACGATTCAGTAATCCGGTTGCCTGGCATGCCCGCAGCCCCGATCGACCCGACTATGCCCATCGGAGCCTGACGGAAGCAGCAAAAAATGTTCCCAGATGCTGATGGTGTCACCAATACAGCCCCGACTTCCTGAGGCACGCGAGAAATTGTGGTTCTTCGTAAATGCAGCTCCTCAGCTCCAGCATTTCCCTTCAGTTTGGAAGCACGTCGAAGTCGTCACCATCCCGAAACCTGCGAAAGATCGGGGTGTAAAGTTTTCGTTAGCCCACCTTGTATACATATTGCTGTGGACGGACACCCTGTAATCGCGAGAGTTTTTTTTTAAGATGCACAGATGTTGTCATGTTTACTCCGATCAGCCTTTGTCAATGTTTCGGGAGAATTTTCACAGATGTTATTTTTATATAAGATTTAGTTAAAGAGTTAATTGTTTGATTTATTTATTTAAATGTTCAGTTGTTTTAAATTAATTTCACTCTTTAAAATGTATAGCGTTCGCTTGTGTAGTTCATGTAATTCCATTATATAAGAAGGGTAGTATCAACAAGATGGCGAATTATAGACCTATTTCAATGATTTCTTGTATTAGTAAACTTTTAGAGTATGCTATGTTGGAACGTTTAAACTCGTTTTTACAGAAACATAACATAGTTTCAGACAATCAACATGGATTTAGACATGGAAAATCAACTATTACTGCTACACTATCCATGTATACTTACGTTATTCAGGAATTAGAGAAAAAAAAGTGCCGGTGGGTGTCTTTTGCGATTTAAGCAAAGCATTCGACTGTGTTCAGCATGGTCTTTTGTTGGACAAGTTGGAGTTGCTTGGGGTGCGAGGTGTCGCTCTTAAGTGGTTTACCTCTTACTTGGCTGACAGAAGACAGTTTGTGAGAATCTCTGTGTCAGAACAAAATATAAGACAGGTGTTTCAGTCGAATTCACTTGCTGTTACTGTGGGAGTGCCACAGGGGGGAGTCTTATCACCCTTGCTGTTCACCTTGTTTATTAATGATATAGGTAACTTTATTGAGGGTCATTTTTTGACCATTTATGCTGATGATACGACTGTTTTTGTGAGTGATGATGATAAAAATATAGAGAATTCTACAAATCAAGTACTGAGTCGTCTTAATGATTGGTGTGTTGGTAATAAACTCTTTCTTAATACTTTAAAAACTAATTATGTTGTATTTTCTGCAACACCTCAATCGTTAACACAAGAATTTCACCTACAAATTGGTGATTCCACCATAGAAAAACAAACAAATATTAAATCGTTAGGCATTGTTTTCTCTGGAGATTTAAAGTGGAAACAACATATTGAATTTATAACTTCAGCCATAAGTAAGTCTATCTTTAAACTTCGGCACTTGAAAAGTGTAGTTAGCACGCAAATTTTAAAATTAATTTATGCAACTGATATTGAATCACGAATAAGGTATGGCATTATAATGTGGGGTTCCAGTAGAGATATTCAAAAAATTCTCCTCGTTCAGAAGAGAGCTCTTCGAGTGATCGTTGGAGCAGCGCCACGGACATCGTGTAGGGAGATCTTTAAGGAGCTTCATGTGTTGACAGTGGTAGCACTTTATATTCTTGAAGTGGGAATCTTTGTACATAAATATAAAGATCAACTTATACTAGAAAATAATACACCCCATAATTATTATACCAGAAAAAACGATATTCAGATACCCATACACAGACTTTCGTTAACGAATAAAAGTATTTTATGTACTAGTATTAAAGTCTATAATCACTTGCCATCCACTATAAGGTCACAACCGATGTATACTTTTAAAAGAATGTTGAAGAAGTTCCTTTTACCCAAACCTTTCTCCTCATTAGATGAATTTTATAAGAATACCGTCTGATTTTCTGTTTCTACTGAAGCTATAATAGTATTTAATTATACATAGAGTTTATGCTTTATAGCATCTAGCATTCTTATTGTTCATTGCTTTTTCTTCTTTTTTACTGACGTTTTCTTGAATTGTATATGTTTCTTTTGGAAATAAATAGTATAATTATTATTATTATTATTATTATTATTATTATTATTATTATTATTATTATTATTATTATGTCTTTTCTAGTAGTTTTCTTCGATGATTTGTACGTTGCGTTACACGCAGCTGTTTATATGTATACGACTGTTTAACCTTGTCATCGCAGTTCTTTGGTAGATGCCGGCGTAAGTAGACGTAATTTTTAAATCTTTGGTGCCATTTTGTTAATACTTTTGATTTAGAGATTTGTTTCAATTATTTTGAATTTTATTCTGTCCATCAAGGAACTCGCTTAATAATAATCGTTATTATATTATTGTGTACACATTTTAGATATAAGATCAGTTATTATTTTTCGTGCAGGAAGATAGATTTTAGTTCTAATTCCCTCATTATAATTTTAAGAGTTTAATTTTTCCGTTTTCAGTTTGCTGTTTCATATTTTATTTTATTTATCACCTCGGTTTGGGTGAATAGAAGCATTGTATTTGCTTTTAGTTTTCATTTTTGCAAATTTCTAGTGTTCCAGGAATTTATTTTATTTTATTTTGAAACCACTTGGATTTTCGTGAAAAGGAATTATCTTTCTGAACTAATTAACCGTTTTGCTTTGTTATAGGATTTAGCATGGTCCAATTGTAATTTAGAATCACGAGCAGTTTTTGATTTAGACCAGAACCCTCTGTTCACGGTTTTTTTTTTCTGCAAAAAATTGTAATTAATTAATGTTTTTTTTTTATATATATATAATAAATATTTTTGTGTGTTAATTAACGTCATTCAAAATTCTGTTCTTTTATTTTAAATTAAACCCTTTTCAAATTTTTGGATAATTAAGAAAGTCAGATTTCTTTCACCCCACAATTTACTTTTCGCGGTTGGATTCAAGTTTTGATTCGCGAGAGTAACTCTGAGTTTAATTGTTCTTTTGCGCCCTTTAAGATTTTATCTGTTGAGCTAGCTAATTTAATTTTTCATTTTGCATTTTCATTATTACAATCAGTACACAGAAATACGTTAGGCAATACTCCAAGTTGACACGTATTCGACATTACCAAGGCTTGTTATTTTCAAATAAAGTTTTCTCTCGGTGTGGATAAGAACTTGATTAATTACGTTAAAATCCGCTTACAGCTTGATTCTTCACCCGAGAAAATTACGAAACCAGAATTATAATTCAAAACCGAGAGAATCCGCTTTAGTTCCAGAGGAATTCGTATGAACGCAGGAGGATCACCGAAGATTTGTCGCTACCACATCCAAGCTGGAGTATAAAGGCGAGGAGCGCACGATACGCGATATGTGTAACCTATCGCGATGTGCACCGATAAATTTCGAACTTTACGGCGTCGCGCAACATTTGTCATTAAACTCGTCGCAGTAACTATCAATTATCGGAACAATGTGTCATTACGTCGAATTAAAGCGGCTTCGCTTTACGCGCCGTCCGGCTCAATTTACGACGAACGTACGGCCGGCCGGGCGCTAACCATTGTTTACGTCCGAGCGCTTCGAGGAAAGTTTTGTTGTTGGTCTCCGCGCCGTGAGAACGTTGAACTCGCGGCCGCAGCGGCGGAGTGAGCGGCGACCCACTGATTCACGTTCGCCAGTCCGCGCCGGAGAAAAAAGGATCTCCGCTGCCGCGCGAGGATTCGCGAGGAGGTCGTGCGCCGCGCCGGTCGCTATAAGGGGGCGCAGGGGCGGCGAACCTGCGATTAAAATGTTATTTTTGGACGTGGGTTGGCCGGCCGGTCGGTCGATGCAATCTTCTGTTGCGCGTCGTGTTGTCGTTCCAACGAAGGACGCGTGTACGTGATTATAATAAATTGCCGATGTATGTAATTGGTGCACGTACACGCACTGTGTCAACGTATTCCTCTGCAAAACGGCAGTTTTTTTTTTTATTTTATATTTTCTTTTATACATCACGAAAAGGTTCGTCTACCTTCGGTGATGTCGCAAAATATATCTCACTCAATCTAATTAATTGACCTTGAATTGTAAGGACTTAATAAGCTTTCTGCGGAACTCTCATATGGTTGTAAATACTTTTTAAGTGATTACAGACTTTAACTGCCAAACTCATTTATAAGCATCACTACACACAGATTGGAGAACGGAGGTTAAATATCTAGGCCTTACCCTAGACAATAAACTTCTATGGAACAAACATGAACTTTAAGTAACCAACTAGGCCAAAAGAGCTCTGATGGTGTGCAGAAACTTTGCAGGGAAAAATTGGGGACGCAACCCAAAAATACTGCTTTGGATGTATACATCCCTAACAGCCAGAAATATTACATAGATATTTTTAAAAATATATTTTATAAATATTTTTCGTGAGAGGTTTTTGAATATATTTTTCATATTTTTTCTAAATATAGATAAAATATTCAATTAAATATTTATTCCATATTTTACATTAATGTAGCGCAATATTTTTCTAAAATATTTGTAAATATTATTTATATGAAATTGAGATTTTTTATGCAATCTATTTAATTTGTCAAAATGAACTAAAATTGTTCTTGGTTATTTAGAATGCATAACGTCGATAACGAAAAGTTGAAACATACATAGAGTTGTCTAAAAGGCAAGAACTTGTTTTTTCACACTCACCATACAAGTTAATAATGAATAATTCTGGCATCTTTTAAGGCATACTGAAGGTTTATCAAATTAATCACTATTTTTTAATTGAAGGGTTCTAATAAAAAACAAACGTATTTATTATCATTTATTTGAATAAGCAATAAAAATGAAAAATACTCATTTTAAGTCTAGCCTTGGCTGGTGCCAGGTACAACCCTATGGCTTTTTTCATATCTTCGGTAGTGGCGCTCTCACGGCGTTTCCTTATGGCCTCTAAAACAAATTGTATTAGATCATACCATAAATAAAACATCGTACAACATTATCAACACCTACTAATACATTTGGAGCATTTACAATAATTGGAGTGGTAGCTACATTCTAATACTTACGATACTTATTTTTACTTTATTTCATAATATTTGAAAACATTCTACGTACAAACAATAAAACAACACAACGTATTCTAACCTCTATTTGAGTTATGACGCTTATCTACCGAGATGAATCTCTTAAGCAAATCAACTAGCAATTTATCTGGTAGATGCAGTACATATATGATGCATAAAATTCCTACAATCATATTATTAAACGATTTCTGTACATAGCGATATTGAGCATTCCAATTATCTTATAAATGCCATGACATGTTCAAAGTTTTGCTTACCTCGTAGTCACCACAACCATTAAAACACACCCCGCAACAATTAATTACACAGTTAACCCTAATCTGCCCTAATCGTATACTATTATAAACTATAACATGTAACGGACAAACGAATGAAAACGTTGATGATACGCACGTGCGCTATGCATTCTATGTACCTAATCCATAGACGCATAAACAATACTAAATCATATAACACCGGCACCGTAATGAATAGAGGTGTTGTGTTGACGTTCCCAACTTACAAATATTACAAATAATATAATACAAAACGCAGATATATTAATAGAAAAGTTACAGCGCTCAACTTAGATACTAATTAAATCATATTAGATATATATTATTTAATTTAATCTTTAAACTATCATTTTAAATAGGTACATATCTACTTAATATGTATGCATATTTTACCCATTTTATATTATTCGTCCTATCCACCAAATGTACAAAAACAAAAATTCAATCTTTTTTTATATGAAATAAATATTTACAGAAATACAAAGCAAAATATTCTTGCAGAGTTATGAAAAATATATTGAGAAAACATTTGCAATAAAATATTATTAATGCTACATAACATATATATTTTTAAATGTTTTCCTAATATATTTCTATAATATATTTTATGCATATTATATTAATATAACTAATATTCAAGAAAGATTTAATATTTTTTAAATATTTATAAAATATGAAATAAATATAGTTGGTCACTGGGACAGCGATAGTGAGACCGATCATCACTTATGCATCAGTAGCATGGAGCAAAAGAACTAATCTGGCCACCGCGAGAATTAACCTCTCGAAAGTGCAAAGATTAGCATGTGTATGCATAACGGGGGCTATGAGAACTTGTCCAACAGCAGCTATCGAAGTAGTATTGGATCTTACCCCCTCCATATTGTAGTAGAGGGCGCGGCAAAAGAACCACACTCAGATTGGTCAAGGAAGAATGATTAGCATAGGGCTCAATCTCCTGACGGTGATCAAACCTGGTATATGCCCCGGGATGATATGTTAAAAAAATTCAGCTTTGTGAAGAAATTCATCATAAAGCTGAGTAACAGGAGTGAGTGGGATCATAACACCATCTTGAACTTGAATAGAAATGCCATCAAATGGTATACTGATGGCTCCGAAACGGCAGAAGGAACTGGAATAGGAATATATGGGCCTAGAACCACATATTTCGAAAGCTTGGGAAAATATCCAAGTATATTTCAGGCGGAAATACACGCTATTGAAAGATGTGTTCAGTTCAATATGGATAGAAATTATCGGAAGCAGGAGATTATCATCATGTCTGATAGTCAAGCAGCCATCAAGGCGCTGAGCTTATATGAAATCAGTTCCAGAATGGTCTGGGAATGCCTAGGGAAATTAAATGAGCTAGGCAAAAGGAATAAAGTAACCCTCCTGTGGGTTCCGGGTTACACAGGAGTGGAAGGAAACGAAATAACGGATAATCTCGCAAAAAAGGGACTGGAATGCCTTTTATAGGGCCTGAACCCTTTTTCCGGGTTGAGTAACAGTACAATACGGAAGAAACTGAAAATAGAAATGGAGCAGAGAAAATCCAATTACTGGAAAAATCTCCAGGGAATGAGGCAAAGTAAAATTCTTCTGGTAACTTATAACCAGAAGAGATTTACAGAATGCATCAACCTGAGTAAGAACAATGTTCGCATATTAACAGGAATACTTTCAGGCCATTGTAGACTGCAAGGACACCTGAGTAAGCTTGGGTTGGAAAAGGAATCTGAATGTAGATTTTGTGGGGAACAGGATGAAACACCTATCCACCTCCTCCCAAACTGCGTAGCACTGTGCAACTCGAGGGTGTAGCACCTGGGAGGATGTGAAATCGAAGAGGGAGACTTACCTAGACTGGGGCCCTCTGACATCCTACACTTTCTGAAAGGAATAGGATTGGAAGGCCAACTGTAAAGCAACAAGAATAGGGGACAGAACAGATCTTTTAGGTCGCAGTGTAACATCACACTTCTATCTATCTACATCTACATCACTACACACACTCAGAAGAAGACGTGTCCTGTTTTAACAAAACTTTTTGTCATTTGATTTTGATTGGACTAAATCCATATTAAAATAAATTTTAATGTTGCTACAACATAAACATTATAAAAGAAATAGAAAAACCGTTGAAGCAAATAATATTTAGTGTTAGATGCAATGCGCATTAAATTAAAACAACATATTTTTTCCATTCAATCTACACTGAAAAAAAAATGCATTGCGTCAATCAACATCACTTTGTTCGAAAAATATTATTGCATTAACAACATTTTTAATTAAATTGAACAAAATAATGGATGAAATAACTAAAAAAAAAAAGATGGTTGACAATATTTTGTTAGTTCAACAGTTGTTTGTTTGTTAGCGGGATCGCCATCAAAATTAAATCATATCAAAAAATTGCACAAAAACACCTTGAAAGAGCTGAGTCACAAAGCTGGGGAAGTTCTGGCAAGCTTCAAGTAGTATATCATAACAATTGGCAAAAAATGAGATGATCAATGACATCTTGTGGAATCTCATACCAGGCTATTTTGAAACACATGTTTAATTACATTAACAAAAGTAGTTCTATTAATACCTATTTTGTAATGTTTGTTGAATTAATCAAAATTTTAGTTAATCTTACAAGAAATTCATATAATGGAGGCAACGATATCGTTTTACTATTTACTATATAGAATTTTACGCTGCATTCAATGCTGTAGTAAAAAAATATCATATTCCATTTAAAATAAAAAAGTTTTGTTAGCTTAAAGGTATCCACATTGGAGGCGCGTTTCAGTGCTTATTGCTGTAACACCTTATAGCTACGTCCTGGTATTTACATCGACTTTAGTAGAATCACTAAATATCTGCTATCTCATGAAATATTTGATTTTATTTGAAAGAGTGCAAATGTCAAAAAAATCAACGAAAATGAAAATATCTCAAAAACGGTCGAGTTTAAGGATAGGGAACCTTCATATAAACTAGTTGCAAATCACTCGGCAAATTCATTAGATCGATAAAAAATATGTCATTCCATTTAAAATAAGAAAGTTGATATCAACACCCTGTATACCGAAAGTGCTATAGAGTTGAAAATATTTTCCTTAAATAGACCACAGTGACATTACTACACTGCAAGTTTCAAAATCAAAAAGTTCAAAAAAATCTAATGACCCAGTTCGGTGGGACACCTGCATAGTAGCAAATATATTAAATATATGTATGTATTTCAGAAATCGCAGTGTAAGTTTTTTCGTATTTTTTTTTTTACATTTACTAAAATAATTTAAGTTTAGTTTAAGTTATTATAGCACTATATATAGTACTTATTATATTATTTTGTCCTGTTATTGGCATGTTCTGTTGGACAAATATACCTACTGCTGTGGCCTGGCACCCCGGTTTTCGTAAATTCTGTGATCTTATTTCTCTGATTTGCCTTTATCAATGTTTCGTGGGAGTTTGCTCAAATTCGTTATGTTAATTTTTGTATAAGAGTTAGTTATTGAGTTAATTGTTTAATTTATTTATTTATATGTTCAGTTGTTTAAATTAATTTCACTCTTTAATATATTTTTATTTGCCCATGTAGCCCATGTCCTTCTTTGAGGAGTTCTTCTATGGTCTTTGTACGTTGCAGCGCACGCAGCTGTAGGATTTTTATATGTATGCGATTGTTAAACCCTGTGAGGGGCCAGTTCTTTGAAAGATGCCGTGTAAGTACCTGTAATTTTATTTGTATTGCTGCCATTTTGGTATTTCATTTTATTTAAAGATTTGTTTCGCATAATTTTGAAATTATTTCATCCATCAAAGAACTCGTTTTATAATGATTAGTATTATATTATTGTGTACACAAATTAGATATAGGATCATTTATTATTGTAGTTCTGGAAGATATATTTAGTTTTAAAGAGTTAATTTTTTCGTTTTTTTATTTTTTTGCTGTTTTGTAATTAGTTTTAATCACCTTGGGTTGGGTGAACAGAAGCTTTGTGCTTACATTTAAATTTTTCTGGTGTTAATTCACTTGATTTGTCCACGTTTAATTTAGTTTGTTTAATTTTGAAACCACGTGGATTGTTTGATAAAAAAAGGACTATCTTCCTGAACTGTTTTGTCTTTTGTTTGTTAAAGGATTTTGCATTGTCCCTTAGTAAATTAGAATCTCATGCAGTTTTTGATTTCGGCCAGAGCCCTAAGCTCCTAAGAAAAAAAAACCCTGTTTTTTCTGCAATTTATAACTAAATGTTTTTTTTTTCTTTTTTTATATAATAATAAATTCTTGTTTGTTATTAACGTCATTCTAAATTCTGTTCTTTTATTTTTGATTAAACCTTTTCAATTTTTGGAGTAAATAAAGAAAATCAGATTTCTTTCACCCACATTTTACTTTTCGTGATTAGTTTTAATTCGTGAGGGTAACCCTGAGTTTAATTGTTCTTTTGCGCCCTTTTTATTTACTAGCTAAGCTAGTAAATTTAATTTTTCATTTTTACTTTTCGTTTTGCACTTTCTTTGGTACCTTCAGTACACAGCACTACGTATTATTATTATTATCTCATTATTTTCTTCAAATGGCTCTCATTAAGAAAAAAACTTAGATGGGTAAATCTCATCAGAATGGAATCCACGGCATATATCACCTTTTCACGTTCATTCATGCATAAAATCTGATAATTACCGCAATCATTTCAAGACAGATCGTCATCCTTCTTAATCCATTCAGAAGACTTCGTTTGTCCATCACCGCCTCAACCGTCCAGTTTCCTAATTCCCGCAACACAGCCTCTCCCACTGACCTCCTGCTCAACCGGTCCGGTACACCGATAAACATCGGCATCGCCACAGTATTCTCTGCGGAGCGTCGTAATTCCAACAATTAGTAATCGTTAACAATGCCCTAACACAATGAGACGCCGCCGTCATATTCTCCGAGTCGTACATACGTTCTCTCGCCGTATACGCTTAAAGGTGGCAGTAGTACGTTGTGCGATTGTTATCGTGCGATGGGCAATTTAACTTAGGAGTCGATGATGTAATCTGGTGGTGAGGATCTGGAGTGCTAACCTCCCGGCAAATGCGTATTTAATTGCGACCTCTGCGAGGCATATTCGGAACGGTAGCTAGGGTCTCTGCCTTCGTTTCGTTATGTACGCGTGAACGAGTTCGAATGGCCGTCGAATGGACGTTATCTGGTTTGCCGCAGGGGACTGTAATTTCGGTCCCTGGTCGTTTCTCCACGGGATTATAATCTGGAATACGTTGTAAATGGGAGCTGAGGCTTGTTGTTTTCGATAGTAAAATGGTAATTTTGTGCCGCAGGTTAAGAGGAAAATACTTAACCACCGCGTTTATATGAAAATCTATTTGCTTAATCTTTAAATGTGTTGGTTAATTTTTAAATGTTCTAATCTTGTTTTCTACCGGAAAAGATTTTTACATTAAATAGATTTCAACATTTTTTTCTTATGTTTTGTCAATTTATAATCAGCCGAGTTAGTTTATCATAATTTGATATTACATGGCCCTTCGAAAGTGCCTACACGGAAAAACCAATTTGTTCGGGACAACAAAATAATGTCAACAAAATTTTGTCATTAAAAATTAGTTAATCCAACAAAATATTTCATTACTTCAAATAAATAAAGAGTTAAATGAATAAATAATTTGGTTGAATTAACCAAATATTTGTTTGCCCATATTTAATCATATTTGTTTAGCTTAAACTAAATTTGGTATTATTATTATTAACACCTATCCCTGTTAAAAAAATAATCAAGACTTATTTTATAACCACTTGACATCTCTACCATACACTGTAAAAGATTACAGTAATTTTACCATGGTAAATCAGGAATATTACATGTAATAACGTTGTGAATTTACCACAATAAATCATGTAAATTTGTTTTACATGTTTTTTCTAGGATATTTAACATGGAAAAAGAAATTTCGGTAAAATTTATAGCTTTTTCATGTAAGTTTAAGATGTAACAAAAATTCAAAAGGAAAATACAGAAAAAAACATGTACAATTTTGTATTTACTCTCAAAATTTACTTAAAAGTGTAAAATTGACATTTTTTGGGGTATTTATAGGCACTTTAAAAGTAATTTTACTAGTGAACTATTAATTTTGCTGTAAAAATATGAGGATCTTTTATATTTTGTTTTTACTTGAATTTTCGGGTAAAACTATAGATATCATGGAAATACGAAATTCATACGCCGCAATTGTGATTGGTATTGGATTATTTATCTGTGCGCGTAGGTAATTCTATTCGTTTCTCGAACTTATTATTGGCTCAATGATATTATGTACGTCACAAAACAATCGTAGGTTTCGCGTAAAGCGTTTCATCTTTGATCCCTGGTTCGACGATTCAGTATGACCTATTAGTGCTATAAAAGAATAGGTAAGTGCTTGCTCTCTTATAAAAATACATATGAAAAACTTCATGTGTTCGGTAAGTATAGAATTCATATAAATATTACATACGAATTTTACAGTACAATCTTTGAAAAACACATCGGCATGTGAAATTTACTAGATGGTAGAAATTTTACCTTATGAAGCAAATTTACCTGTAAAATTGTAAGCAACTTTGTTACCAACGATTTTACATGTAATTTTACTTCAACTTTTTTTACAGTGTAGGATTGGAAACTTATTTTTTTCTCCGCTGTCAGTTAATGCATCAAATTTTCAATGGTGACAGTGGTGGAGTTTGATTGGAATTATATCTATAGTCCGTGTTGTTTTTAGAAAGACATTATCCCTAAAATCTAGATTTGTTGGAAAAATATTCTGTAATCATAATATCATCAATAGATAGTAAATTTTGGTCACTAACTATTTCAAATTCAAGATCTAATATAAGTTGTCTGTGTAAAATAACCTATTTGATTTGTAAATCCTATAACAACAATAGTCTTAGACAACTTACTTTGGCCATTTTTACAAACTACATATTTCCCTAATACTTACTAATTACCCAAGGTATTGTAACATCACGCAATTATTAAATAATCATACTAAATGTCACTTAAACACTTAAACTAAAATCTATCATAGATAATAATAGTATATTTCAAATCAAAGGAGGAAAGTGCCCGATTGTAGGCCGCGGGCAAATATTATAAACCGATCCGAAGACGATAGCACTTTCCTCACGTGGTTTGAATACGATTTCATTCCCAGCCAGTCCAATTTTAACTAATTAAATGTATAAAAATAATAAAGACATGCCTGTGAGTGACAAGATAGATAGTACGCTTAATCTGTCAAATGTTTTTTGAAAACTGTCAAGTTAGCGTCGTTTGTCAAAAGTGTTCAATAATGGTCATATTTATGGGTTTCTTTTTTAAATATACTCACTCCTAAAACGACACGTACCTAATAATTTAGCAATTATCTCATAAATTGACTCAGACCAGGTCGAATGCACTAATGTCATCTATCATTAATTTCACATATTATAAGATGTACAGTTTCATCATGTCAATGTCACTTACTTTCCACCCTAGGGAGGGAAAGTGCAACTTTCCTCCCTCAAATGAGGGAAGAAAGTAACTACCTTCCTCCCTGCTGGGGAAAAAAATACGTTATATAGACACAAATGGCAATGTTAGTACAAATTTTATTAGTCAGTTACAGTATAAAGTTAGTCCTGTGGAATTAAAAATTACGAGCGAGAAATTTGACTTACTGACAATCTTTCAAATTTTTTTTGAGGTATTGTCATTTGAATCTGTTTTACTCACAAATATGAAACCCAAATGTTGAATTGTTTTCAGTATTCGTCATCGCGTAATACAAAAATATGACCCAATACCTTACCCACTCTCTTGCTGTGTGTTTAGACACTCCTAGAACAGGTTTAGGACCTATATATGAAACAGATTATCCCTTTCTTGCTAACTCATCGGCTTTTTCGTTTCCTTCGATTGCTGAATCTCCGCACACCCACAGCAAAGTGATTTTATTGCAGTCTGCAAAGCTGTTTATTTTTCGAATACATTCCCAAACCAGTCTTGATTGTATCTTCGGGTTTAGTGCCATCAGTATCGATTGGCCTGTCCTCTGATTGATTTCAGTTGCACAATGCTATATTGGGTATGTCTCTGCTTGAAAAAACATGCTCCTTATAAAAGTTCTAACGTCGCTACGTAACAAAGCTATAGGTCTAGGTTTCGTCAAACCAGACAAGTGCGACACTGGGAATATTTTAAATCTTAGTTATCCATTTGAAATCCACCTTACGGTTTTCCATTTTTGTATGTGGTTTTCTAAATATTGATAATTTGTTATATTAAGTTTATGTAACAAACAAATTACACTGCGTGACACGATTTTCGTACCTGAAAAACTGATTACTATTATGGTTTTCAATTAGTTACAATATGTAAGCAGTGAATGTTTTTGGTTTTGGAATGGTATAGCAATTTTTATATAAATGGATGTAAAATTTGATTTTCTTTCTATTTTATATGAGTATCATTGTGCCTCTCTCCAAAGGTTTCGGAGATATTCGCGATTTTTCAGTTTTTCATGATAGATACTGCTGTGAACTGATGGTACCAGCATATATGAAAAGTGAAATTAAAAAAAAATTAAATCAACTAGCTCAGTGGATAAAAATTTAAAAGGGCGCAAAAGACTTAATAACCTCAAGGCTATTTTCAGAATTGAACTATTCATGAAAAATAAAATGTGAGCGTAAGTAATCAAAATTTATTATTTAAAAAAAAAAAAAAAAACATTTAATTACAATTTCGCAGGGTAAATGAAAACCATGAATATAAGATTCTGGCCGAAAACAAAACCTGCATGAATCTACAATTAAAAAGGACGATGCAAATCTTTATCAAACAAAATGGTAGATTTTGTTCTAGAAGAAAGTTCAAATCGCACAAAAAATCCACGTGGTTTCAAAATTACAACACACTAAAATTAATTTAAACGTGGAAACAAAAGTAAAAATATTAAATTGAAATAATAACTACAAATTCAATGCTTCCTTTCACCTAATCCGAGGTGATTAATTACTCAAAACTAAAATTGAAAACTACGAAACGGAAAAATTAAACTCTTAAAACTAAAAAAACAATTTCTTCTAAAACAAATTACAATAATTACGATCTTATATCCAAAATGTGCACAATTAAAACAACAGCAATAATTAATTATAAGAGTTCCTTGAAAGCTGATAAATTCAATTAACCGAATTACATTTTAATAAAAATGAATTTACCAAAAATGGATCAAGAGAAATAAACAACATTACTAACCGTAACCTTCAAAGAGCTACCTTTTGAGAGGCCCTACATCGCATACATATAACAATTTACAATTGCGTGGCAAAGCGGCGCATGAAATACAAAAATCATAGACAACAACATTTAAGAAGGACATGAGCTAACATGAGTAAACACTATCAATTTAAAAATGTGAAAACAAATTAAATAACTGAACATTTAAGTTAATAAATTAAACAAACAAATCAAATCAAACAGCAAAATCTTACTTAAAAATAAAACAATAACTTCTGAGAGAATTTGCCCGAAACATTGACAAAAAATTGATCTCTAAAATATTGAATACAACACCGAATTTATAACCCCCGGGGTGCCAATCCACAGCAATACGTATTGCGAAGCGCCGGCCACCTTCCCCTCGCATTTCACCAGGCTTGGGATTATTAAAAAAACAAAATAAGTTTTGTCGTTAGTTTTAATTTTTTGTCGTTAATTTAATCGAATTATTGATAATTAAATAAAGCAATGTGTATATTTTTTAAGTTTTTTACCAACAATTATTAGTTACCGCACCCAAAAAACAGTACATGATAGGAAAAAAGTACACAGGTGTTCTTATTAAGCGATTTGTAACCTAGTGTTATTATTTTATAATGTATCTATATCGGGAAATAAAGACATAAATTATGTTCAATAGTTCAAGCACACATCCACAACATTTTTTACAACAAAAAAAAAAGTGAATTTCATTCTTAAAATTGGTGTAAATATATCTAAGTTATTACAAAACGCATGTTGTAATAAACTCCTTAAATAAGATAATACAGACTTCAAAGTCCTCTACAACTTTTCCCTGGGAGTGTACAATACATATCGCCATATTACAAGAAGAACACACAACGCAACAACAGCTAACTGTGTCATTTCAATTTAGACAGTTTACACGTCCCCAATAGCTCACTACACACAAAAGCATAATGTACGTCTTTTATTTTAATTAATCACTGTACTGCGAGTGAAGGAAACCTTTGACTTCTTCTGGCACACTCACACGCACACACGCTCGCGCGAAGTACATCTAGGCGAGCGCTGAGTGGAGTTGAGAAACGTTTAAACCATTTACGGGGCTCATCTAAATTGATTTAAGAATGGGCATCTGTGTGTTGTAATATCTGTTTGATTTCCGCCAGTCGCTATAGGCGTGCATCTATTCAAATAGAGGCACACAACCAATTAATTCACGCGTAATATCACTTTTTTTTTTTAGACTGTAGGGCGACGGATGTTTTATGCAACTCTTCGAGTAACGGAGAGTTGGTTAATTATCAAAACTGATTTATATATGATAAATGTGGCAGTTAATTTGTTTTGAGGTCGTAAATTATTGAAATCAAGCACAGTAGAAGAAGTGTTTTACTCGTAATAAAGAGACTGGAATAAAAAGAAAATATAAATGGAATTTGTTAGAATATTACCAGGCAAATGAGTGGATAAATACGCTCTTTGTTTGGAGTCCGTGTCATATATGTGCCTAATTGTGTGAAGCTGTCACAACACAATAGAATATTGTATACATATTGAAGGATTAGTGTCATAGATTGACTTATACGTAGATAAGCTAATGAAACAAATTCTCGGAAGGTAATTAGAAACAGAAATGAGTTAAGACAATGGAATATTCAGATACAAGAAATGGTAATAACAAAAATTTGTCAAATTGTACTATCGACTCAAAAAAAAAAGACATAGGGACAATAAGCCATAAGAAAACATAAAAAAAGATACATCCCCTTTAATCCACCAGCGATTGCGCATGTGTATATTCTAAGAATTATTTTCTAATTTAATTCTTCTGTGGAAACTATAAGTAAAACACTGCGAATATAAATGTAAGGGTTGCGGCATCTTTGTCGCATAATATCAAGAAAATTATCTTTCGGAACAATTGTCGGCATATATACTTTTCCTTTGTTGTTTATTTTAGCCATCGATTACTCGCACGTGACCAGATGGCATAATTTGAGCAAATATTTAAAATGTGTTCTTGTATAATTATTTGAAGAAATAAATTTACTGAAACCATTACTTCAATTACAAAAAATTGTTAGAGGTTTAATTTTAGAAGAATTTCTTAATATGAATGTATAAAACAATCCATCAGACATAAATGCCAAATGGCAATTTATATTGAAAAAGTCTAGAAGATGTGGAAAAACCTTATACGTTTTGGAAAAAATTGTTAAAAAAATAGCTATTCTCTTTTAATGTTTTATTTCTATTGCTTTTTATGACTAGACAAATCGAATTACATTTATTGGAATTTCTGCATGAAATGTGGATTAGATGTTTTGAGTTTTAAACTTTAAGAATTATGATGCTGTGACTTAATAACAATGTCAAAAATATTAACAAGAAAAGACATGGTTTATCAATTGTTTTCGTAACCCTACTATGAAATAATAAAGTTCGCCCCTTTCAATTGAATGAGAAATAAGCAAATAAACCGCTTTATTTTCAATATTCTTATTTTTGATATAGTATATTGTAAATAACTAAACAAGTAAGCTGGCATCGATATTTTTAAAGGTAAAAAAAGATATATAAAGATTGTGGGCATTTGTTTATTGATGTAATAATAAGTTATATACACCCTATTTTAACTGAAATAAAACAACCTATAAAAATAAATTATTGTTTAAATATGTTTATTACAAATACTAATATAACGCACTCAGGTAATTAAAGAGAACTAAAGTTAATAATAATTAAAATATAAGAAAAAAAATTCGAACAATTGATTGAAATAAAATTTCGACGTAAACAAAAGAATTGGAAATCAGAATTACTGTATAAAATCCTTTAGCGGCAACTGCAAAAGTTTTAATTCTGGGAATGTAAATCGCTGGGCAAGCAGAAAAGGTTGTGGCATCTTTGTCGCGCACCGTAAAGGGTATTTGACGAGACAAATCGAATTACATTTATTGGAATTTCTGCATGAAATGTGGATTAGATGTTTTGAGTTTTAAACTTTAAGAATTATGATGCTGTGACTTAATAACAATGTCAAAAATATTAACAAGAAAAGACATGGTTTATCAATTGTTTTCGTAACCCTACTATGAAATAATAAAGTTCGCCCCTTTCAATTGAATGAGAAATAAGCAAATAAACCGCTTTATTTTCAATATTCTTATTTTTGATATAGTATATTGTAAATAACTAAACAAGTAAGCTGGCATCGATATTTTTAAAGGTAAAAAAGATATATAAAGATTGTGGGCATTTGTTTATTGATGTAATAATAAGTTATATACACCCTATTTTAACTGAAATAAAACAACCTATAAAAATAAATTATTGTTTAAATATGTTTATTACAAATACTAATATAACGCACTCAGGTAATTAAAGAGAACTAAAGTTAATAATAATTAAAATATAAGAAAAAAAATCCGAACAATTGATTGAAATAAAATTTCGACGTAAACAAAAGAATTGGAAATCAGAATTACTGTATAAAATCCTTTAGCGGCAACTGCAAAAGTTTTAATTCTGGGAATGTAAATCGCTGGGCAAGCAGAAAAGGTTGTGGCATCTTTGTCGCGCACCGTAAAGGGTATTATCTTTCGAGACGAGCCCTCTCCATTGCAGATTACGAGGGCAGTACATATAAAATAGATATGTTAGAGTTGCGTCTAGCAGTTCGTTTTGCGAACCTTTTGAGCTAATTGTATATATAAACATGTGAGCAACGTAAATGCAGTGGCGGTCCCTTGTAAAAGGCCACGAAGCCATGGCCCCATTGCAAATTCAAATTAATCAAAAGCTTTTATTTCCTGTAAAAATACCGATAACGAAATACAGAACGAACGTTACTATTCCCATGATTTGATAAGACAAAACAAGCTCTGCATTTATTTATGCAGACAAGCGGCGAATGATGCGCTATTTCCAAATGGTTTCACACGGTTTGTGGGTGTCCGCGGGAAGCTAGCGGAAGAGAGGGTGATCGGACTATACGCAAAAATTACATTGAAGTGGGACCAGCCATAAATTAGCCAACTGCCCCGTAGATTGGTTATTCGAGTCACGCGGTAGACAGTGATGATTCTAAGCACGGTATACTTACGCGCATACGTAAATACGTCACTGCGGAGCAAAAATTGCGCTATAGTACATATACAGGGTGACATAGAAAAAACTACAATGCATAGCAACATATGATAGAGGACCAAGAAATAACAAAAAAAAATCTTATACACCAATGTCCGATTGCTTTTTGTTTTCAAGTTATAAGCTGTTGAAGTTAAAAGGCTTTTATTAACCAAAACAACATTCAAAAATATAAGATACATATCAATTCTGCATAAGGTGTTCAAATTGGTGACCTTGTTCCTGAATACACATTTCCAATCTTCGTGTTAATGACTGACGGCATCTTTGAAATATGTTAGCATTATTACGAAATCTGTCAGCAGACTCAACAATTCTGTTCCATAATTGTGCTTCACTATTTAGTTCTGCGGCATACACTTCACTTTTCATAAATCCCCAAAATGAAAAATCGAGGGGATTAAGGTCGAGACTACGAGCTGGCCATGGTGTAGGTCCCCCACGACCAATCCACCTATTTCCAAATTTAGTACATTCTTCTTATAATATTCAATGAAACATCTTCTAATAAAGTATTCCAAATGGACCAATTAGATAATTGTCGATTGTACCTGCCCACACATTAATGGAAAACCCATACTGGTGGATTCCGTATTACTTTCTGATGAGGGTTTTCATCGCTCCAATAATGCATATTGTGAATATTCATAATGTCATCGCGACTAAAACCTGCTTCATCGGTAAACAAAATTAATGACAGAAAGTTTTGCCCTTTACTTTACAATCACTCGCAATATTGTAAACGCGGTAGGAAATCCTGTTCCAATTGGTGATGGATTTTTTGGAAATGAAATTAATGAAGAAGTTATTCTTTGAGAACTTCCCTAACAGATTCACGATTGACATTCGGTGCAGCTGCACTTATTCTTCTGTTGTTTATTCTAGGATTGTCTTCTACTATTTGCAAAATAGCTTCTTTATTTGCAACAGTACGACAAGTTCTGTTAACCCTAGAATCAAATTTTGGTTTTTTAAAGCAACCATCTTCTCCCAAACGCCTATGTATGTCAATAAATATCCTAACATTAGGAGCTTGCCCTAATGGGTATCTCTCTCGATAGATCCGTTGAGCTTCGGAAGAATTTGAACAAGCTTCCCCGTAACACATTATCATGTCCCTCTATTCTACGAAAGTATAGCGCACCATTTTGAAATAAAACTTTTAAGACACTATGCTATTATTGGTTTGACATTTACCAAATGTTTTGTTTCATGAAATCACAGCCTACCTTAAAATATTTTTTATTGCCTAGGTAATACTAAAATACAAGAACAATATAAAAAACAGTTTGTAACTTGAAATTTTGTTATTTTTCGTTCCTCTATCTCGTGGTGCTATGCATTGTAGTTTTTTCTATGTCACCCTGTATAATGATTATTATATTTTGGTCAGGCAAAAATTGATTTCGGCCGTGAGGGTTTTGATAATGGAAAAGGCAGGTTTAGAAAATCCGTATGGGGCTACGTATTGCTATGGCATGGCTCCCCGGTTGTGTGAACTCAATGCTGTTAATTTTCCTAGTTCAAGTTTTGGCTTTGCCGCGCGCAAATTCTCACTTATGTTAATATTTGTGTATTTTGCTAAGAATTTAGTAGTTTTGTTGGATGTATTTAATTGTTCAGTTAGTAAGTTTATTTTCTTTCCTTTATATGTTTAGCATTTGTTTATCTTGTGTTAGGTCCTTCTTATAAGGCTTATTCTATGATTTTTTGCGGCTGACGCAGTGCGCGCAGTTGCTAGGTTGTATATACGCGTAGTAGCGCCTCTTTTAGGGCTCAGTGTCTGAATCATTGTCGCGAATGTAAGTATATGTAAATTTTGAGCTCTTTGCATCCATTTTGCGATTTTTCATTTGTAAAGATTTGTTCGTTAATTTTATTAATTTTGATCATTATTCAGACATCTCCGCTTATTAATTGGCGTTGTAATATTGTGCACAATTTATGTATAGGTAAGGCCCGTTAATAATGTTCGTTTTAGAAGTGATCGCGTTTAGAGTTTAAATTTTCCGTTTTCTTTTTGTAGTTCTAATTTATAGTATTTTAATCACCTCGGGGTAGGTGAAGAGAAGCTTTGGGCTTGTTTTTTTAATTTCATTTTGATTTTGTTTGGTTCTCCACGTTGATTTAATTAAATTTTAGTTTGCTTTGAATTTTTGAGACCACGTGGATTTTTTTGTGGTATATGAAATTCCTTCTAGAACGAATCTACCATTTTGTTTGCTAAAGGATTTGCATTGTTTAATTTTAAATTCACGAAGGGGTTATTTTAATCCAAGACCTTCTGTCTTAAGGTTTTTTCCCCTATTGTTGTTAATTAAAAGTTACTCTGAGATCTAAGAATCTCTTGCGCCCTTTTAAATTCATATTTGCTGAGCTAGCTAAATTAATTTTGTCATTTTTAATTTCTAAAAACTTATATGCTTGGACAATCAGTTCACAGCAGTATGTTCATATATTTATATATCTGATAAACTACCTAATTACAATTATCTTATTCTGTGTGGAATCGTCGGTTTGAAAGGTGATAAATAATAATATGTTTTTTATGTGGATGCTATCTTTATTACCGTAAGAAATAATAAAACGGTGAACAATTCATATAACAGACATAAACATAAAAACTGTCACGTCAAAACTTATTTACTTAATTATGCCCAACAACCAAACAAACAAAATACACTACCTAGTTTTCTTGATAGCGGCTCATCATCAATGGATTAACTATAAATAACAAATTATACATGTGAATATAGAATATTCTTGGAGAAAAAAACTGTAGAAACAGATAAACTTATTTATTTATAGGGTGACGATATACAAGTTATTGGTTCATCATAGATTCGTAGAGTAACTAAACTTTTGTCTTAAATATTCTTTTATTTAAATTAATTATTTATATATCATCTAATTTAAAAATGTTAATATATCGAAAGTGAATACTTATATAAATCAGCTAAATATCTAACTGATTCAGCAACTGTTCGGTTATCTAAATGTAATTTGGTATTCTTCTCTGTGAAGAAGTTGCAGATAGATATGGAAAAGATTGGAATGTTCAAATACCTTTCCATTGGAGTGGCTTAAATTGCGATAGAAACGTACAGATACTGATAACAACAACTCTGAATTATTTATAGCGCTTGTTCTAGCTTGCTCTAGTATAAATATGAATGTAAGTACTTAATCTATATCATCTAAGAAAACATATGTGCAATTCCATAAAACTGAAATAAATGATTTGGCTTCTACAAGGAGAAACGATAATTTTTCACGTATGGTAACTGGTAGAAAAGGTCAACAGGGGTCGTGAGTGCCTAACAAGAGGAAAGATATTAGATTCGCGATCTTTACTAGCGCGGAAAAGCAGACTACAGTATATAACGTTCCGCGCGATGAATACTCGCATAATTCACGACAAAAAAAAGGTAATGACAATAAAGCAACGCGTGGCAGCGACTGCAGTTCTACTGTACGTAATAAGCACGACCATCGCGTGCGTGTTACCTAATAAAGCGACGTTTTTACTAATGTTCGCGTAGATACTTGTTCCTACTGCATGTCAAATGTACGCCGCGGAATGAATGGAGAAAATATCGCGCAATGTAGTTTCATTTGAGTTGATGCGTAAATTTCTAAGAGGAATGTTGTCGGTTATTTTATGCATTCTACAGAGGAACTTATAACATCACCATTGAAACGCAGCTTTAAATATTAGAGAAAGAAAACAAAATGAGTTTAGATATGATCCTCCTACAAAGTCTTTTTAGTCTTAAATTCTTAAATAAGTTGGGGCAAAGGGAAATTAGATTCACCCTCACGTAACACATCCCAAGTACATAGTCTCTAATAAGAAATCGGTCCGATTTTTTACAGTAAGAACAATCGATGATTCATCGGGGTCTGAATTTCTAAGCCTAACTTCACTTCAAACAACAGCCTCCCCAATATGACAGTTTGTTATTATTTACATTGGTACCTACATAAATTAGTTTACTCATCCGTTTAATCTGCATGATTTACTTGTTTTATTTATTTATTTTAAGTATTTTATTAGATTTAAATTACCACTGCAGTTTTAAAAACAATTACTGAACTTGACAAAGTGCATTATATAAAAGATAACCGTAAAAAATAACCGTGAAAGAAGACGCTAGTGGACATCATGCTATTACGCTATTCGCTCTTGCAAGATAAATTCTGATGTTAACGATGGTCGCAGTTTTATATTTATATGAATTTCCGAATGAATCTATTGTACACAACAAGACAAAAATTAAGGAAGTACATGGATAAGAAGAACTATTGTCGATGTGCAGACGCTCCTACACTGAGAAAGATGGGCTAAGTAAAGTGTTTACTTGATAAAAAATTATTTACAATAGATAAAGTTTTACTTGGAACTATTCTCGTTAATTAATACCTGCAACTAAACCCAGTTTCCTGAATGCAAGTTGTTACTGTAAATAGTGCTTTTATTAACGGCTATTACACAGCGTACCTGACAAATTTGTGGTAAGTAACGTATTACTTATGACTACTGATACTGTATCTAACTACAGCACATGCTTAGTAGAAGTAACAACAACGCTGATCGCTATTAAACTCATGTATTTTCTTAAATAGGTAACAACTTTTCACAACTATGATTATTTGAGTTTTGCTGCCACCCCGTGATTGTTTTACTATTCCTGATTGGCTAATGCGGCGGAGTAATGAAGTAGTCCCCGAGACGGCTACGCGCACAGGCGCGGGCTAGTCAAGTAAAAGTTACGGACGTAGGAAAAGGTCGTCGAAAAAGGGTGGCCAACGAGTACGGCCATTATAGGCCAGTTGGAACGCAAATATATTAAAAATACCGGGTGGGTTAACTCAAGGTCCCATCCGTATAAAGAATCCCAGCGAAAGAAGAAGTACCGAGCCTATAAGCAATCGGATGTTTCAAGATTGCAGTTTTAAACCACGTGGTGGGATATTTGTGTTCCCCATCTTTGTGATGATATCTGCGCCCGCTGGTGAAGTTAAAGTGTGGATGCCGTGGCTAGGTGAGTGACAGTCCAAGTGCCACCTGCAGTTAGAGATACCCCGACGAAGTAGCCGTTTTCGAGGCGATCACCGGACATAACCGCCACGTACGCCAACAGAGGTTCAACTCGTCGAGACAACGTCCAGTGCAAAGAACCAACAGAAACCGCAAGTTTACCGCCTAGGTATATTATTTCTTTGTTTGTTATTAGTTGTAACTTCAAAGCCATATTCCTCTTTGTCCTTTGTTTAGATTTCAATAATTTCAATAACTAAATAACGTTTTAAGGGGGCTCCATTTACCTTATCTCTTATTATTGCTTTGTTCATTTTTTTCATTATTAAGGAATATATTTTATAAGTCATTACGTTGTAAATTGTTTAAAAAAAACTGTTGTTAAAATGAAACTAATATCTTTCATTCACATCAGGTAGTCACTGTGTTTGTCCTATACAAAATAATACTATTACTAATAATACCGCCTTTTTTTCTTAAGTAATAAGTATTATGTACCATTTATAGCAAATTATTAATGCAATCGAAGCTGCAGCACACTGAATAGTAATTAAAAATTATTTGCAAAAAATTTTGAATTACGCATTGCTCGGTACGTAGTACTTATAGTTGCGGTTGCATAAATAATCGAAGATTTGTGGAACTTTTTTGTACTTTATCAGTTATTCACACAGAGTACACAGTAAGCTACTTAATAAATATTCACTAAACTTCCTCGTTTCCTACACTACCTATAGTTGAACAACAAATTCAAGGTAAGTATATTGTATATGTATATTGTATATGTATATTGTATATGTATATTCTATATAGCAAACCACTACTTTCTATATATCAGGTATTTAGTGAACGTGCATTAATGATACTCTTTCCTTATCACAAGTAATCTAAATAGCTTGTATTAATTAAGAAGGTGTGATAGCTGTTATAGAATAGTTCACTTACAGCAATACACCTACTACTTGACAAGGACAAATCTTTGTTTACTGCAACTACATATATTCTTTGGCTTAACTACTTCGGTTTAATTATCATAAGTAACTTCATAAGATTGCTTCTTGTTAGCATCAGTGTTTAGGATCTTTTTTTTACTAGTGCTAAGTAATCTGTGCGTTTGTCCCTTATCCAGCTGAACTTTTTACTCACGATAATTGTATTTTTATTTATGATTATTATTTTTTTTCTCAGTGTAGGTCACATTAAAACAATTTATTTGTTAAATACTCATTTTAAACTGAATCGCTATTTATCACAATAACTAACATAATTCATTTTATATTCACTTTTTAAAATGATATAATTTTGGCCTGAACTGCATTATAGTAATATAAATTTTAATCCTCACATTTCACATTTATTCACATAATAGACAACTCGAAATGATTTAGTATATACGTCTGAAACTCTATCCACTTGTGCACCTCCATTGCATCATTGTTGACAAACCACCGCAGGGTCGGATGTTAGAAATGAATTAGTCGAATAAAAAGGAACAGTCTTTGTATTACACAGAACGATATAGTATTAACTCTTGAACCCTAATTATAAGTTGGTGTGTGTTTGTGTCAGAAATTTGAAAGTCTACAATAAAACCTTCCACCGAAGTCGTTGCATTTTTATTAATTTATTTGGAAAAAAAAACAGAACATATTTATTCTTGCAAGAATATTTTATACTATAAAATATATAAATAAAGATTTAGTTTCCCAAAAAAGAAAAGAGTATGAATTCAATTATTGTAAAACACTTGCAAATATATGTATCACTTAATCAAAGATTATTTTACTAGAATAGTGTTCTTTATTATTATAAGCTGTTCAGAAATATTTGCTATTAAAAACGCAGCATACATTTGTGGATTTTTCTAATCTATTTTCCTATTTCCTTTAAAATATAAATTACTCCACATATTTGAAAATTCCCGGCAACAGCTTTACAAGATGGTAGCTAGACTTAAAAACGGACCACAAAAGAACATAGGATTCTGCAAGCTCGTCCTTACTGGTTCTATACTGTGGTTGAAATGTAGGCTTTCGTTACCTTGGTTTGTCAAAAAATACCGCCTCTGATTTGGCCGCATTAAAATTTAATTTATTATTTTAACTCCAACTTAAAATATTTGCTAAAGCCTGATTAACCCTGTTTTTTAGCGTATTATATTGCCCTGCTTTAACTAATAAGCAGTTTCGTTCGCGTACATGACTATTTCTCTCTGGTAATATAATTTCGAATAGACTATAGTAAAAAATATTCCAATATCCCCGGCTACGATCGCGAACCCAGCCGACAACTCTTAGTAATTTCTCATGTAATACTAATTCTAATATAAATTATAATTTCCCTAATATCTTTCCACTATTAAAGTATAGTCAATTTTCTACTTATTTTCTGTTCTGTGATTTCGACTACCTAAATCGTCGCTTAAATATCTTTGGTCATACCTATCAAAAATCTTCGGATATTTCTGCAGAGCAAATGTTGATACCAACATTTTTATCAATCGCGTCAAACTATTCACTCTGTATATTCCATATTAATATCGAATTTCGTCATATGGTAATCGATTCTGATGTAACGCAGATAGGAAAGCGGTTAAAATAAATACGGGGGTCTCCATCAATACGCAGAGATTGTGGGAATATTATTGCCTCACGCGATAACCGCTAGTTGCGGAACACGGCTGCGTTGTCGCTTTACAGTTAAGCCCATGGGACGCATGAATAAAACATCGGTTTCACTCGGCTACGAGGAAGTATCGAAAATAAAAGATTTTATATTATATCAATTTATATTTCCTCGCAATGAATTAAAGAAATTACATATGTAGTCAGACATAGTTTACTATTTATGTTTGCGTATATGAACTAATAGTGATTAGGAACCAAAAAAGAAATGCGTTAGCTTTTCTTTAATTAGCGTAGGCAAGTTATTTTTACATAAATATAAACACATAATTGAAATATATTGCTCTGTTTTTCAGAACAAAATGCCCGGGATTTCAAAATTTTATTTTCTTTAGTTCAGTACAATTAATTATTATTATTTTTAAATTTATGTTTTCAATTAGTTTAATAATTTATACTTATCCGTATACAATCTTTTTTTTTCTTTTTTTTTTCAATAAAAACAATTAAAATGATATATAGTGGTTTCAATACACCTATATAGCGACCTCTCTGATAAATGAAAGACTACTGTGAAAAGTGACTTCCTACCTTCTAGGTGGCACGGGACGCTTCAAGGAGCACCAGATCGCCTGTCAAAATCGTACTCCGGACGCATACTAACGAATAGGCAGTTTTCTTACCTAAAGGGCGCACCCCCAAAGCCCTTTTCGGATTATTAAAATTTGAAAAATAGTAATCTTATTTGTACGATTAGTGTTCACAACGACTTTCGGTCGTTGTGAACACTAACCGTACAAATAAAACGAATGTTTTAAACCAAAACAAGCTTAAATCTTTATTTAATTACCAAATGCTAGGTTTCATCATCATTGAGACTCTTAGATCACACGGTACGTATGTTGGAATCAATAAATACTATATAAAACAAATCATTTAATACAAAAATACGTATTCGAACTTTCCTGACATTTTAAATGACTATGAGGCTATGGAAACGTCAGATTAAAATTTATTTTAATTTTAAATAGCAAAAACTAAATTTAATAGAAAACGATCATCTGTGATTATCGATATTTGTTAAGAACTATTTTATCACAAACCAACTCAGTGATTTTCTTTATACAACCCTTAAATATAAAAATTCCTAAAATAACAAACTAAATGGCGGTTGATATAAATCTAACCCCAAACTAACGTATAGTGAAATAAATTATAAAAATCTAAATTTCTGATTAATATTGAATGGAAACTGATTAATTCTTTTCTGTTTTAGGTGAGGTATATTTAATGAAATACTGCCTTGTCTTCGAAGCAGGGATATTCTAAGCCGGCGGAGATGCAGTTCTCTGGATACAGGTTGGATATTCGGTTCGATGGGCCCCCAAATCGGTCAAGAGCATGGAATGGTATACTGGCCGGGAATCTTCGTAGGAAGTTTTATAGGAAATTCTTGACAGTTTTGCAGGTATTTAGTAAGGATTTAATTATTCAGGAGTTATATCGATACTTTTTTAGGTAAACACTTCTTGGAACTTTGATATATTTTTTAAAATGTGGCATAAAAATCGTTATAGGAATAATACAAATACGCTTTAAGATATTTTATAATATATTTTTAATGAATTTTGACATCTGCTTTCCACTCACGATGATCCAGAATAAAAACCGTCCGTGGTACAATGAAACATTAAAATACAGAGCGGACGAAATGAAGAAAATATTAGAAATATAAAGAATTAAATTTAATTATCAAAGACTAGTGAATCAAACAAAACAGCAATATTATAATGATATGCTATTAAAGGCTAGAAACAAAAGTTACGTGGGACATAATAAAGAAACATACCAAGACCGACATGACAGTTGGGAAATTATGAATGGTAATGAAGACATAACTCGTGAGACGTTAGCGAATCTTTTTAATGAACACTTAATGAATTTGTTTCCAATATTGTTCCATCACGGTTTGACTATAGGCAAATACAGCGCGATTCAACTAACAAGTATATTACACCTACAGACATAAATGAAGTTGTTAGAGTAATTGATAGTGTTTCGTATAAATCTTTATTGGGATTAAATGAAGTTCCGTATTTTTTAATAAAATCTGTTAAAAATAGTGTAAGCACGCAGTCGGTGCATATTATTAACCTATGTTTCTCGTGCAGCATAATTCCGGATGCATTAAGGATATCTAAAATGATTCCTGTGTACAAAAAGGACAATTGTACACATAAGGATAATTACAAACCCATTGCACTACTGAAAAATATTTTAGTAAAGTAACTGAAAAACTTTTAAATATTAGATTAAATAGTTTTTTTTTATATAAAAATAACATTTTAAGTGACTGACAGTATGGTTTTATATCTTGACACGGGTAACTATCCATGTGTGTGCATGGGCTCTATTTTATTTTGACAAAAACCCTTAACAAAGTTTGAAAGTTTCCATTTGAAATAATGGAGGCATATGGAATCAGAGAAATGGGTATGGATGATTTGAAGGCAATCGCGCTTGAGATATGGAATTATTTTCTGGGGATGCTCGATGGGTTTTCGTGAAGTATTTATGGCTCAGAACAGAATTATGAGATGTATGTGCAATGTACCGCGCACTGCATCATGCAGAGACTTATTCACTGCTCTTGAAATACTGCCGCTGGCGTTTCTATTATTGTGGATATATACGCACAAAAAAATCTATTATCAATCTGAATATTTTTATTTATTAAAAAATCAAAACCCAATATATATTTAAACTAACTAAATCTTGTTGGTTAGAACATTAGAGTAAATTCTCTGAAAACACAATATACTCTTAGAACAAATAGTATAAATATTTGCATTGAAGTATACTTCCTCCAAATGAACATCATTATTGTTGTAAGGAATAAATTTATGCAATCATAGTGAGAAAGTCTGTAGATTCAAAATAAAATCCCTTATACGTTTGGTATATGAATTGCTATATAAAATTATTAAATGTTTTGTACTGAAACCATGAAATATCAAATTGAAATTACCATAATATTGAAACGAATTTTACCCCACCATACATTGCACTAAAACTTATCTGTCATTGGTTCCCTCTTTTCTAGAAGGCTTTAGGGGTTTTGCATATACATACTCTTTACTTGGCGTCACTTTGATTGACAGCGAACAGTGTTGTTGGTTGTGAGTGTAAGTAAATTCACAGCTACTTGGAGAATGGGGTGGAATGGGGCTGATGCACAGATGCTACCATTAAAATATTCGAAGGTAAGTACGTACGTGTTATCTAATATTAAAGGATTACTGGTTTAAAAATCTCTGAAATAATACTTAGAGTCAGCGCTATTGTGTCGATAATATATGAACATGGTAGGTGTGCACATTAACAAACACATGTAGGTATTTACTAGTTATTAGTTTTCAGTAGGTAATACCAGCAAATTATTATACTGATTGGAAATTATATCAGTAACCAACGCCGACTAGATACCAGGCCCAGGCATTGAGTGGCAAGTATCCCGGTCGCAACGACGGATACGCATAAAATCTATAGCTCTACGCATCAATATCCCGTGCGCATTCCTGGAGTACCCCGATACGCTACCTTCTCCCAAACATTGTAAAACTATAAAGGATGACAGTAAATTTATTTAATTACATAATATTTCTTTATTAATTAATTTTCCCCTACCGAGGTTTTTTAGTGTTACAGACACAAAATTAGTAGGTAATTATTACCCTTGAATAGTAGAAATGCTTAGATTAAGCAGGTAAGTATTATCAGTTCAATATGCTTATATTTTAAAAGCAAATAACGGCAATACTTCAAATAATTCTATTAAATGTACATAAATTATTAAGGCATAAATATGATAGTTTCCAGTTGAGCAGTTGAGAAAATCTATTTACTCAAATCTAAAATAATTATTTTTGTGGTGAAAATATTATATGTTCATAATGATTTTAGAATATTGATTACATTTGAACTAAAAAATTGTTGCGTCTAACAAATTCACGGGTTTGGAAAACTGAACAAATTTTATTTTCAATATAAATACATAATCTTCTTGCTTATATAGGAAGTTATGTTATATTCAATGTGATGCATTTATATTCAAATTGAGTAATCATTTTTTGTGTGTATGAATATATGCATCGTCCGGCTATTTTTTTTATCAATAACAAATAAAAACTTTTATCCTTAAATCTATCTTCTCTTTACAGATACTTACCCTTCTCTGTTTAATAATATTCAAAAATACAATCCCACTTCGCTAGATGACTATGAGCTTATGAATATGTCCGATATGTTTTGTATTCACCACTTACAAACTTTATTTATGAAAAACTAAATAATTCAAATCAACAAGCCCGTGCTCCACCTAAAAAGTACTACACTAGGTTACCTATTCTAAGTACTATATGGATTACATAACAAATGAAATGTTCCTACTCTAATTAAATAATTTCCCTATGATTGTTAATAACAAAAATATAATACGGTAGCCTCGCGACCACATGAATACTACTGTATGTGAAATGCTGAAATATGTCAAATTTGATTGATTCACATAATCGCGAGTCTACTGTAAATCGCTCAGCTATCAGTTGTTGTTAAATCCGCCCATGGAACGACTTTCGTTATCTCCCAACATTCGCCATAACCAATGACTAGTTATATTTATATTTTTTCTATCAGTGGTAGGTAAGCTGCCGTGGTGGCTGTACGTGTTATGCCTTCTAAATGAATAACTTGTACATTATTAAACTTTTACTGAATTAAATATTAAATTTATAGCCTAATTTTAATCATTTAATGTATTGAATGCTTTTTATTAATAAAAAACAGTGTAAATATCAATGACGTGCACAATTTATTATTCAATATTAACTACTATCCAGTATATTTTGGATTCTTAAAATCTGAAAATAACTTTTAAATATCCCGCTATCATAAGATGAATTCACCAACCTATATACATTAAAATTTCAATTTCAACTGTCATTTACATATGAAGAATAACCTCAAAGTTTTCAGAAATTTCAGCTTTCTTACTTGACCTTTAAATTTTCCTTTACACACCACCCTTCTGTTCTTTTCAGCGTTCTCTGAATGAGTCGATTTCACATTTGTTTCACAATGAAACAAATTTTTAATGCTTTTAACCCTAGTCCTACCAACGTTTTATCGTAACGTGTCCTACCAAGGTGTGCCTCACAGGCACACATCTATTTGTACACATTGTTGATGTAAATAATAGCAAAATATGCATTATTTATTTTATGTAGTAGGTATACAGTAAGATTAAAACATATAGAAAGAATATTGTGTCAGAAGATATAATTTAAAAATAGTACAAGATAGTAAAATATTTGAAAGTTATTTATGTAGTTTGCAATTTGTGCACGTGAGTATTTTCTCTGAATGTTCACCACAAACCGTTTGCTTACACTTATCACATAACTGTGTTGACATTCTGCTTTTCTTTGATGGGCAAATATAGCACCGTTTTCGTTTTCTTACTTCTCGAGCCGAAGACTTCCCTGTGGTTGGTACTTGATTCAACGTAGTTTGTATCAATGAAGTATGACTTTTATGCAAGCCACTCAAACTACGACGTCTAATTTGCCCCAGTTTTTTGCGAAGTCTTCGTTTTTTGGAAATATGCCAGTCAGGATGGATATTTCTCCAAATGACAAATGAAGCTACTCCACACACATCAATTATATTGAAAAAATAGACCAAAGGCCACCTATTAGTTTAGCGTTTCACTGAATATGTATGTACCATCTGATCAAGTGTATCCACCCCTCCTTTCGTGGAATTGTAGTACTTATTGATTTCAGATTATTTTTATTTTCTCTCATCAATGGTGGAGTCGTTGTGCATTGTAGATAATAATATGACACAGCGATTTTTCTTAGGTACATAAGATACCAAAGTCATTGTCTTCTGAAAACCAAACAAGTTGCTTTCAATATTCCGTCGCCTGTGAGGTAAAAAAATTGGTGGTATGCAGCGCTTATTTTTTCTGAGCGTTCCTACACAAGTTAGGCCTTCGGTAAGCAAACTGGATGCAAGCTCGTAGCTGGTGAAGAAGTTGTCGAACGTAATATCCTTTTAGTTCTCAGAAAAGGTTCACAAAGGTCTTCAACCACCTTTTGCGCTAAGTTTTCTGCTCTGTTGAGATCTTCTTTTCCTAAATACGGTATACCACGTAACGGATAACTAGTTCCACTATCGCATATCCACCAAATTTTCATACCGTACTTATCTGGCTTGCTTGGCAGGTACTGTCGGAAAGATACACGACTTCTAAAAGGCCCCAGTTGTTCATCGATGGTTAGATTACTGTCAGGAAGATAATATTTCAGCAAGTTTGTATTAACACGGTCCCACAGGTCTCTAATTGGTGCCAACTTGTCCTTTTGCCTTCGGAGGGTTCTGGTCGCTTTATCGTCAAAACGAATAAATGTTAGTAATTGAGTAAATCTATTTCGTGACATACACGCTCGATAAACAGGATTTCCATATAAAGGATTCCATAGCTCATTATAGTCCACCATTCCTTGTTTATTTCTTCCAGCAGTAATCAAAAGGCCCAAGAAAGCACGGATTTCAACGTCGTCAACTGGTTTCCACAAATCGCCAAGAATACGAACAACCTCCTTATTAGTGAAAGTAACCACAATACCAATAACCGTATCATCAAAAAACAAATTGAATGCGTCACAAGGAGTATCAACATGCACTCCAGGTGGAAGTTTCACTTTCTTCAAAGCTGTTGTAATTATGTTGTGTGCACGTGTTTTTCCCTTGGCAATCGGCGTGGCATTCCACTCGGTACCATCTTTTCCAATAAAGTTTGCGAATGGCCGGGCGGTTCATCATTAGCATCACTATCGTCACTTCCTTCTTGTTCATCGCTTTCTTCATCGCCAGTTCTTGATAATCCGCTTCACTAGAAGAGGTTTCGTCATTTGGCTCTTCTTCATCTTCACCATCATTTACATTCCTTCCCAAATCCTCATCACTTTCGTACAATGCATCGAGCAACTCCTTTTCAGTTAGTGGCCGGCGTCGGTCAGTCAACCAATCGGTCATACTTTCTGCATAAATTTCAAAACCAAATAAGCATAAACACAAATCTATTTTTACTGGGGTCAATCAAAACTTTATTTTGCTTACCTGGTCTATACTATACTCTCCACTAGGTAAAAGAAATAAAATTAACCAATAGACACCTAAAACGGCCAATGCGTTCGTTAGGAAAGTCACAAATACACTGATAGCAATGCAGTTTGTAAGCTGACTGTTTTAGCAAAACGCATTTAGGGAATTCCCCCTTCATATGCAACTGGAAGTTCTTACATACAAGGGGAAAGTCCCGAAATATAAAGCATATCTTATTACGGGGGATTTACCCACATACCTAGTTTTAAATAACGTAGCAATGCATTTTATAGTATAATAACAGTATGTGCCTCAAAGACACACCTTGGTAGGACGTGTCGGTAAATTATGTTTAATTTTTTTAGTAAAATAGGAAAAATATTTTTAAAAAAATTTTATGTCATTCTGTGTTAAATAGTTTATTTTGAGAATACAAAAATCCTCCAGTCTGTGGGCAGTTAACTTACAAAGTTCCAGCAATTTCAAAATCAATTGTGCCTCAAAAGCACACCTCGGTAGGTTTAGGGTTAAAGTGATAAAACACTAAAATTAATAATCATAATATAATTCTGTCACAATATCTTAAAGCTAAAGAAATCCAAAAGAATTTTATTGTACGATATTATCCGTAACGGTAATAATCGACAAGCCTTGCGGGTATGTTTTTTTTTTTCCGTTAGTTTCTTGATGGATGGTTTATATTTGTCTATTCTAACCACATACTACGACCTTTACATCGTCCATCAATTTGATATTGTCCTAACAATAATTGACACTTCGAATTTAAATGTAGAAGAAAATCGAGTTCCGAAAACTGTATATAGATGACTCGTTCTTCTATACAAGAAATTGAGGTTATGTCAAGTGCAGTCGTTACTTGTTTATTACTTATTTATTGCTTATAAGCAGCGCTAATTGCGCTGTCCAGCAATATCTACCTGGAGGGCTCACCTGGGTCATTTGATGGACAAAATTAAGTCAAGTTTGATTAGCGTTGCGAAAATGATTAGGAGATAATTGCTCGGAATGGAAACCGCAGCCACAGTTGGCTATGTGCAGAGTATAAGAAAGACACCCATACGCAATGTACTCCCTCTCTTTTTCGCACACACCCAGGGCCATTTGTTCTTCACGTAAAACTTTTTGAATCTCCGTCACGGTTCAGCATTTACACGCTATGCATATACACACGTATATATCCCTATACGTATGTCTGCCTAATTAACTCTTGCAAAAAAAAAAAAATGGCCGTAATCGCTATAATAAGTTACGTTTCTATCGTGTGTCGTTTGTATTCTGAATGTGTACCTAGTAGAAGTGGTAATGTGTATATTGGTACGGCAACACATAATCTTATATTTAATGGGAAAATTACCGTGGATGTTGCGATGCTATTGTGTTGTATTGACGATGATGGTAATGTAATCAAACTGTTTTTTCTCCCGTTATATCTCTGCTCGGTTCATAATGAGCGGTTGCATTACAAATTGCGCCGCAACCGAGAGCAAATGCATTTTATTTCTTATTAAATACGCCTTATGGGATCGATTCGATAGGAAAAACTTACTTTAACTTAAATAGAAGGAACTGAATGAGAGCGTTTGTGTGAGACTGATCTTGGATGATATTACTTTAAAGATAACGTTTATTTTGTGCCGCTGAAATAGTTTTAAATATTTAATCAGGTACTTGCGTTCAATTTGATAAAATAAATTATCCACTAATGAAACTGAATCATTAAAAGCAGATCTAAGGAAATATCAATGGTAAAAAAGTGTTTGCAGGATATAAAATTAATATAAATTCTAATGCTGACATTCACTGTCAACTGAAGAAATTGTGAATAGTGAAACCGTTAATCACAGATATATTTCATCTGAAACGAGTGCATTACATTTAAGACTCCAAATATTCGTATTTAAATTATTTATCTTCCACGTTAAGTCTGCAACAACTTAATGATGTCAAAATGATGTCGCTTTCTTGACATAGTATTTTTCAGAATGATTTTGTTAAGGAGCGGAATGAAAGTTCTTAAACTCACAGTCTAGAAACTTTTGATATGTTGAAGAACGATATTCTCACGTGTTCTAATTTTTAATATGCTACTTTGGTATAAGTTTCCTAGAAACTTTTTGTCTTATTGCTAGCATTGCTAGAGGATTAATTTTTATCACGAAAATATTTTGCTACATTGAACGGTTATTAAAATATATGCGCATATTGATATTAAGCATACAGTGTGTTCACGGGAACATTCTACATGCTAAAGTCGTATCTTAGTAACCAAGAGCTCTTTTGTTTTTTATGCCAGAGCACGAAATGCAAATGAAAAAGTACATGAACTTTCTCCGTTTAACCGACTCTGTATCTCCAAAAACAAAAAAGTTGGCTATTGTAGAATGTTTGGTGAACACCTCGAATGAACTGAACGTGATTTTCTTTATAACTCTCGTAATCGTGATTTTACAGAGAAGTCGTTTTACACTTTGTTATAGCCAATGACTAGAGAAACTCAAAAATGTAAAAATATACCGGGTGTCCCATTTAAAAAAAATACATGTTTTAGTCGTATCTTGGCAACCAAGCGCTCTTTTGTTTTCTATGCCATAGCACGAAATGCAGTTGGAAAAGTACACGAACTTTCTCAATTTAACCGACTCTGTATCTCTAAAAATGAAAAAGTTAGCTATTGTAGAATGTTTGGTGAACACCTCAAATGAACTGAGCATAATTTTCTTTATAACTCTCGTAATCGTGATTTCACAGAAAAGTCGTTTTATACTTTGTTATAGCCAATGATTAGAGAAACTCAAAAATGTAGAAATATACCGGGTGTCCCATTTAAAAAAATACATGTTTTAGTCGTATCTTAGCAACCAAGCGCTCTTTTGTTTTCTATGCCATAGCACGAAATGCAGTTGGAAAAGTACACGAACTTTCTCAATTTAACCGACTCTGTATCTCTAAAAATGAAAAAGTTAGCTATTGTAGAATGTTTGGTGAACACCTCAAATGAACTGAGCATGATTTTCTTTATAACTCTCGTAATCGTGATTTCACAGAAAAGTCGTTTTATACTTTGTTATAGCCAATGATTAGAGAAACTCAAAAATGTAGAAATATACCGGGTGTCCCATTTAAAAAAATACATGTTTTAGTCGTATCTTAACAACCAAGCGCTCTTTTGTTTTTTATGCCATAGCACGAAATGCAGATGGAAAAGTACACGAACTTTCTCCATTTAACCAACTCTGTATCTCTAAAAATAAAAAAGTTAGCTATTGTAGAATGTTCCCGTGAACACACTGTATAAGTAAACCCTCCTCAGATAATTTTGAGAAAAAAAGTAGCATAGGAAAATAGAAGCTTGTACCAAATATAGATTAGATTAGATTAGATTAGATTAGGATTGGGGTAGCTATAGACCTGTTTCACCGCGACCTTTTCAAATATATTGTGATCCCCTTTTTCCTAAAAGACGATTTCTAATTTTGCCCTATTAATTAGGCTTATCATCTTTGAGAGCGGCTTCTTTGTGTAACTACTGACTGCGAGGTTCTCCACGCTCATTACTAGAAATCTTGTCCTCGCCAGGCCTTCACATTGGCACAGCACATGAGCTGCTGTTTCTTTTTCTTCTTGGCAGGTTGCGCCATCTTCCAGGTCTATGTTATACATATGCCTATTTAGTCTTCAGTGACCAGTCAGCAGACCTACTATAATTTTGACAGTCTTCCTGTCTTTATTCAGTAGATTTCTAGTAAATTCAGCCCTCTGTTCCTTTAGGAACTCCTTTGTCTGGCTGTGCCCTGGTGATTTTTGCCACCACTCTCTGGACTCATTATGTATCCATTCATTGATGGATTTTTTAATTCGCGATTTGGTAGTGCCAAAAGGAGGGCCAGCTAAAACGAATAACCTTGACGAACCTCGCCTAACGTCCGAATGGATAGGCACCCAAGACAAAGTTAATTTTCTTTGGGTGCCCACCTCATTTAGGGCGCTTGCCCAGTCCCAAATCAGTTTAGAGTCCACATTTACAGAACTAATCGCTTTAAGTGTGGACTAACTGTGTCAGAGAAAATAACGACGCTTTTACCTGGCTCGCTACATCTTTCTATCTCTCGGTCACAGTGATGGATTGCAGCAACCTCAGTTTGCAACACCGTTGTGTCTTTACTGAAGCTTACCAATAACACACGAACTTTAATTATTGTACTGCCCTCGCCTGTGACGTATGTACCAGACCCCACTGAGCGACGCTTTAGCCTAGCTCGGTCTATCTCCCTATTTCTCTGACACAATGGTGAATTGCAGTAACCTCTATCTTTGCTGAGCTTACCGAGAAAGCCCTTTTAGCCATCTTAGCGTATATTCCAGCTCCAACGCCGTAGTCAGTTTTAGAGCCGCCTGTATACCAGTTTGAGTCCGCTCTTACTGGAGTACCTGTTCCCCAGTCCTACTTATCTAGTACTAAATGAAGCAAAAATGTAAATTTCAAAGAAAATCGTTTTCGAAAATATCGAAAATAGAACTCGTCTAATCCTTATGCCCTTTTTAACCAAAATCTTGTTGTCGCGTCTTCTAAGGATACCTAAGCAAATATCAAGTATGAATGCCCTCAAATATTTCATTCTTGAGATAGAAAAGAAAAAAAAAGGTTGTGTAAGGGAGATTCTGTGGTAGCTGTGATATTTTGGGAAAACACGAGAGTATTTATAAGCATAATTCCAAGGATTTGTGGAAATACACTAACCGCATAAGAATCAAATCATACATCAGCCAAATTAATTCTCTGACAACGACACGATTTATGATGATCCTTAAAGTACAGTTGGTGCCTTCGCCAGAAAATTCTTAAGCATGTACTTACCACAATCGTACAAAGCGTTTCCAGATACCGTAAATTATGTACCATTTCTTGAAATGCAATCTGTAAGCCAAGATGATCTGAGTTGTCTAGTAAATTCGAAAACAGCTGGAGATGACTTAATTCCCAGTTTTTTTGGTGAAGGACGCCCATCATGTGTTAGCTAAACCTCTAAAAGTAAATTTTCTACTAGGTGGAAAATAGCAAGAATACACCGCTATACAAGAAGGAAAAGATAACCGATATCTTTAATTACCGGCCCAATTCAGTACTACCAAACATCGCTAAAATATTTTAACAACTGATGTATTGCTACCATCCACAGGAATGTTCGTCCATTCATCTCTTTCAAACAACATAGATTTATATCTGGAGTATTTACAACAACCAATCTTGCTCCAATTACACAATTTACAAGTAATATCATAAATGATGAAAAGCAGCTTGATGTCGTGTTTCTCTCGAGCATTCGAAACAATCGATCATGGGATTATTCTGTATAAACTGAGTTCTTTTGAAATGGAATCCAAACTGTTGCATTTAATAAAATAATACCTGAAGCACAGAACATGTTCGGTGCATTATAATGGACTTCGTTCACATGAGATTCTGTTACATTTGGAGTGCCACAGGGCTCAAATTTAGGACCGTTGCTTTTTATGCTCTTCTTGCATGATCTGTTAGATATTATACCGTCTCATGTTAAATTATTTTCCAAAATTTACTCCACCAATGATGTAGGAAATCTGAAATGTATTGACCGTGTATATACATAGTGTCTGGAGAATAGCCCGACATTAAATCCTACGAAGTACATACTCACATTAAGTTAAAAAATACGTAACCTTCAACTTCGTGTGCGTCATTGTGTTAAGGACTTGGGAGTGCTGTTGATAGTCAGCTCTCATTTGGGGTCCACATTCGTCAGGTGTGCTGGTCGAGTGGTACCATGCTCAGATTAATTTTTAGATCTTTGAAGCACTTTAGTGATTCAGACTCCTTGAAGACCTTATGCGCCGGCTGGAGTATAGTGTGGTATCCCGACTATTAATGTTATCAACATTCCATTAAAAGATTACATTGAAAGTTTCTTAAGTATCTTTCATTCAAGATTGATAGTATTGATTGCAAATGCAATTGCCTGTTCAATATGTGTGACATAAATAATTTATCTGAATCTTCAAGAGGAAAACCAAGAGACCGTGCGCTGCCTTTCCTCCGAAATAATTGAAGATATATACGAACATATTGCTGTGTACAGACTGAATTTGAAAAATGTAAAATGAATAAATAAAAATGAAAACTTAAATTAGCTAGCTCAATGGATAAAAATTTAAAAGGGCGCAAAAGAACAATTAATCTCAGAGTTACCCTCGCGAATCAAAACCTGAATCTAATCACGAAAAGTAAATTGTGGGTGAAAGAAATCTGACTCTCTTATTTACCCCAAAAAAATTTAAAAGATTTAAATAAAAATAAAAGAACAAAATTTTGAATGACGTTAAATAACAAATAAGAATTTTATTATATAAAAAAAAGAAAAAAAACATACAAATTGCAGAAAAAAAAACCATGAACCTAGGGTTCTGGCCGAAATCAAAAACTACTTAGATTCTAAATTACAATAGGACAATGCTAAATCCTACAACAAGGCAAAAAAACAAAGTTGTCCAGGAATAAAATAAAATCGTGGAACACTAAACATTTACAAAATTGAAAACTAAAAGCAAGCACAATGCTTCTATTCACCAAAACCGAGGTGATAAATAAATCAAAACTAATCAGCAAACTGAAAACGGAAAAATTAACCTCTAAAACATAATGAGAGAATTAACACAAAAATCTATCTTCCTGCACGAAAAATAATAAATGATCTTATATCTAAAATGTGTACACAACAATACAATAACAATTATTATTAAACGATTTCCTTGATGGACGAAATATATTCAAATTAAACGAAACAAATCTCTAAATCAAAAGTATTAACAAAATGGCAGCAAACAAATAAGAATTACATGTACTCACGCAGACAGTCGACCAAAGAACTGCCCTCACAAAGTTAAACAGTCGTATACATATAAAATCCTACTCACGCGCTAACGCCTAACGCAACCGCACTAAACATCGAAGAAACTACTAGGATAAACATTGAACAACATGAGCAAATGCTAAACATTTTAAAGAGTGAAATGAATTTAAAACAACTGAACATTTAAATAAATAAATCATACAATCAATTCAATTAACTAAATCTTATTTAAAAATAAACAAAACATCTGTGAAAATTTTCCCGAAACATTGACAAAGGCTGATCGGAGTAAACAAGAAAAAAAAACTGAATTTACGAAAACCGGGGTGCCAGACCACAGCAATATGTAACAAGAGCCGCACACACCATTACAATTGTCACAGCAAACAAGTACTAACGATTTACATAGGAATAACGTGCTTCCAGGCAGGGAAGAGAACAGAAGACAAATTCTACAAACAAGAATATGGAATGGCGATGGACTCAGCTTGTCTTCAATTCTAGGCATTATATACACTCACAATCAATAAGTTGATTGGGACATGCTTGGGATGAGTACCAGAAACGTTTAAAAGAATGTCAGTGTAAAAAGAAAATCAAAATTTGAGGAGTTGACATGGAAGCACGTTAAGACATTTGTATTTTTCTGTTTAGTTTGTCTAATGAAAATGTAAAAGAAATACTATAATTACATACTAAAAATTTTAGGTAACTTTTCTTGGTAAAAAAAACACTTTCTTTGATAATTTTCCGCGCTTAATTTATGGAAAATGTCGAAATATTATATAAGAAATTTTCCCATAAGACAAGTATTTTACTTGAATATTATAGGAAAATTTCTGTTTCTTAAAATTTCTAACATTGTAACATTAACAATAAAAATATTAATATCTCTTAGGAAAACTTAAAATTTCTTACAATTTGGAAAATTACAGTCATAAATATAGTAATTTTGAAGTAATAAGGAAATAACACATTTTTATTATGAATATTCCAGGTTATATGAAAAAAGCTTCGATATGGTTTTAGGCGCACAAAATTGTCTCAAAATCGTACAGCAATTTTTTTAGTGTGTTTAATGGTTTTTAAAATTATTGGTTTAAAATTTTAGTAAATGGTTTTGGTATGAACTTCGATGTATGAATTAATATAGTTTGGGCTATAATTTAACAATTGTACAAAGGATTCTTAATCGATGTAATTATCTATAATTCGTTGTTCATACTTTCGGCCATCAAAATAAATAAATAAAGGGAAAATACTGTTTTTCATTGTGCTACTCATTTTCTAAATTAAAGACAGATTTCAATGATATATTGCCTAGCCTTAAGGCCGTCGGACACGATACCAAATTTTATATTAAATTTAGTGCATAATTAGTGATGAAATTTAGTTTAGTTGTTTTTATAATAAATTGTATGCTCATGTCACAGTTGCGTCGGACACGATTATAAATTTAGTATGAAAATTTTGTATTAACGCATGCGCACCAAATATCAAAACGTCAGCTGTCAATCGTATCTGGCAAGTGACGGTGCATGAGGTTATATTGTTTCCTTTAACAATTTTTTCATATTTATAGTATACAAAATGCCGTGCAAAAATAACATACTTATTTATTCAATTGCGTCGGTAATAACAATAGTGATGATGAAGTGCACATTATCGAGAAGAAAATATGCAGCACAGCAAAAGAGAAAACGAAGAAGCGGTGATTTCACCGCGTATAAACACTCATATTTTTCATACTCGTCAATTAACAATTCGCATTGTTCTCTCGACCACGACATTGTTATGATGTAACCCAAATTGTCAAAACTCAAACCACACTCAAACTGTCTCAAACTCATAGGTTATGTTATGTTCGTTATGTCACGTTATGTTTAAAATGCACTATCAACTTAAATGCATTTTGCGCGCGCAGTTTGAGAATACATATTATGCATTTTTTAGAACAGGTTTTAAAAAATTTAGTTCCAAATTATTTCATACTAAATTTAAGACAAAAATCCTGTCTGACACCATACTAAATTCAGTATTAAATTTTTTGTACAAAATTGTGTACATAATTTAGCATCGTGTCCGACGGCCTTTATATTATGGAAAAACCTTCAACTTTTCTTATGAACAAGTAATCTATAATCAACCATAAATGAAACCTTGTTTCAACCACCTCTTCTCTGCTTCTCAATTTGACATAATTGTACCTCATTCCGGCCGATAGCATCTACGCACGTACGGTGCACAATTCAAGTAGCACGCCCTTAGTTTCCGTACATCATTCGCCGTACTTACGTCCAGCGTAGAATCGCAGCGGCCTACTGCAACAAGCGAGCGAACTACGGTAGCCGGGCAATAACAGTAGTGGGAGGAGCAGGACGTGAAGAGAAGCAAGGCAGCACGACGCTCAAGGGAGGGAGGAACAGAAGAGAAGCGAAGAAGAAGAAGAGACGGCGAAGAAACGAAACCAACATGCACGCACACGTCAGCGGATCCGAGCAGCGCGTGTCTGCCTTTTCTCTTTCGCGCCGATAACGGGAGCGTGTGTGAGACGAGGAGAGGTAAAGGAGAGCGAGGAGAGCCGGCGCAAGAAGAAGAAAAGGAGTCACTGACTCACGGAACGGCCAGTTCAAGGAGATGTAAAACAAACCAGGCTCGTTCGAAATATAGAAGAGGATTTAGAAGACACTCGGAGCGAGCGTTTACGGTTTTGAAAGATAAAGGGGAATATTTTTGTGCGAGAGTATGCACTCGGAATAAAAATTTAAACAAAGGAAAAGGAATTAATTGTATAAGTACAGTGGACGTTCCAAACGCAGTCGCATAAAAATAAAGTCGCAGTTAAAAAAAGAAATAATGAAGTAGGAATCGAAATTGAATAGAATAGAAATAATGCAGTATTCCTCTACCACCTAAACTACATCAAAAAGAAAGGAGACTAGTAATAATGGATAATTATTGTATTTAAATACGTTTTTTTGCATAAGTTTTTGAGTTTGGCAAATGTATGGATCCATTCGAACATTTCGAACACAAAATGACAATTTTGATTTAAATAAGACTTCAAATTTAATTAAATGCAAATCAGGTATTCAATGAGTATATTTATATCCGAATCAGAGTTCCGGTTTAGCCGGAAATGATTTCAACTTGTTTATTTTAAATGAAACAGGCTGCATATTTTTACGAATTTCAATATAACCCTGCTTTAGGAGCACAGCTTAAAAATTTAGCATCCCTATGTTTAATAATGAAAAAAAAATATACAAACAAAATCAATTTCACCTAAGAAAGTTTTCGAAATGATCACCATACACTTCTTGACAATGTGCAACTCTAGATTAACAAATTCTTGAATGACATTTGCCAAAGGCTCCTCACGAATTAATTGCACTCAATTATTATACTATGTAACAATTTCTATTAATTTTTTTGTCTTTGGGTTGTAACTGTCATTTCCTATTTTCTTATGTCAGAAAAGTATAAAAACAGTCGATTATTTCCCACAAACTTTGCTTTTGTGACCAAGACAATGATATTTTAAAATTTACAAGCAAACCCAAAATGAGAAGTACATATTATGGCGTTCGACGTAGAATACGGGAACTACAGACATCAGTGACGGAAGTAAATTCATTTACGATAGGAATGACAGTAAATATATCTGTGAAAGTGACAAGTATCTGCATTTTCGGCTTTGGATTTGTTTTTTTTTTTTTTTTTTGAAAACAAAACAAAAATATCACAACGAAGATGTTTCAACCACTCAACCTGCTTTGATAATTTATTGCTATATTGTTCAGGCGCTATTTTAGATTTTGACAGATCCAATGTTCCAACGTCCCTCCATTCAAAACGTGTACACTCCTAAAGCTGATATAATAGACTCGTCCCACGATTTCAGTGCTCAAACGGTGTGTATATGTACTTCTCATTTCACTATACCTATTTTCTAATTATATGATGGCTTCAAGAGGTTGCAAACATGAAGCAGATGCGTTTTGCTATGTTTGTGGTCAGTTTATTAAGACAAAAGGATGGCATAGGGTAGAAAAGAGATCTATGAGATTTTCAATTCCAAGCATTTGGCGGGAACCCACTAACCACTCAAGCAACTGCTACTTTTGCATTGTGGACCCTTCCAAACGCCGTACTGGCAAAAATGCACTTGCTGTAATGTATCCGGATCTTCCTTCATCCATGGCCCCAGTATTAGACAGCCCTCAGCTTCCATTACCTACTCCTCCTAAGATAGATCAGGCGTCTTCAATCAGCAACAGCGAGTCGGAGTGTGAAGAAAATATTGTAGAATCAGATGACATGATCAATGTAGAACGACTTAGTTAGAGATCTTTGACTCTCCAAGTCCAATGCTGACATTTTGACCTCTAGGCTGAAGCAGTGAAACTTGCTGGATGAAACTGTGCGAGTCATAGATCAGAGAAAGCGTCCCCAAACTTTCTCCAACTGCGATGACTTTCCTAAAAAGCTCACCCGTAAGGAGAAAATATTGGAGATATACACTGTGTCCACTTAAATATGAGACTAATGGGGGCAAAAAAATATTATTGAATCTATAAAAAAAATTATATAAAATAAGGGCATTGCTTCTTTAGAAATATATTTGAGGTTTAAAATTAACATTCGTGATTTTGCTATAATTAAGAAAAAAAAGGAATTGTCTTGAGAATAAATCACCCTTATTTTTAAAGATATGAAGAAGTTCCATTAGAAAAAAAGTACTTCAAATTCCTAAACATGCCAAAATACCAACTTTCAAGTAAAAATCGAAAAAACACATTTTTACAAAAAAAAATTAAAAAGTATTTTTTCAATGTTTGGCTCATATTGTGTAATTTTGTAGAATTCCATTTCTTTGATTTCTACTTTGAAAATTTGTATTCTGGCACATTTAGGGAGTTGAAGTACTTTTCGCTTATGGACCTTTTTGGTATCTTAAATAAGCGTGTTTTATTCTCAAGACAATTAATTTTTTTCTTAATTTATAGCAAAACCACGCATTTTAACTAAGTTTGAATATAAAATATGTTTTTAAAGAAGCACCAACTTTTATTTTACATATTTTTTTTTTATAAATTCAACAATAAAAATTTTTCCCATTTGTCTTATACTTAAGTGGACATACAATATACAATGTGGGTATATTTCAAATTTTCGTTGTCCTAGTCACAAAAGCAAAATTAGAGGGGAATAAAAACGTTTTTCTATTGTTTTGAAGAATAAATAAGTTGGAAATAACGCTTACTACTCAAGGACAAAAAACGTGTTACATAGTGTTATCTACCATAAGAATAAACTACTGATTTTAAATGACCCCAAAGAAAAACGTCTAGCGAATTTAAATCTGGATACAATGAATCTTCTATGAGCAATCCACTTATTTGGGAATCTTCCGTTTAAAAAAATTCTAACATTAAGGACATAATGAGGGCGTGCTCCATCTTCTTGGCACCAAACATTTACAGGTAATTCCTTATCTTCCCCAATATTAGGAACAACTTGATCATGTACAAGATCTAAGTATCTGTATTCAGTTAGTGCACCATGAATGAAAAAGGGACAAATAATAGGGTTCCTGAAAATACCAGCCCAAGCGTTTAATTTTTTGCGGATGTTGTGTGCGTGTTTCTAGCATCCAATGAGGGTTATCAATTGACCAACATCGACAATTATGGTACCATTCAAACAAAACGTAGCCTCGTATGTGAAATATTGACATTATTGCAAATCTCCCACTCTTTCGCAGTATTCTATTCTACCGTCAGAATCCCTGTCCAATAATTCTTGCACTAATTCTGGTTTATATGGTTGATATTTTTCACACTTTAATATTATGGCTACTGATCGCCAACTTACATCATATTCAGTGCGAGAGATATAGTAGAAGTATGTGGAAACTCCTCCAATACTAGAGCAATATCTTGAGTAATAACTTCATTAGTCGCGACTTTTAGTCGTCCGCTTTTCGGTTTTATAACATTTCCGGTTAAGTTAACCCTTCTCAAATTTTTACCAACAACAGATCGTGTTATTGGATGCTGATCTTGGTGAAAATTCTTAAATAAATCGCATACTTGTGCATGCGTTCTAACGGGATTACCAAACCCAATCATCGTTAGAATTTCAATACTTTCTTTTTCAGTTAATTGAACCATTATTAATATTCTGACAGTTATAAAAATCAATTCTAACAGTTTAATTAAAGAACTTCAATTTAATTTTATGTATAACTAAACATAAACATGAATTTGAAAATAGAGAAATTAAATGTACTTTTCGTTATTAAACGTGCGGGTTCTAAACTTTAATACTGTCCTCCTCCAGCAGGATTCTATAGAAATCATAAAAATATACAGGGCTGTTTCATCTAAAATAAAACAATTTACAGTTTAATATCATTATCGGCTAAATCGGAAGTCTGATTCGGATATAATTATACTTATGGAGTCCCCGATTTGCATTTAGTTAAATGTGAAAAGTCTCAAAAGCAGCCATATTAAAAATATTGGAATGGGTCCATACATTTACCTAACCCTGTATACGATGTCTTACACTAGGCGATCCAAAAGTCCTGAATGGATAAAACTTGTGCTTTTGTAAATGAAACTCCCTGTATTATTGTATTTTTAGATTATTCTATCAAAATATATCCAGTGGAGTGGAAAGAAGCTATAGTGGTTTTGCTGCCGAAAGAAAAAGCGTTGGAGGTGCCGCCGTTGTATGGACCTATATGCCTGCTTAGCTCCCTAGGCAAGTTTTTTGAAAAATACTGAGAAACCAGTTTGAAAAAGGCCTGAAAGAACAATGGTGGTCTCTCTGATCGTCAGTATAGTTTTACAAAGGAAAGGGCAACGGTGCACGCCATCTTGGATGTTATTCAAACAATCAGGACGTCTGATAAAAAATGGGTGACAGCTGTGACACTAGATATAAAAAATTCCCTCAACTCTGCATCGTGGAACAAAATCATGAGGGAAATAAAAAGACGACGTATATCCCCTTATTTAACAAACATCATAGACGATTACTTTAACAACAGAATCATTAAGATAGACTCGGACAACAAGATAACTACTGGTGCGGGAGTTCCGCAGGGTTCCGTACTGGGTTCAACCCTTTGGAATATTTTGTATGACGGGGTGCTCTCCTTGAGGCAGCTCAAGTCAAATCGTCAAGTTCATTCGTTGGAGCTGGCCATTCTTTTGGCATTACCAAATCGCAAATTAAAAATCCATCAATGAATGGATATATAATTAGTCCAGAGAATGGTGGCAAAAGTCACTGGGACAGAGATAGGCAAAAGTTTCTAAAGGAACAGAGGTCCAAATTTACTATGGATCTTATCAGATAGAAAGACTATCAAAATGATAGTAGGTCTCCTTACTGGTAACTGTATAAGCATATGTACAACACAAGCCGGTAAATGATGCTACTTACAGATTCACTTGCCAAGAAGAGGGAGAAACACTAGTTCATATGCTGTGCTAATACGACGGCCTGACGACGACAATGTTTCCGGTAATGGGCGTGGAGAATCCCTCAGCTAACGGCTACACAAAGAAGCTACTCTCGAGGATGATAGGCCTAATAAGAGCGCAAAATTAGAGAGCGTCTTCTGGGTAAAAGGAGATCACAATAAATCTGAAAAGGTCGCGGTAAAACAGGTCCGTAAGCCACTGCAGCCCTAATCCAAGCACTAAAAATTATAACCACTATTTGTAAGCTACTTATACAAAAAAAGTAAATATATTTCTCAGGAAAAAACAGAAATTATAAATTAAAATAATCCTCAAATGTACAAGATTTCAAGTTAATTAGCGAATTAAGAGGTTCTTTCTTGAATACTTTCAAATTATTACTACTGGGAGACTAAGTAATTTTTAAATGCCAACCTTCAAAACAGATGGATGGGAGTAAATGGATCTCAAAATTGGTCGTGCAGATCCCCGCACTTAACTCCACCAGATTCGAGAATTAGATTATGAAGATACTTGAAAGGATTTGTTTAAAATACGCCTCCAACAACTAATCTCGCAAATGTTGCCCAAAGCTAGCGGTGGTTTTCAAAAAAAGTATGTAAGTGTCTGTGAATGAACAGACATTTTGATCATCAGTTATGTACACTAGCGACACTTTCTAATTGTACGACCTACAGGGTAAAATAGAGCCCATATCTTTAACGTGGATAGTAGACGGATTTATGCAGTAACTGGCCGCTTCGAAATATGTAAACACAGATGTGCGGTCTCTCTGTCGGTTATTTTAAAAAAGCTTAGACTGGATTTATTAATGTGCGAAGTTGAATGCATCTCTTATGTATTTGTTATCTTTGCGTAGGAATAAATTTATTTGATGTTTGAAGTATTTCGAATAGCTGTAGTGTTATTAAATGGTTTTAAAAGGTATTTTCATTTTACAGTTGAACTATGACTAGGAACTAAACCAAAGGCATGTTAATTATACAATAAATAGCAATATCAATGGGTTTATTACTTTTATTCATTTTATACGTATGCAAATAATAATGAAACTATCAAAATGGATCGCATGAAGACATTTAAAGTATTTAGCTATACTGAAATCAGTAAAGCACACCTCCGTTATGAATGAAACACTTTTTCAATATTACTGAACACATGGAAAAAGTGTTTCATTCAATCTAGTTAATGCATTAACTAGATTGCGACAGCCCCTATGCAAGATATTAAACATATAGTAATAAGGATTATTACTACTTCCACTTTTCGTGAAGTGGGTGTGCGCCAATTAATTTATTAAATGCAGAGAAATTTGTAGTAATTCGTTATTGACAGAAATGCATGTTTTGTTTTCCTGCAGCGTTACCCAAATATGCTTATATTTTTTAATCTAATTAATGTCATGATGATTCATATCATTTTTTTTAACTCGCTCCGGCTTCTTCTTTAACATTAAATAATAAAGGAGATATGGCGAGGATGCATTCAAAACCATGATTTTTATATCAGATTATCAGATATTAGAAGGAAAAGCTCTACACTCGTCAGAATATTTTTTATTAGTTATAGTAATGGTATGTTTCCATTAATATTATAATAGCAAGATAAAATAATATTTCGATTATAAATTCCCTAGTTTCAAAGATTTTACCTCAAAAGTCTCACAATATTTTTTCAAAAGAAATACAAAATTTGAATTAGTGCTAAATTGAACAGTACTGATAGCTATAAATACAAAATGCAGGTTTAAATTAGTAATTAATGATTAGTTTATATAAATATTAATTATTCATTATGTTATCGAAAAAAGGAGCCGGGGCGAATTAAAATAGTTATGAAAACAATCATTGTGAATCAATTGGATTAAAAACACAAACATATTTGGTAAAGCTGTAGGGATTGTTGTAAGAAAACAAAACATCTGTTTGTATACAATATTATATTTAAGGTAAGTAAATGAAAAAATTCGAATTGTGGTAACCGAGGTAGGTCGGCAGGCATAAGTATGCGCCTTTGATTATTTAATTCTCTCTATTTTATAAGATCAATGTTTTTTTCTATGTTTATTTACTGCATTCTTCCTTACATTTAAAGTAGATTTACTACAAAAAAAACACGAGACCGCACATCTGTGTTTACATATTTCGAAGACGGCAGTGAATGCATAAGTCGTCTACTACCCATGCTACACATTTAGGCTCTGTTTTATGCTGTAGGTCGTACAATTAGAAAGTGTCGCTAGTGTACATATGATATCCTGTATCTATTTTGTTATGGTTGGTATGCTATTACCAGTATTGTTGTTATAGATATGTAAAGATATTCTTCATTATTATTCTTATAATTGTAAATTACCTGACATTTATGAATATCATAGGCAACTAGATACATTAGAACTTTTATTTAAAAAGCACCAACTAGTGCAAAAAACGATTATTTGCGTATTCTACAAAACGCGAAGTTTTATTTTTTTTACACCCTGTATAAGATGGCGACTTTATTATAACTAGGTTATAAAATATGATTCTTTCAAAAGGTAATTTAACATACTTTGTCGAAGCTTTCTACGGTTAGGGTCGTAAAGCTTCTCACATGTTAATAGCATGAATAAGCATTGAGAGTCTTCAGGATGTGATCGATTTTTTGCCTCCGTAGACAAACCCAACACTTTTTATTGCCTGGTACGAAGAACAAACAATCAGATCGCCTACATGCATCATGTATTCACGTTACAATAATATAAATGCTAATTATGAGTATTGACATTCACATACACGCTCTTTTTACTGTCATAGCAATTGTGTGCAGATTCTTAATCCTACACAGGGTCCATCCAAAAACTGCTACCATACCTTTAGCGAATATAGAAATTCGCAGAACGAAGATCTTTCTTTAATATATCTTTATTTAAAAGTGTGTTTTTTTTTTTGTAGAAACTGCATAATTAGAAGTCTCTGGAACTCTGCAGCCTCTTGCTTTTTGTATTTGGTTTCCCATTTCTTTTACCCATTAAATTATGTCAACCATTCCAGTATACTAGTACTCTGCATTAATCTGTACAAGTCTCTGGCTGGTTGATCGAAGTAATCCTCTAGGTTCATTATTCGGCTTGCCAAAGGTTGCCTAAATAGCCTTTTGCGTCCAGAGCCTCGCATTCACACAGAATCTGGTAAGCCTTCTCTGTCATCCCATCACACAATTGCAGTTTGTATCTCCAGTGTTGATCCCAATTTTCTTCAAGGTGTCTTTTCAATGCGCAGTGGCTTGTAACGAGACCTGGTACGATGCGAAGATGATTCCTAATAAGCTGCAGTAGTCTTTCAGCACTATTTTTTGATGGTCCATTAATAAAGGTCTTGCCATGAGTTTGTCTGGTGGTATTGTTCTAGTGTTCTTTTTGTTTTTCTTTTGCCTCAACTTCTTACCTGCTCTCGTGCTGTGTTTTCAGACACTACTAGAACAGGTTCTGGGGCTATATTAGAAGCAGATGATCCTTTTTTTTGCTGACTTATCGACTTTTTCGTTTCCTTCGATTGCCGAATGTCCGGGCACCCACAACAAAGTGACTTTATTGCGGTTTCTCAGGTTATTCAGTTCTCGAATACATTCCCAAACCAATCTTGATTGTATTTTGGGGTTCATTAATGCCTTCATCACCTGGCTGTTGGTTTTGCTCTTTTTTATAATCCCTCTGACTGATTTCAGTTGCACATTGCAATATTGCATATGCCTCTGCCTGAAAGATCGTGGCATGCTGATTACCATTCTCACCTTACTATAGATGCCAGCTTCAGTTCCGTTCTTGGTTTTTGTATCCTTACTCTTCAACCTTATAAAACAATAACGGAAAGGAACTACAGCTTTAATATATAATAAATAAATAACTTTCAGCTTATTGCGAAGTTTTTTTAAATGAAGGTTCCTTTCGAAAAATAAACTCTATACACTGGACACTCTATCTGCAAAATTCCTCACTGTTTAAACTACATCTTCCGCCTCACTTTCAAACTTACAAAGGAGAGACATCTGAATCGCAAAAGAGAGCTTGTGCCTATCGGACTCCTCACCGCTTCATTATCCCCGTATAGATCGCGCAACCTCCACTCCACCACGAACAATAGACGAGCTGAGGGCGATGGTGTAACAAGAAACGTTGATTACTTACCCGACGATGTATTTCCACACACGTTCGCTCTGTGAACCGCCATAAATCTTCCAGTTTACGACCAATAAAGAGAGACGTACGTTTCAGAGCCTCGACGACCTTATTTTAATCGATAAAGGTCGGGCCAACTCTACCCTACGTATGGCCGTTTTGTACGCCAACACTTATGTGTACGTATAGGTAGCCGAGTATGTATCGTAACCTATTGCTTTTGCGTTCGTAAATTGTTGTAAGTGTGATCGAGTATTGGTCACGTACGTACAGTTATATGGAGCAATTGTGTTAACTTCTCCTCTTGGAATGACTTGTTCGGTCGCTGGGTGAGCATGTCTTTGGTGTTTTGTGGTCTTTTAAATGAAACTTAAAGGTCAGATGAATCCTATATCATTAGCGGACTAAAAACACTTCTATACTCAAAAAAAAGGTGAGGAAAATTATCCCAAAAATTCGAAGCAACTTTTCCACCTCCTATCACTGGGGTAATTTTACACCTAGTATATGCGACTCCTATAATACTACACCAACGCGTGAAACGCATGTATATATTATGTATGTATTGCAAGGGTGATATTACACTGCGACCTAAAAGATCTATTGTGTCCCCTGTTCTTGCTGTTTTGCAGCTAGCCTTCCAATCCTATTCCTTTCAGAAAGTGTAGGATATCAGAAGGCCCCAGGTCAGTCTCCCTCTTCAATTTCACGTGCTCCCAGTTGCACAGTGCTACGCAATCTGAGAGGGGATGGATGCCATCCTGTTTCCCAATCTGCTCCAGTCGTTTTGCTCCTCCCTTTGTTCTTTCCTTGTGAGATACTCTCACTTTGGAAGTGGAAAGCTTCTTATGAAGGTTCTGCTCCAATTCCTGTTTATTAGCGGTATCGTCGTGCTAATAAACGTCCTTCCTCCATGGTTGATCCCACGAGTAGCTTCGGGAAGAAAACCTCCACCTCTACAGAGCGCCGCATACAGAGGTAAGGCTAAATACAATGGGTTGCGCCAGGTGCCCCAAGATTGGACTAGTAGACTGGTCTTCTATCCAGCCACGCATCCCATCAGCCTAGTCCGCCGCCTTACGATTTAGGTTTTTGTTGAGGTTGTCTCCTCTTGGTCCGTGCAGTTAAGCCAAGACCTCCAATCCCTTTCAGGACCTGGTTTAACAGTTGGGCTTGCGGTAGCCAAAAACAACAACTGGCATCGTTGTAGAACCCTGTGCAAGCCCTTAGCCACAACACGACAGCTCGGACGAGGGGGTAGTGGTTCACGGCAACGATCTTCATTCATCCTGCTCCAGTTTTAAGCAGAGAGGACGAACTTATAGCCACCACTAACCATCGCGTCTTGAGGAAAGATGGCCTTTCCCCTATCCACCACCTCGGGGACGCGCCTGGTAGGTACTCCCAACCCCCAGATGTATATATTAAAGAAACATAACTCTTGGAGTGTAATTTTTCCACAGAACATTCCCATATCTGGTGGAATTCACTTTGTAGCTTTACATATTTAGGAAGCACTTTGCAGCACTTTGTGGAATATATTAGTTATATATATTAGTTACCAGAAGTAACTAATAAATTGGTGCTTTCTATGAACGATAGGTTAAAGGCTGTCAAAAAAAGTAATGGATGGCCTACAAAATATTAAATCTTAAATTATGAAGATATTATAAAAAAATAATAAATCTTTTATTAGTTTATTTGTGTGCTACTTTAAACTGGACGATTTTCACTGTGACGATCAATATTGTATTTATTTCCAATAGATACTCTTCTTGTATATCACATGAATAAAAGTATATTTCTGTACTTTTATGTGATGCATTACAAATATCAATATGAAATTAATTAAGCTAGATATTACAACAAATTAACTTCCAATGGTAGGTGAACCATTTTGACTGTAAGCCGCTTTTCGGTACTTCCCTCGAATACGTATGTTTTGTTAACCTAGTATGAACTGAAAATAGAATCTTTTAATGTGTTTGTGTAGTGTGTGTACCATGCTACAAAATAAGAAAATATAGTTTGTTACTATTGGTTGTACAATGAATAATAGCAGAAAATGTACGGCTACTAGTAGGTGGACGACTTTGACTGTGACTAACTGTATTTGTTTGCCCACATATAAACAAGTCATCAGTTTCAGTCAATGAATATTTCATTGATTTAACAATTTCTTTTTCTCTGTGTATTCGGAAGAGGATGTGCACATTTGTTAAATATAGGATATATTCCGAGCATGCTTTGAGCATATTGATGCGAATATTTTCCCGGTTTCTAACGCGAACAAAACTTAAATACGTGATATAATTATGTGTGTTATTCTAGATATTTTATACGTTCAGAGTAAATCATTACAACCCGATACATATAATCGCATAAATGCAGTAGCTCCATTTAAACGATTTTTATTTAAGCCACGTTTTTTAGAATCCAACCATCGCGTAATATTGCATATCTTTAATTATAGTCTATATGTAGACGTATTACACTAATTGAACTTAATTAGCGCCAATTAGTGATTGCATATATTGCATATTTAGGCATTTCTATGCATATTTTTACAAAAGTTGCATATATTGCATATTTAAGCTTTTTCTTATCCTTTCTATTAGTAAAAATTCCTAGTAATTCCTAACGTAGATCGACTACCGGCAATTCTCAGAACGATAAATCTTTTACATTGGTTTCTCTAATATTTTTTCCCAAGAACTGCACGTGTTTAATTTTGCCTAGCAGAAGGGATGTGGTAAATACGTTTTATTATTATTAATTCCCAAATAAACTATTCTTTCATTGAATATCTTTAAGCAAAACAGCATGTAATTGTGTTACGTTTTTAAATACTGTGCGTACATACAATGAGTATAGCGAACAAAATTTCTTTATAGATTAAGCCATATCCTGAACTGGTAAAGGCTGGCGACAAAATATTTTGTCGAGCCTGCAGTAAACTGGTAAATTTAATTTTACTAAAAGCTTTACAATTGTTTTTAAATTCTTTAGCTTTTGATATAAAATGACAATTGTTGCTGTAGGTGTCTTCTGAGAGAAAATACCTGATTGATCAACACGCTAAAACTCCATCACATATTGGAAAATGTGAAAAACTAAAGCGATCCGCATGTATGCAGCAATCTATACGTCAATGTGTAGCATCAACTTCACGAAACTCAGAACAAGAAGAATATAATACGGATCTATGTAACGCATTAATTTCGTCTAACATACCATTAGCAAAATTAAACAATGTTAATTTGAAATCATTTCTGCAAAAATATTGCAAACAATATACCTGACGAAAGTACCTTACGAAAAAAATATGTCACATCTTGTTACCAGCAAACAATAGCAGAAATTCAACAATTGGTAGGGAATAATTTTATTTATATCATGGTAGATGAAAGTACGGATAAGTGTGGTCGTTATATTGCCCAATTGTTAATAGGAATTCTTCATGAAGATATTGTAGGTAAATCATATTTAATTTTTTTTAAAGAACTTCAAAAAACAAATAATGTGACAATTATCCAATTCGTTCAAGAAGGTTTATCAAATTTCTTTTTACCTGGAAGTATACCTTGTGAAAAAATTTTACTAATGTTGTCCGACGCTGCACCATACATGATAAAAGCCGCGCAAAATTTAAAAAAAATTTATAGTAACATTATTCATACCACCTGTTTAGCTCATGGGTTCAATCGTGTAGCCGAAGACATTAGGAATTAATTCCCTTTGATTAATGATTTAATTAGCAATGTCAAAAAAGTATTTTTAAAAGCACCTTTACGAATCCAATTTTATAAGGAGCGACCGCCCGGTGTTAAGTTGCCTCCTGAACCGATTATTACGAGATGGGGTACATGGTTAGAGGCTGCAATTTTTTTCGCCGATAATTTTGAAGGAATAAAAAATGTAATTCTCAAAATCACTGCTGACTGCATTGCTCTAGAAAACTGTAAAAAGATAGTAACATCAACAGAATTGCTACAAAACCTTTTGTATATTAAGTCAAATTATAACTTTGTTTCAAGTTCCATTCGTAAACTAGAAACGCAAGGGATGTCGTTCTCGGAATCAGTCGAAATAGTAGATGAATTTGATATGCTATGTATGAAGGTTAAGGGTACAATAGGTAATTCTATATACGATAAATTTAAAAAAGTGATAAAAAAATGCAGGGTATTTGAAATTGAAGAGAGTTAAGAAAATTTTGGAAGGTGAAACAGTAAACGATTTCGACTTTAATTTTAGTTTAGAATGTATTGCAAAGTTAAAAAATGCACCAATTACATCTGTGGATGTTGAAAGAAGCTTTTCTATTTCGAAACATATGTATTCTGATAGAAGACAGAACTTTCTTTTACACAATTTTGAAAAACATTTAATTATAAATTGTTTTAGAAATATGTTGTAAAAAATTTTGTGCATGTTTAAATTTCTGCTCTTATTTATTTTATGTAAAAATTTTGCATATTGTCGCAATTTTTTTGCATATATGCCCCAGGTTTATGCATATTTTCTCAAAAATCGATGCATATATATGGGTATATATCCAGTTTTTCTTTGCATATAATCCGGTCTCTATTCATGATCATCTCATGCCTTTAAATAACAATATATTATTTTCAACAAAATTTGGCTGCTATGTTACGTATCAATCCTGGAATTTACGCTGGTCGCCTGTAATCGTGTCACTTTGTCAAGCACGTGTCCGCATAAAATTAACATTCGGTAAAAAAACGAAGCCAAGCATGTTTACATTTTTTAGCATTCATCAAGTTCCAAACGCGCTTTAAGTATATCTTTCGTATTATATGGACGGACCTCCTCTTACAAAATCTAAAGTAAACATTCATATTTTTACATATTTTCACTCTATTATCGTTATTAGAGATATAAACGTTTAAAGATTCCACATTTCCACGCTGAAAGCTATTCCGAAAATTCCAGCTGCAGCCATCACAATCACATGTATATTCGTGTGCATAGATATGAATATATTAACCGTGCATTTTACTACTTTTATGTATTTCATGTAAAGTAATTCGCCAAATACGACATTCATTCACGTTTCAAGCTTATTTACAGAACGCTGTTGCGCTTTTCATTCGGATGTCTCAAATATTGGTTTAACTGTTTTCCGTGTTTGTCCACGTATTAAAACGCCTCTGCTAGCTTTATTACGACTCTCAGCGTTTGGGAAATATAAAAAATCGAAGAGTAAATAACGCGCTTAATATAGACATAGTCGCAAATCATGCATCAGGTATAATCATAGGTTGGTTCTATATATGTTCTAAAATACCCAGAAAAGTTTCTGAGGCAAAAATACAAGTATGTCTAATCGTTGTATTTCACTTCCCCTGTCGCTAATTTTGAATATACCCCATACCTTATAATAAAAGTTCTTTCACTTCTCTCAACTTAAATATATTGTTCTTGGATGCTATTTCATCTCTTATGTTTTCCCCACATCAATTCTACTGGATTAAGTTCTGTTCTTTATTAATTTTGATTAAATTCAAAAGTTCAGATCAAATCACATCATGTGTGAATTTAATCTACTTAGCTTGCAGTCATTCCAGCTTATCTCTTTTCTTAGATGTTCTTTCCAAGTTTGAAACTATGGTGCGATGCGTTGTCTATAACTCTACAGCATTGTCAGGTGATTTTCGTAACGAATTGTCAAACCACTCTTTATTCATCTGCTGCATTCATCTCCTCACAACAATTTCCAGTTTCTTACCTTCGAAGAGCAACAATCCTCCATCAACACAGCCATGTTCATATCAAACATGTAAAACAATAAGCCTCTTTTCCTTTCCTGATGGGGTTTCTTAATTTTGTGGTTAACGCTTCAGTTAGTACTTGACGTCGGTTTTATACACGATTGATGATGCTACTTGCAGATTCGACCAATGTGATGGCCTGCGAGGATAAGGTTTCTAGTAATGGGAGTAGAGGATCCTACATCTAGCAGCTACACAAAGAAACCGCTTTCAAGGATGATAGGCCTAAATAAGAGAGCAAAATTAAAAAGCTTCTTCTAGGGAAATGGGGATCACAATAAATCTGAAAATTACACGGTAAAACAGGTCCGTGGACCACGCCAACCCTAATCTAATCTAATCTAAATCGCATAGAAGAAAACATGCACAATTTTCCGCACAAACTGTTCACTGATTCATCATATGCTTACATTTCCATGTTGGCCACCACTGATTCTCATGCAGAAACTGTGCCAGTTTTATCATACTCCTTTATAGTTCAGTAGACAACAGAAGTTCAGCCATGTGGAAGGTAGTGAAGAAATCTGTAACTTCTCCTAAATTATCAGAAAGTAATATTACACTTAACATAAATGATAAACAGATAACAGATCCTTATTGTATTGCTGAACACTTCAACTCTTTCTTTCAAACAACACCCTCTCGGGTCTGTGCCACGATCCCTACGGTTAATTGTCATAATAAGATACAAGCCAACCCGTTTTCAATGTTTCTTTTTCCTTTTTCATTAGGCGAAGTGTACAAGATTACATTTAAATTAAAAAATAAATACACAACAGGTCCCGATGGTCTTGCTGCTTCAGTGATTAAAGAATTTAACTTATACCTTTGTGAAATATTAACTCACTTAATAAATATATCTCTCGCAGAAGGAGTTTTTCCAACAGTGTTAAAACATGCTACTATTATTCCAATTTATAAAAGAGGCATAGTTACAAATATTTCAAATTATAGGCCAGTAGCTTTGACATCTGTAATTTCAAAAATTTTAGATTACTGTATGTTAGACCGTTTAAATTCTTTTCTTGACAAACATAACATCATTAGTAATAATCAACATAGATTTAAAAAGGGAAAGTCTACCTCCACTGCATTAATTGAGTTTTATTGCAATATCTTAAAAAATATCGATCAATATAAAGCAGCTATTGGTGTGTTCTGCGATTTACAGAAAGCCTTCGACTGTGTACAACATGAAATTTTGTTACAAAAGCTGGAATTATATGGAATAAGAGGAGTACTTGGGCGTTGGTTTGCTTCATATTTTACAATAGAATGCAAATGGTAAAGGTACGTTACAGAAACAATGAAGGAAATGATACTTTGATTGAATCATCGTGGTTACCCACGGATTCTGGAATTCCACAAGGTTCAGTGCTAAGCCCTACACTTTTCAGTTTATACATAAACGATATAGTCTTGTTTTTATCAAATATATACTTGACAATTTATGCTGATGATGTCGTAATGTTGAAAGCTCCTAAAATAAATACTCATATTACTGAAAACACAACAAATTCTCTATTAAATAACTTATGCAATTGGTTTTGGTCAAAAGCAAATATTCCGACCAACGCGAAAATTCATGATTATGACACTAGAATAAAAGATCAACTGCACTTACCTTCTAGTTCAATGAATATTATAAGTCAAGGTGCATATAACTTAGGAATAAAAATATTTAATCATTTACCCAACGAAATTAGATGTCATGATAGTTATAAAAGTTTTCGAAAGTCACTAAAAGCATTTTTGTTAGAACATTTCTTTTACTCGGTGGCTGAATATTTCGGAGAGTAATACGATCTTCTTTTGCTTTATTTTTCTTTCTGTTTATAAATTCCTTTTTTTGTTTTTGTATCTTATTATTAAGATTATTCATTTATTGCTCTATCATTTTGTTTCGTTTTTTAGTTTGGTGGTGGCTTCATTAATTGGGTTTTCTGACTTATTATACACACAATTGTGTCTTTAATGAATAATTATTATTATTATTATTATTATTATTATTATTATTATTATTATTATTATTATTATTATTATTATTATTACTATTCAGTAGACAGTTAATTTTGCAACTCCTACAGGCATAAAAACTATAAAAATGGTTACAATATTCAAACTATCAAAACTTACCCCGGATGGTGCTTACATATTTAGAGTACATCGCATCGCAGTTATCGATAAATGTTCCAAATCTAATTTCTTTGAACTTGTCAGCTCAATATTCATATTAAGAACAACAGGAAAGTATATCAGTGCGCACTTACACAATACTGATTATTCCGTTCTTAAAAGAACCGGTTTGTTTACGTTTAACAAAGTAATGAAACAAGACTGAAAAAAAAACACAAAGCAAAGACGAGAAAACTTGGCAACCGTTTCATATCGAACCTTCAAATTTATTCTGTGCAAACCTATCTGAAGCAACCAATTGATGCAAGTTTTAGCGTGGAAAATTTAAAATGCTCCTACTAGTTTTAAAACAGACTATAAAAAGGCGCAAATTTAATATTTTGAACCATACCACACCCTCTTAACGGCTATAAGGTTTTCCTACAACATCTTATGTTCCAAAAACATACAAGCACGCACAGCAATGACCATAGATTACAGTAACTTATGTGCTTATATTGCTTACATATTTAGAGTACATCGCATCTCAGTTATCGATAAATGTCCCAAATCTAATTTCTTTGAATATGATTCTGAATTTGTCGGCTCAATATCCATATTAAGAACAACAGGAAAGTATATCAGCACGCACTTACACACTGCTGATTATTTCGCTCTTAAAAGAACGGGTTTGTTTACATTTGACAAAGTAATGAAACAAGATTGAAAAAAAAACCACAAAAGCAAAGACGAGAAAACCTGGCAACCTTTTCAGATCGAACCTTCAAATTTATTCTGTGCTAACCTATCTGAAGCAATCAATTGATACAGGTTTTAGCGCGGAAAATTTAAAACGCTCGTACTAGTATTAAAACAGACTACAGAAAGTCGCAAATTTAATATTTTGAACCATACCACGCCCTTTTAACGGCTTTAACATTTTTCCTACAACATCTTGTGTTCCAAAAACATACAAGCACGCACAGCAATGACCATAGATTACAGTAACTTATGAATATCCTCTTCCACTCTTCCGTACTGAACACGCACCCCAACGAACCTCAGTTCGGTATTTCGTGTTTCGAAATAATAGTAACAGATAATAACAACGATAATAATGGAAATGCCAGAGCCTAGGGACTGGAACCGGTGATCAAGTCGTTATCTAATTTACCGTGTAAATGCACCGTAATGGACTGGAGAACTGGCTCTTTCGAACGGGGCACGTGACCGAATAACGCGCGCCAGTATTGATAAAATGTAAACAAACATTCCGTTTCCCTTTTTTCTCTTCTCTTCGTTCGTCCTTCGTTTTATACACAAGGCTTGATTTCTTTTTGTTTGGAATCCGTTCCATGTTCGATGACGGATTGGGAAAAAAATGCATTCTCTTTTTAAACCAAAAGAGTCGTTGTGGTTTATTAACTGGTTGAGATGATGTAAGAGTATGTGCATATTTGGATGAAATATATTGGAAACATTCGTAGGAAAATAAGATTAACAAGTCTTTTACTAATCAAAAGTTAGGTGTCACAAATGTGTGTAATTATTTTAATACAACAATGTATTCTACTAAAAATAGCCATATTGTAAATATAACAAATACAGATGCTTTAGAAGATTTAATATTAGACGTAAGCAGCACTTTCCTAGATATCCAAAAATATTATGGACATTTTATAAAGTAAAACTTAACTAAATTAAAAAATAATAATAAAAATAAATAGTACATTGGAAAAAATTTCTTAAAATTTACAGCCATTTTACATGATCAGATGCAACCAGATGATTGAATGGAATGGGCGATTATACGACCCGCCATGTGGTCGAGAAAATATATATCCAAGAATGTAAAACGAATACAGCATGCATTAATGATGATTGCAACAAGTACTACTAAGCATCGAGGCTATAGTCTGAGTTGTCTATAAATTAAAATACTATTAACAAAACAAAGAATTAAATTCACAAGATAACAGAATTAATATTAATTTTATTTAAACAATAGACCATCAGCAATTTAAAAGTGAGAAATAAATCATGATACATTTTGAATTTCGATTCTATCGTTAACCGTCCTTTTTTTAATAAAAATATTTAGAGTTGACTCTCTGTGAAGTTATTATCAACATCGGCTAATAAAAACAAAACGAAACCACCACTTCACAAATTCTTCTATTGAAATTACTTGTCACCGGTTTCGTGCATATAATTTACATCATCAGGCCGCTGGAAGACATTAAATTAAACAATGAATATACCAGCCGAATAATACAATCAAGAATAAAGATATTAACAAATTAAAAAGATAAACTAATAATAGTGAAAAACTGAGTGACAAAATACTTAAAAAATCATTCAAATAAGGTGCAGTTAAAACATAATTAACAAAGAAGTATCTATAAATGAAAACAAGAAAGTAATCTTATAAATTAAAAATTTAATCAAGTGGCAAAATGTTAGGAGGAGTTTATAAGTAATTTATAGAAAATGAATATAACATTGGTAGTATATAAAAAGCTTACAATTATGTATCAGTTGAAGTTCCAGTCGAGAATTATAAAATATAAAACACAGTCGAAAACTGTAATTAAATTGTGTGAAGTTAAATCAATTGCAACATGTATTCCTAGAAAATACCTAGATCTTCTGTGATGCCCCTTTGTCCTAGAAGCCGTCTTCTAATTTTGCCTTCTTAATTAGACCTATCATCTGTAAGACCCCCTCTTCATGTAGCTATAAGCTGTGGGCTCCTTCACGCCCAGCACTAGAAACCTGGTGTTCACCAAGCCATCACAGTGACACAACACGTGAATTGATGTTTCTTCCTCCTCTTGGCGGAATCTGCAAGTAGCATCATCTACCACGCCTATGTTGTACATATGCCTATTTAGTCTACAATGACCAGTCAACAGACCTGCTATCATTTTGACAGTCTTCCTATCTCTACTCGTAGGTCTTTACTAAATTAAAACCTCTGTTCCTTTACAAATTCTTTTGCCTGTCTCTGACCCGGTGACTTTTATCACCACTCTCTGGACTAATTATTTATCGACTCATTTATGGATTTTTTAATTTGCGATTTGGTAACGGCAAAAGAAGGGTCAGCTCCGACGAATGATCTTGACGAACTTCGCCTGCCTAGATCGTTCGCCGCCTCATGTTCCCTCATGCCCATGTCGCAAGAAGCCCAGGTCAGTGTTAATTCGCCTTGAGTGCCCACCTCATTTAGGACGCTTAGGCCTGTTTCAGACGAAGCGGTTTAGTTGATTCAACTAAGTTGCCTGGCTTACTCTCAACTAGTTGATCGTCATTGAAGATCTATTGAAGCCGTCGAAGCGAACAAGTTGACTCCGTGTGAATGGGTTCATATCAGTATGCTCCTTGACAATCGTCCGTTCAACTAGAGCAGGATTTCCAAACTATTTTGGGCAAGAGACCCTTTTCCAAAATGAACTGATACCTCAGACCCCCATAGCCAAATTACTTTAAAAATACTATCTCTATTTTTTTTTCTTATTGATACAAAATACTGACCAATTTAAAAACTTTGCGGTTGTTTGAGTGACATCATTTTCTCAACAAAATTTAACAAAATAAATAGACATAAAATTCAGAAAATATCAAGTGTAATTAATAATTATTAATACAAATTACGTAAAAATACTTAAGTAGGTAATTATTGTTTTGAAAAAAAAATCGCAAAGTAAAGATAAAAAACAAAAAAATCAGTGTCACGGATGAATCTGGTGATTTTCTACCAATCGAACTAAATCTGGTTCAATATTGGTGAGTTGCAGCCTTAAATCTCCACGTTAGTTGATTTTCAAACGGTTTCTTTGTTTTGTCAAAATATTTGTAACCACACTGAAGCCTTTGTTCCACTAAGTATGATGATGGAAAAGCGATAAGGTATTTTTCAGCAATGTTTCACAATACAGGATACTGTATTGCGCTGCAACCAGAACTTCTGATAGCCTTGGTTGAACTTCTGCTTCAGCTCCTCGTCTATGCTGATGGTGATCAACTCTCCTTGCACTATCATATTGGCTTCTTTCATGGCTGTGATATTGTACGGATTTATAATCCATTGAGGAATTTGTAAATTTAAGAGATCCTCAAACCTCTTAGTAAAATCCTTGTATAATACGTCCAAGTGAGTAACATACGGTAAAATAACATCGTCTTGAATTTGTTTTAATCAAGTTGAGACCGTCACCCTGCAGCTGCAAATTAACTTTGTTAAACATACCAAAGATATCAGTCAAGTAATAAATATCTGTTTTACAATTGTTCAAATTTTCTTTCAATTTCGGATCTTTTTCTTCTAAAAATTCCAACACAGGTTCAAAAATAGCTGAAAATCTTGCTAAGCTATCAAGAGCCTCTTGATATCCAGTAAACTTCAGCGTAGAGAAGCAACCGAGTAAAGACTTCGTCGTTTTCCTCACCTAGCTAAGCAAATAACCAACAGTTCAAAGAATTGCTTATTGACAGTATTTATAACATATTGCAATCTAGGACTTTTTGTTACTAAGTGCTATCTGTGAATCACGCAGTGAAAGACCAGTACCTCAGGCAGTTGCCGCTTTAAGTGAGCTATAAAACCACGATGACGACCAACCATAGATGGTGCACAGTCGCAACAAAAACAATGCTCTTCCATGGAATAGGTTTGTCGGTAAAAAAACCGTTCCACGGCCTAAAAAATCGATTCTGCACTGGTATCAGTCTCTAAATAAGTAGCAAAAAGCAGTTCTTGGCACATATTTTCATATTTAATATATCGAACATATCCTAACAACAGAGCTTCATTACCGGGTAATGTAGACTCGTCCAACTGGAGAGACAATCTGTTGGTCTGTAAGAAATTGCGTAAAATGTTTCCTCGTCTATTCGTCTCTGAACGGTGTTATTGCTCAAAGGAATTCTCTATATAATATCATGTGCGGGCTTGTGCAATACATTGTTGAGGACCTCCGCAATGGCTGGTAAAATAAGTTCCTCTCCAATTATGTGGGGTTACCCCGACTTCGCTATTAGTAAAGATATATTATAGAACGCTCGTAAACCATCAACGTCTTGCATAGATGATGAAGCAAACGTCGATCTTATGGACGCTTACAAACGCTTTTACTTAGCTCCGTCCATCTTTCTATTTCTCTGCACAATGGTGAATTGCAGCAATTTAAAAAAAATCTTTTTTCGTCCATTTGGACATTTTCTTGGGCTAATTCTGTAAAAAAAAATATAACACTAGCCTTGTTTCATCGTCTAGCACAGAAGTAAATAGCTGAAAATATAATAAGCAGTATTACTTTACAAATTATTTATTACGTGCACATCGTTCATTATCAATTATCACACACCGTGAAACTGATATTCTCTCGTCCGGATACAATAAAAAAAAGCATAAAATAAAAACATCTATCAAATACCCATACGGCGTTTACAGAAATACATACATGTTATGTATAACAAACATCATACATCATGAATACAAAACAACAAACACGAGAAACATGATATATACATACGAACAGCCGAGATATAATGGCGTTACTATCGCATCAAGTTACATGGTAAATTTGATGTGTTTACACACACACATCAGAGCATACAAGGCAAATTAGAGGAAAACGCGAAAGAAAGTGGAGCTAACGCACGTCGGCATACGCGCGCGAGCTACCGATAATACTCGCTATCTATATCGGTATATGATATTTTTGCATGTAACGGGTTGTAACGATGACAGAAAGAAAAATAAAATTAAAGCGTCCTGGATTCGATAGTGCGCCCTTATCGTAATGAAGGCAAACACGCATAAAAACATTGTTATCATCATGTGGAAACATAACACATACCTAAACATCGACAAACGCTGGAAAAAGTTTCTGATATCTTTGTAAATCATGGAAATTTTCAATGTTACAATTGTGGTAGCACTCTTGTATCCGCTAAGTTCTCATTCACGGTTTCATTTATCCGCGCTTCCTTGCGCGTATACGCGGTTTCATGATCCGCTCACCTAACATGTTGGAAAGTGCTTAAGATGGCATGTGCGTATCTACAGTGATATATAGAATCACACTGTGATTATTAATTTTACACAATAATTTCTAAGAAAAACATGAACAAATAAATAAAAATATAATAAAGGAAATGAATTTATAATCTCTTGTATTTGAACTGCATCTATTCGCTCAGAAAACGTCCAAAATTAAGTTAAAAATTGAAATAAAATATTTAATTAGCAGAAGTACAGCTCCTACCAAAAAAAAGTTAACGACCTGAACGAAAATATCGGCAGTAAGCCCACTTAGGACGAACTGTAGCTTTTACTATAGCTATTGAATAAAGCAATATATTGTATTCTATTATTCAATGGCCGTAGTAAAAGCTACAGTTCGTCCTAAATGCGCTTGCTGCAGGCATTTTTGTGCAGGTCGTTAACTTTCTTTTGGTAGGAGCTGTACATCACTGCCGCAGTTCTTCAGTAATTTTATCATAAAACCATATATACGAAAATATACAAATTTCAAAAATGAAAAAATAAACACCTGAAAATGGAATTAACAGACCTACGAAAAACACTTCGCAACAATGTAATATCATGTTTCTCAATTAATGATCTCCTATTGTCTTCTTTCGTCTTTTTTTTTCGATATTTGAAGCCAATTTCTTTTAACAAAGTGCCCAAGGATTGCTTGCACAATTCAACGATGCCTTTCGTTTTGAGTTCATCCTTCAGAATTTGCAGAGTAACATGTTTCCCTAAAATCATACTTCTATAACAAAATCATAAACCAATTATACAAGGTGTATCAGATATAGAGGTAAATATAACAATATGTAGCAGCTGTAGTCATATACGATTAAAAAGTCTTAATGCACAGGGGGTCTATCTGTAAGCATTAACGAGAAAAAAAATATTTTGTAAATGCCCTGGGCTAGAGCCGCACCTGTGCCCAACCTAAATGCTGTCTCGAGTATACCCCCACATACCACTATCATTCAGCCATTACCGCTGTTAGTTTTGTGTGGATCGCCGCTTGGAGTACAAGCCACTTTCGAACATTTTATTTAAATTCTTCCCGTCTTGAAAAAACGATCCTTTTCAGGACCATCAAGCGCGGGAATATATAGATTCATTTTCGCGCGACATCATAGTAAAAAGGCGTGTTTGCAAATTTTCTGATCTACATTTATTTCTGTGTAATTCGATTCAATTCATTTTGTGTTATTTGATTAAATAAATCCAAAAGAAATAACTCAGATTCATGTGGTACCGTTTATTATTAACAACTAACGCTCGATTCGACAAAGCAAAAGAAAAATATTCACGTTTTTTGTAACTACTGAAGTCGCATATCCGGTGAAACTCGAACGTCTGAACAGGATATTAAAAATAATACTTTGTAGACCTACGTAGAATGCTCTTAACAAATAAAGAATGTTTATTTTATAAAAAGAAGAAATTTAAAATGCCTCAGTTTTGGCCTCTACTTATTCAGAATGACGTTCAATGAACTTACGGCATCCATTAAGAATAATACTAAATGAGTGCAATGTATTTATACATAATACCACGTTTAGCGGGCGCTTAACATGATGTTTCCTTGCATCAGGCCCGGACTAAAGAATTTTTGGCTCTAAATTTTACTTTTTTTATCTTTTAATGATGAAATCCGGTTTCGGCGGGTTTGTGCTTTATATGTCGTGTAGTTAACACTCAAGCAAAATTTACTTTTTTATTTGATACACCCTGTATAACTGCTGTTACTTTGCTGATACATGTTGTAAATAGTATTGTCACGTGGTGCGCGACTGGGGTGTAGCTCAGAGATAGTATATATATGTAATCGCACCTACCTTGGGTTACATGGACAGGAATCAACCAAACGACCAGTAAACTTCAACTGTTTATTAAGAGAGACTCCACGAGGAATACCTCGTGGAGTCTCCTATCGGAGAACCTCCTCGCGGAGTGTCTCCTTTACAGAGAGTCCTACTTACTATAATTACAATAATTATATAGCTTAGCGCTATCCCCACTCTTGAAGGCCGATTCGTGGCATCTCCCTCCCCTCCAGAAAACCGAAGGGATTTAAAAAGTAACATAAATTTAAAAAATTGAAACAAAAAGTAATTTGAATAGCAGCCACGAATCGGACTATAGTACCTTAACTATGCTTAGGCTAACTTAAATCCTATTTACAACAAAACACATTCAGAATACAATTATTGTCTACTTAATTAATAGCCTTTAAATATTTAAACTAACACCACCCATATGAGTCTTTCTGGCGAATTCTTCCATGTTCCCACGGAGGCAGAATCATCTCTTTGTTTACTATTAGCCGGTTTCCTCAAGTAATTTGGGCCGTTGCTACACTTGATAGTTGTTTTGGAGTTGCGGTAGAAGCTTGATGGACGTTGCAATGTATGTATGTAATTGCAACCACTCCTTTTATACTGGTGGATGAATGACTAACGAGCTAAGCTTCTCTGTTCTGGGGCCGGTAGGATACTATATTATATACCGCCGTGAATAGCCATGGGTCCAGTGCTCCAAACTTATTGATTCCCTGGGTTACTTAATCCATCGTTATAACGTTGCCATCCTCCACCACGTGCTTCTTCAGCCTCCATTTTCTCCAATGCTGCTGCCCCTCGAGGTTACCAGTAACCAACCTTATAGGTATTAACACTAAGGTTCGCCTCCCCGGGTACCATCTCGCGGTTGCGCCAGAATTAAATATAAGGGTGGTGCACATGGAACAAAGGGTAATTCAGCAGTACATTGTATACAGATTATAAGAACATTATAATAAAATAATACAAAACAGTAAAACTTAAATTGACATATGACTGGTACACACAAAAAAATCAAAATAATTAAGCCTAAGTAAGTCGGGAGTTGTTACTTTTTTTTTTTTATTCTGTTCTGGGCCATCTGTTAATAAAAGGGATTATTTAATGATTGCCAGGAATGCGTCTACATAATCCTCTTTTTATCCTATAGATGTATAAGCCCAATATCTCTTAACTATAGTACGAGAGCTACCTCCTCTCGAAATACAATGACATTCGTTAACTGTAGCCTTAAATGTACTTTGTTATAAACACCTTATGCCGAAAGGTTAACTTCCTTTACTGCTTTTTTTTTTAAACCATCGGTAGAGGGACTATAGTGGCTGCCGAAATGCGCCGTAAAATCTCCTCTACAGACTTGAAGCGTAAACATAAATTCGCACCTTATACCGAAAGGTTAACTTTACTCTTTTCTTTAATCAAGAAACTTAAAACGTAAATATAGTTCTTTTAAAAATTGTGATGCTATATCTATAAAAACTTTGGATTTCCATATCCGAATTTTTTCTCCCTCGACTTACTTTTATTTTTTTACTAGGCCTAATTTCGAGTAAAAAAAGTGTTATTATGATTGTAAGTGAACTATAAAACATGGGTTATTATTTTTTTTTATTGATCATATTTTTAAAGCTATCCTTTTTCTCCATGTCGTTTTGAATTAAGTTATTTAAACATTGTAATGACTAATGACTAATAAATGTTCACCTAAATTATGTATGGGGAAAGCGCTACTTACAGCCAAAGGCATACAAAAAGGAGCAAAACCAAATTTGGTACATAGGTTATTGAATTCCTTCAAAATAAATAGCGCGGAAAAAAAAATTAAAAAACAAGCACCATTGCTATACAAATGTATATTACCTGTGGTTGTAATTGTATATTCCTTAAAAATTAATAACTAATTACACTCACTTCTTTTGTAACAAACAGCAAGAAATTTCTTTTACAAGCCATTGCCTTGTATGAAAAGTTAAAGTACAAATTTTTTGTAGTAAATTGCTATGTGACAAATATAAATAGTTTTAATAAAAGAAAAATGGTTAAATGATATAGATATTTAATGTTATGTTTAAGTACAGTAAAATTTTATAAAAATAATAAATATATTATTTTAAAAACAACTGTATCAAATGTAAAACTTTTAACGATGGAATGAATTTGCTAGATTCGGAGTAATTCCACCGTTCACATATACCCGAATACCAATTTTTATGCAGCAACAATATTGTAGTCAACATCCTTCACGTAAATTTGTCTATGCCTGGCACATTTGTTATATAAAAAAACATATCAGCAATCTATGGTATGTTAAGGACATTAAATACTGATCATGACCTTCATGCACTTCCGATGTGCATTTTTACTATAAATCGCTGTACTAGAAAAAAAATGAGAACATATTTGTTTGTTTACGTCAGCTTTTTTGTTGTGTCCTATTTAACTATTACCGATTTGTAAATACATAAACAGATTTCGTAAATAGGTAAGTAGGTCTCGATAAGCGACCTACGGTAAGTTTGCTGACTATCAATATTTTGACCACCTATACAACAATTAATGCTAATACTAATGAACACAAGGAATTTTGTACATTGTCTATTTTTGTTGTAACGTAAACAAAATGTAGGAGTTTTCACATTTTGTGTAACCATAAAAACCGTATTTTATTTAGGAAAGGCAATTTATCTACAAAAATTATTGCGGATGACATATTCTTATGTGAACAAAATATGTTTTTACAAGAAGCAAATAATGACTAAATGAACAACTAATTTATGGACAAATTATACTAAAATGACGAAATGCACATATAACGAGTGAGTGCAAAAATTAATATAAAAATAAAAAAGATATAAAGTTAATAATCAACAGAAATTTCAACAAGCAAATTGCTTAAATAAATAAAAATTCTGATTAAAAGTAAATTTTAAGAGGTACCACGTTTTTTTTTTTTTTTTTTTTTTTTAAAAAGTAGATATAATTTTATCAAAAAAAATAATAATTAAGATCGCAAGGGCGCCTCCACCAAATGTCACGCGAGGCACGACTGGGGTGTAGCTCAGAGATAGTATATATATGTAATCGCACCTACCTTGGGTTACATGGACAGGAATCAACCAAACGACCAGTAAACTTCAACTGTTTATTAAGAGAGACTCCACGAGGAATACCTCGTGGAGTCTCCTATCGGAGAACCTCCTCGCGGAGTGTCTCCTTTACAGAGAGTCCTACTTACTATAATTACAATAATTATATAGCTTAGCGCTATCCCCACTCTTGAAGGCCGATTCGTGGCAGTATTTCGCACTTCCATTTTAGTTGTCTCTCGTGGATCTCTTGTTTTTTGCTTAATACGCGGTCTCTTTTCAGGATGAGATGAAGAAACAGGATTTTGCAGTTTTCTCTTTTTCAAATTCCAAACAGTCTGTCAACTTACACCAAGTGCTTCGCTTACTTTCTGCAAAAATACATACTTTATAAACATAATTATGAATATTGATATTGAAATGATAACAGGTTTTATTCGTATTCCAATTTCCTTTTTATTTAAGATATTTATTGCAACATGTTTCGGCTACTTGCCATCTTCAAGCAATAAAACGTCAAGTTTGTTTTACATATAAGATTGATGTGTCAATATTTTTTGTGCATTAAGAGAAATTCTTACGAAATAAAAACTTTAAATCTGATTAACACTACATTAACATGTCTTTTTAATGTAGTGTTAATCAGATTTAAAGTTTTTTATTTCGTAAGAATTTCTCTTAATGCACAAAAAATATTGACACATCAATCTTATATGTAAAACAAACTTGACGTTTTATTGCCTGAAGATGGCAAGTAGCCGAAACATGTTGCAATAAATATTTTAATAAAAAGGAATTTGGAATACGAATAAAACCTGTTATCATTTCTATATCAATACACATACACCAATTCCCTGGGACAATACAGATCATAATTATGAATGTATTAGAATATCCACCTCGTAAACAGCACTTAAAGGTAATAAAGGTCCCCCATTTTCTTTTTCCCTCTCAAAATATGCCAGAGCATTAAGCACAAGCTCCTGTGCCTTAGAATTCAACCTGTGATAATAATAACACTAGTCATTGTTTGATACATTGTCTTTATTCAAAATAACTTACCTACTGAAAACTTTACAAAAAGCTCTGTGCTCTAAAAAGAACAATTTTTTCTTGCAAAATATACAAGGAAAAAGAAAAAACGGCGAGAAACAACTAATAATAAACCAAATACACAAATTAACGACGCTGTAGGTTAGATTTGATAATTGACAGGTGCCATGATAGAAACCGGAAACGGTGCACTATTTTAATATGGCTATCTCTATCTGTCACATTCATGAAATTAGTCCTTGTATCTTTTTCTGTGAGACAAGCGGAAACTTTGCTTCTTCTTTCAATAGCAATACTTGAACAAAATAGTCAAATCAGAAGATCGTCTTTGCTTGTATGACATATCAATGACGTTGGTTAAAACTTAAAATAGACAGAGTTTACATAGTGCAGATTTGCTCAATACGTCACCGCTGAAAAAAAATCCTAAATTATTTTTTTAAGTGGTTCGGGAAACGCAAATAATTTTACTTAAAAAACCGCTAAATGGATTTGTTTTATTTCGCTCATTAATTCAATTATTATTTTAATTCCTCCAACTGAACTGCTTAGCAACTCTGCTTGGAATCCTTCTAAAATTAAACAATAATACCAGTTCTTTTAAAAAAAAATCTAGTTAAGTAAGTACCCTTCACTCTCAAATAAATAAAAGATAAGATAAAATACAAAAAACAAGGAATCTGATCTCTGTATCTCATACATTATGCTTATATTACGTTCATTTTCCACCTTCAATCTTCGTGAATAAAATCTGCGCATAGCGCACAAATATATGAATATACGAATATAAATATGTATAGAAACAAAAAAAAAAAAAAGATAAAGACAATACGCAACGATGACTGTCAGGCTAGCGCGGCTATCAGTCAAGTGAGGAAGTTGACAAGACGAGGCGACCACAGTCAGACGCCTGAATGTCGCGGTCGATGTAGGGTTTGTTCTGTTACAGTTCAATATCTTGTGACGCAAGGTTCGAAAATATTGATATTTTAAAAATTCCATAGTACAATATATCTTACATGAATAACTACCTACATGTAATTCTCAATTTATTAACAAACTCATCTCATTAAACAGTCATACTTACTTACGTTACTTCGGTAGTTAATTAGGTAGTCATGGAGGATGAGTGATATTACGTAAATACCAAGTATTGTATTTATTATTTTGAGAATAAACTGCTAAAATACAGAAATACTTACCTTAAACACCGACTGTTTTACCACCATACTAGGAGTTCGCCAAACTATCGCTCGGAGTTCGGACCAACAATAAGCAAATAGCAATAGTTTGTGTATGCGAGAGATACAAATTTATACACAAAACTTTGAACTATACATGCATGTATATATGAATCCTGAAATGCCATAACAAAATAGTTTTTTTTAGAAAATTTTTAAATTAAAAAAAAATCAAATCACCCGGTTTTGCCCTACCCGTAGGACAGAACCGAGCTAACATTATGCAAAAATGAAAATCATCCAACTTTACTAAAAAAAACAATCTTTAATCTTCCTATTCTACTTCAAACACTATATATGAACATGAGAAAGCAATAGTAAACATATTGTAACGAGCGCCAATTTTTAAACTGGCGGTTTCGTTAGGCGCCCCTAGATGGCGCCAGCGTAGCTAAATAAGGAACTACGTACGAGGAATGACAGAGGGCAGTACCGGGTCGAAGATTCGTGATTTTTCTTCTGAATCTAGAAACACGCCCTAGATGTGTCGCGAACAATCTCGTAATTCCGGCGCCAGATATAAAATAACACGTTATTGGTCAGTCAGTCAGTCGATACGAATTGAATAGTACGGATCGCGAGTGGAAATAAATACGAGGGAATTAGTACGTGTAATATAAATGTGAGTGGAAATAAATTAAGACATTAGTAATTAAGTGACTTACGTTACAATATTATGATTAAAATAAAATTTAGTTAATTCAATTGTTTTTGTTTTCCTTTTTTCAGGGTTTATATGAAACATAGTAAATTCTATTTAGAAGCATTATTTTTTAAGATTAGAAAACAGAGGCCGGCAGATATCGCAGGTGAAAAAAATCGTCCTCTTTCACTGATCCACTGTAATCTTCATGGGCCCATCCTCGGCCCTCAATACACTGAATCCACCTGTCTCCACCTTTGGAATTTATGAATAGTTTTTTTTTTTAGAAGTTAGATCTTTTGTGTTCTTAACGATTGAGTGTGTCGTCGTCAAGAAAGGACGTCAAAATTATTTATATATTATTTTCTTTTTCTTTTATTATCCTTTTTATTTTGCCTGGCACTGTGCAAAGGAGGTATCAAATCCTTTGGTAATAGGCGAAGGAGGTTGTTGCGTTAAAAATGTTGGGAGTGAGAGTCTTGAGTTCCTCTTCAGCTAGTCCAGAATCCAGAACTTCGAAAGGCAACTTTCTCTTCAGTCTCTGTTTGTGAAGGCAACGTCTGTGTAGCAGGTTCCTGTTCAATAGAGGGATCTTTTGGTTTTCCAGAAGTGCCTTCATTTTCTGTGCTAGGTTCAATTGTAGGGGCATCAGGCCTATCGGTAGTCAGTGATGGCACGAACAGGTGCTCTGGGAAAATGTTTCGGTCAAGAGGGTATATTCCAGTTTGTCTAAAACCATTGATTTGTATATTTGCTGCTTTCAAAAAGGCACTATCATAAAGTTTAGCAACTTGGTTGATTGTAACAGGCCTGCCTGGGTGCATAGCAAGCTACTGGCGTATTTCTTGTTGATAGTAGGTGCGTAAAGGTGCCATGAACGTGACATCTGTATTTGTTAAACATTAACACTTTTAACGAAAATGAAATTAAAAAAAATATATTATAGGCTAAAAAATAACTTCTACTCTGGTTAAGAGGTGTGACATATCATCAAATGCGATATAATACAATTTTAAATTTAAAATTGAAATCCATTTCTTAAGGCAATAAGAAATCAAAGAGGCGAAGCGTGGTAGGGCAACAACAGGAACCCAATCCTGCCCTAATCTTGGTACCCGGTTTGACCCCAAGCGTAGTAGTTATTGCAAAAATTATATGAGATGAACGTAAACTGATATATGCAATCACTTATTAGAGAAATAAAGCTAAATAAATGCTGTATTGAACATAGTAATTACCAGATCTTTTTGGAAACTGGGTGTGACAGAAAGTCAACTGCACTCCTCGGCGAATATTATGAAGAAAAGTGTTAAAAACAAGAAATATGCACTGCTCTAAAACATATATGACAAATGAACTCGCGTAATGGCGACTGCGTCTTTGTCATTTGCAGTTTGTAGTTTGACCGTCGAGCCTTCGCTGGTGTCTCTAGTTTCTGAGGTAATATCCCCTAATATAACTTAAGAAACAACTAACCTAAACTAGTGATAAAAGTAAAGACACATAAAATGCAGGAAACAAAAAGATCTGCAAGGATGTTATTAAAATTAGTAACTACCAGTAATTTTGAGGTATGTCCAAGATCTTGGCAGGCCAACAACCGGCTTAACGTCAACGGAAATCAGAATAGTGCAATTATAGTTAATTAATTATTAATTCGATCAATTAACTAGCGTTCGAGTACTATAAAGTTTCCCAGTATAAAAATTCTCATTTATAACTTTTTCCCACTCCATCATATGCAATTTTTTTTATATTTACTAGTTGTAAAATATTGTAAAACATTTCACAATATTGAAGATATTCGATCTAGAAGATTGTGCTACACTATTTTCTAACAATTTTATTGCTTCTTTTGTAACTGTGGTATACAAAACTGCAGCGTCGTTGTTTAAAAATTTCGCACAATATTAAAAACTCTTACTACAATTTTCGTCCAACAGTGAAGTGTAAATATTACTATGCGGATTTTTCTCTATGTAGCTACCGTTATTCCTAAATGCGCAAGCTTCTATATCTCGCTAAGTTCAGGTTCGGTTCTGTGAATCACCCCGTTGATGTAATTAATGAGAAAATAAGACGCACATCATAACTTGAGGTTAGAGGCATATAAAAAAGAAATCATTTTACACCGTCAAAATATAACAACAACGGTTCACTTAAAGCAACAAAATTTAATCATACATCACATAGAGATACAATAACCTTTAATACCTCTTATAAAAGGTAAACGACCTCGAATCTATCATTAAACCCAATTTTCAGAAGCCCACGAGCGGTCGGTAGTACCGCCATGGTCTTATAGGAGTTATAGGTATTAATTTTCGCATTCAATCAGAACATCGAGATCACATAACTGTACGCCACTGCGCGCGGAATCGCTTCTGTGGCGTCGTTGTTGTTCTTGCTGTTGCCGGTTCCACATTAGCGTTGTCACGCGCTAGAACGACACAGAAAACGTATCGGAGCGAGCTGAGGAAGTGAGGGGACGAGGAGAGGAGGTAGCGGCCGATAGCGAAACGTAGTTCTTTTGTTGGTCCAGCCTTCTACCCGGAGAGCTCCTTTGTTTTCTTTGTATATCTTGGCGCGTTCGTGTGCTTCGTATTTACTACAACTTTACTACGACCACTACTATTAGTACTACTACTCACTACGCTACAGGCTATTACGTGAGAGAGACGGAGCTACTGTGTGTATCGTGTGGCGGGCTTTCGCCTTTTTTTCACCGATAGAAAACGTATTCGTCGCTTTTTTCTTCCTTTCTCTAAATAAAGGCAATCTTTGTAGCGTTTTGTTGCCGTGAACGTACGAAAACATTCTGCGAAGACAACGATTTAACGCTTGAGTGGATATTTTATCAAAATCCACGTGACGTAATAGATATACTTCGAGTAAACAACACTGAAATCTTATATTTGTTACCATAAGAAACCTCACAAATATTTTAAACTTTCTACATGCCACTGAAAGAACCCAAGTAACAAACAATATGTGCTTTTATTATTTATATATAAAAATACTACATATATTATTATTAATAATATTAATAATAAAATAGTAAAACATTTACTTCATTCCATCCAATAACATTAAAATATCTAAATCAACCTATTAACAAACCAGAAACGGTACTAAATTATCAAGACAAAGGAATAACCTTTTCTAAATCAAAATCAAATATAAGAACCACCCCACTGATTAAGGGAATATAGTGATTGTAGAGATAGCAAGAGTGCTTCAAAAATCTTACCTTACCTACTACGGAAAAATGCATGACCGCAAAAAAGGAGCATCTGCTTAGGCAACCAGTGAAACGACAAAACTATTTTAATTGCATTACCATAGCCTAACGTCCAGGGGCCTGTTGCATAAAAGTACAATTACAATTTACAGGCGTTACAAAAATATATACAGGGTTTTCCACGGAACTGGCTGGTTAGAAGTTTTCCGGCTTAACGAAATTCCTCAGTTTTAAAAAATTGGGGTTTGCAACAATTTGGCACTTACTTTCTTTCTAAAATATTTTCACCTTTTTTGCACTTCCGGTTAACCGGAAGTCGCCACGAACTTTGTTATTTTAAATGGAACACCCTATATATTATTACATTTTTGAATTTACCATAAAATTCTATGACGATTACCATTAGGGTATCTTATACCTATCTTCAACTGTTTCTAAGATATTACGATTTTTGTTAAAATTTTGACATTTCCATTGTTGTATATATGTAATTGATTAATTCTCACTTGATTTAAGTATCAGAAATCTTCGACTTTGAAATCAACAAGTACTAACATTGTTTTACCAAAACGTAGAAAAAAAATTCAGTGACATTATATAGGGTGTTTAAAAATTAGTGAATATCCAAGAATTTGAATGTTGCAAAACTTAATTTTTTCAAATAGAACACCCTGTACATTTTTCTATTTTTGGATGTACAATTAAATTCTATACCGATTTGCTGTAGCATTCCCTATACCCATCTTCAGTAGTTTTCTTTTAAATTACTGGCTTTTTTTATTACCGCTTTCAAATGGCCGAATAATTTCTATCTGGTGGGCCATGACATTAACATCACAACAATTTATTATTATTAGTAAGTATTATTGTTATAATCATTGTTTGTTACACGTCGCGTGTTTAGATCGATGAATATTATTGTGGAACTTATGAATTAGATAATGAAAAATATTGGAGGAGCTTATTCTAACCTAGATACCATAAATTTGTTTTAGATTCACTGAGAATGCAGGAAGAACTTATAGAGAATTCAATGTAATTAAAGGAATTTATTGGTTGTTAATATATCTAACGGAATCCCGAAAATTTTGAAATGATTTCTCTTAATAGCTTGGTTTCAAATTAAGGGAAATGGCATAAACGATAACGACGACAACATAACAAAAATTGTTTCACTAAAACCGTTGACTGAAGGAATACATGTATTCCTTCAGTCAACGCTAAAACGTAGTGTGCTTGTCAGGCAAATGTTCTAAAGTTTTTGATATATCAAAGTATTTTCAAAATTATAAAGGTTTTTATGAAGAATATTTAGATACATGCATACTTAACAAATGCAATTTACAAGCAGCATAAACTTGAACCATGACATAGAGCATAAAAAAAAAATGCTCAATGTGAATTCCGTTTACGTTCAAGCATTTTATTATTCGAAGTCTTAATGTGTCGCCTTATACTTCTTCTCACTTCAACTGGGTCTAATTCATCAAACGTTCTCGTCACACGAATCATTAAATCTTGCTTAGTAGTACCGAAAGTTGCGTACAGTGTGTAATCTGTGTAATGTATTATTTCAAAGTTTTCTGAATTTTATTAGATATATTAGCCGAAAATAAATTCCTATAATTACCGTAAATTCTCTATAAGTTCATCCTGCATTCTTAGTGAATGTAAAATAAATTTAAAGTATCCAGGTTAAAATAAACTCCTTCAATATTTTTCATTGTCTAATTCATAAGTTCCTTAATAATATTCATCGATCTAAACACGCGACGTGTAACAAACAATGATATACAACATAATACTTACTAATAATAATAATTAGTGTGATGTTAATGTCATGGCCCACCAGATAGAAATATTCGGCCATTTGAAAGCAGTAATAAACAAAACGAGTAATTTAAAAGAAAACTACTGAAAGATGGGTATAGGGAATGCTACAGCAAATCGTATAAGAATTTAATTTGTACATCCAAAAATAGAAAAATGTACAGGGTGTTCTATTTGAAAAAATTAAGTTTTGCAACATTCAAAATTCTTGGATATGTCACTAATTTTTAAACACCCTGTATAATGTCACTGAATTTTTTTTCTACGTTTTGGTAAAACATGTTAGTACTTGTTGATTTCAAAGTGAAGATTTCTGACACTTAAATCAGTGGAATTAATCAATTACATACAATAATGTAAATGTCAAAATTTAACAAAAATCGTAATATCTTAGAAACAGTTGAAGATAGGTATAAGATACGCTAATGGTAACTCATAGAATTTTATGGTTTAAATCAATAATTAATAATATATAGGGTGTTCCATTTAAAATAACAAAGTTCGTGGCGACTTCCGGTTAACCGGAAGTGCAAAAAAGATGAAAATATTTTAGAAAGAAAGTAAGTGCCAAATTGTTGCAAACCCCAATTTTTTAAAACTGAGGAATTTCGTTAAGCCGGAAAACTTCTAACCAGCCAGTTCCGTGGAAAACCCTGTATACACAGTATATATATGATGTATATAAGTCAAATTTTGACAGATTGTAAAAAAATATCACCTGTAAATTGTAATTGTACTTTTATGCAACAGGCAGGTTGAACAATGCCAATAAGTATCACTTATAATAACTAAATACCATGGACTATAACATCAGCATCTTGCTCTTACTTAACCTCTACATACTAAAATAAATAACAGGAAATTAATATATTTATTTTTTACAAATGTTACTCAAAAATGCCACTGCCTTACTGTAAACATGGCGTTATCTTCCGTAGTAAATGTTTGTGCGTTGCGCGGTGAAGTGATTCTGCGTCTAATTCATTTACAGTTCTTCTAAAGGTACGTTTACACAATGCCTTTTTTAATGCAACGACGGATACAATGCCATGTGCTACAACGCATGCTACATAACGCAACAGATGCATAATATCTATTTATTTAACTATTTCAAGCATGTGCTGTTGCATGCGTCATTATGCGTTTAGTTGCATGCCCATTGTTGCACGAAAAGAGGCATTGTATAAACGTAGTTTACTCTGTCAAACATATCTTTCTTTGTAGTAGTGGTGGGCATAATCGAATGATGAAAAAGGCATCATTCGATTATTGACGATCATTCGATTGTGAGTGATATTCGATTATAAACGATTTCTATGAATGATATTCGATTGGAATGATCGCGTTCGATAATTGTAATAAGGATATATAGAAGAATTGAGAGGAAGAATACATAAAAAAAGAAATGAGAACCTGAAAAAAAAGTTAAAACTACTCTTCTTCCAATCAATGATAATCAAATAATCATTCGATTATTACGATTATTCGACTACGGATCATTCGATTATCGAAATCATTCGATTATGCCCATCACTACTTTATAGTAAATACATTGTTTGTACTTGTAATGATTATGCACCGACAGTTTTTCTCCTAAAATGTTCATTTCAGCTAAAACCGGTTTTTGACATTTCGAAAAAAATTTAAAAAAAAAATTAGTTACCACGAATTGAAGATCTTTCGTTTTGTCCCCTGTCTTCCTAGAGTCAGTTTAATATTTTTTAATTTAATTTGTTGGAAATAGATACCCCATTTCATGGATATTATTTACAAAACAAAATGAAAAAAAGTCCACTGTATCCACTGCAAGCAACTTAAAAGTTTCTGAACCACTATATAACAAAATTATTAAAAAAAAGCGAATATCTTGTAAAGCATAAACATTTTAAGTGCATGGTATGTTAGATAAACCTGACATAAAATTCAGAGTAGAACAACAACTACTTCCAGTATAAAAGAACATTACTAAAAAGTCGAAAATATTTTAGCTAAACTGGCCTACACCCACAGACTTACCACAAAAATTTTTAAATCTCCCATTTATTTACTTCAGCTAATTTTTACAGAAATAATAGCTGTTTGAAAGCAACAATCGCTTCATTCATTCATTCATTCATTCAAGTTAGGGTGGGCACTTGATGTCCGGGCACTTGAGCTTGGTGCTCATTGTACCATCCCTATTGATTCTCTTATTTCCACTCGAGCAGCTTGGTGTGCTCTATAAAGCCCAGTATGTTGCCAGTGGAAACTGTGAGAACTTTCGAGGGCTCCAATAGATCTCTCCCCAAATTATTTCTGCCTGAGTACCTTTAGTTCCTCACATGTGCAGATTACATGTAAACTCGTTTCTCCTGTAGTTCGCATCTTCTACACCACGGTTCGCTTACACGGCCTGTGTTGTATAGATGCTTTCTCAGAGGACAGTGTCCAGTTACCAACCAGTAATGGTTTTAACTTCTTTCTTACTGCGCTTGAGTAGTTATCAGGAGAAACTACCATCCCCATCCCTATCAGCGTTTTGGTATGGAGTTGACCTTCAGTCGACCTCCATTTTTTATACTTTCTTTATCTAACCAGGTCCAGATCTCCCTCTTGCGGAATCTTTAGTAATCCCACATACGGGCTCTGGACCCATGAAGTGGTCTCTTAGAGCCCTCCTTGGCTAAGTTCATCGGCTATTACGTTGCCCTTTATATCCTCATGTCCCGGCACCCAAATCAGAGACACCGTGTTGTCTCGTGCCAGTGCATTGAGGGATTGTTTGCAGTCCCTAACTAGTTTTGACCTAGTTAAAGGGTTTGAGACTGCTTAATGACAGCCTGGCTGTCAGTCATTATATTAATTTCTCCTCCTGATGTGCCCCCTTTTGCAATCATTTCTGCACAGGCTGCAAGGGCGAATACCTCTGGCCTGGAAGACCGTTGGTATGTTTCCCAGGCTTATGAATATCCTTTGATTAGGGACTGGCCACAAATACCGCTCCTGTCCCTTGACTGGATTTGGAACCATCCGTGTACCAGTTTTCGTTAGCAGTGATTTCACTACGTGCCTGGTCTCTGTTCGGTATGGAGATTTTCACCTTTTCAGTGAAGATAATTTCGGTACATGCTGTCCGTGGGCATTTGTAGCAATGCCCGTCAGCAACGTGCCCGTAGTAATAAGTGTGTCCTCCACCCTGAAGTTGGGATGCCACAGGTTGTTGGATTTCAGTCTAAGGATCGCATTCATTGCCTCCGCTCTCACATAGAGTCCAGCGGGGGAGGCCCCACAATGGTCTCCAAAGAGGCGGTCCCTGACTGTTAGTTGCGCCAGTGATACCCAGCAATGCCTGTCTCTGGACAGCGGTCAGCAGCCTCGCTGCGGAGGACACTTCTGTCCTCCTCCACCAGACTACCGCCCCGTATGTTATCGCTGGTTTATCACGGCAGTATATAGCCAATGGATCACCTTCGGCTTTAATCCCAGGTTTGCCAGCAACTCTCCTGCAGGCCAGAACAGTTGCGTGGCCCTGGTCGTTGTTTTAACTAAGTGATTTTTCCAGCTCAGTTTCGCATCAAGGTAACACCCAGATACTTTACTTCCTTGGTTAATTGTAACTCCTGCCCAACAGTCTAATGCCGCCTAGGTCATTGAGTTTCTCATGTTGGTAAAGCAACCAACTTTGTTTTTTGTGGATTAACTGAGAGTCCTTGTGAAAGGCACCATTCTCACCATTCGCAGTGCATTACGCATGATGCCGCCACCAGGCCTGGGAACTTCCCCTAGCTACGATGACAATGTCATCAGCGTACCCCTGCGTCCATATTCCTTGTCGTTTAATGATCTGACGAGATCATCCACGACCAAGCTCCACAGCAGTGGCGACAGTACTCCCCCTTGAGGACACCCTCTGGTGGTCCTCATGGCAATGTTTTTATCTAGCATATTGGCATAGACCACTCACACAACAATCGCTTTATATTTATCCTATTACCTACTAATAATAATTTAATATTGAACAATATTAAGAAGTGTATATATATACAGAACAAAAATTATGAAAGCACTAAACCCATATTATAAAAGAATATATATTAAAAATAATATATCGTATAAAAAAATATTTAATTTCTGTATTTATTAAATATTTTTGTGCTACTTGAGAAATTGAGAAAATATTTTTTTCTTTCATATACATAGCAAAACATACGTAAAAAAAACTTTCTAATTACATTCAGTTAAAATAACCAGTATTAATATGTTTAATGCACCAAGGAAACTCATTTTCAAATAGAAATAGAAGCAAAATTGGAATAGAAATGAATATAACTTTACTTCAAATACGGAAAACACCAAATCCCAATTATTGTTTAGTTTCAGACTCCTACCGCCCTCTAGCACATGACTAGTCAAAAATATTAATTGCGTTCACCACCACCAGATGGATTTGCGTTCAGGCCCAATTACATTTTAAAATGTTTTGGAATCTTGTTCATTATTAAAATAGCAATTTAAAAATGATCAAATTCATAAGATACATACATTAATATATAAAACATTCCAAATATAAAATAGATTTATTGCTAAAAGGGCTAATCCTATAAATTTTCATTGCTCGGTTTGAATCATGCTGATTACGTAAGCTTAGCATTAATTTGTAAAACAGGTGAGGATCTTGTAGGGAAAAGGATATAGAGAACATTATTTGCGCTGATTACGTATATAAATCGACGAACACTCATGATCTCATGGCAGTAATTGAGAAATGGAAGAAACATGAAGGGCATTTGGAGCGATTAAACGCATTTAAGCTTCGGATAGAAACTCGTTTTTAATGGCCTCGCGCGTTTTTTAAGCTTTCAATATTTCGTTCTGCTTTTCTTATGTCGTATTAGCGCGTAGAATATTTTACATCGTCGATTTTAAACAATTTTTAATGAAATAATAAAGGATAGAAGCGGTATACAAAGATTAAATTCAATTCAATTTTACCGCAAATTCTGCTTTGCTCCGGCTCAAGTCGCCATCTATCGCCGCGTGGTCTAAGTCGTGACATGACGCTGCCGCTACCTACAGCGCCATTTTGTTGTCGAACCCATTGCAGGTTGGGGGAATCAGCGCGTCGCTTTATTTTGAAATTTTTTAAATGGTTCATTTACATAAAGCCAGACATGCGAAAATCGGCCGCGAGTGAAAAGATGCGCTTGCCGTACGGACAGTCTCCTTTCGCCGCGTACAATTCGCACGTACAACAGGGAATCATGAATAATTGGTGTTGGTAAGCGACGTTTTTGTTTTCAACAACGTTTTTTTAAATCGTCTCGTGAAACATCAAATTATATCCTAATTTTTGCTTTGGTATTGCAGGCAGACGCACGAATACGAACACGTACGGCAATATTTTGGTGAAGAAACGCAATAAAAGTATTTGACAAGGATCTGACAGAGATTGTTTTGTATAGAAATTGGAGAGGAGAAACTTGCAGTTGCTGGCTAAATAAAAGAGTAAATAGATTTATTGGTATAAATACTGTAAGTACCACAAATATACAGTGATACATTTTAAACTATGTGCAGGAGTTAGTATTACTTGTTAATTATCTCACACAGTATTTTAATTGGCAGCTCTATAATGGAATTTCCAAGTTAATCACATCCTTATTCTAATTAGAATTCATACATGTGGACAAAAACAGTAAAAAAAAACGGATTTTAATAATTTATTTTATAAATATCAAAAATTTTAAAGATATAAAAGGCATATTATTACAAATAAAATATGTCTATAGATTAATATTAAATCTTACTTTAAAATATTTAATTTTATTATTATGTCATCATTCAGAAAAGCAACATAAATTACGTTCTTATCACTAATTCCCAATTAATTTTCATATCTTAAGGGAATAACTGGCAACGCTCCACTCCTGTAGCCATTTCTTTGTGGTTCAACGTTTCTTCTCCGTACTTGTTTCACTACACATTTACATTGTTTCCAATCGAAAACGCTTCCAGTTGTGCACATTAATTCTTGCCTACATTGACAAGCACACAAGTTTGGGTTCCACAGTTTAGTGCTGTTCTCCTTGTAACATTTCTTTTCTTCATCACGATTTCGACAGCTGCACTTACATAAGTCCTTTTCGTAAATTTGTCTCGGGCTACAATCCTAAAAATATGTAAAGGTAAACATATAAAACCCATAAACATTGCCGCATAGGAAAAATAGTTTGGTTTATTATTAGAATTTGGTAAAAGCTGTTTTAGGGTATCAATTCAGTATAAAAATTTAAAAAATATATTTTCAATGGCATGGTGGCAAATTCAAAAATTGCAATTAATATATTTTTTCGAGACCCATTGAAAAGGTGCATTGCAACTGTTAAAAACACATACTGAAAATTAAATGTGTAATAATATGTAGTGAGTGTTTTATAAACTAGGAATTCTTGAAATGTACAATTTTTTAAAAATATTTTTGTTTTTCAATCTAGTAGGTAAAAAAGAATGTTTCCAAAAATCGCAATATAGACACAGAATTAAACTGTAAACTATTGAAGTCAATTATTCCAAGAATAACAAACCGATTATAAAAACGTCTACACTTTTTAAGATTATTCAAATAATAATAATAATAAAACCTGTGCTAAGTATATCAGTTTCTAGAAATTGACTAGCTCCTCGAAATTGATCGATTTCTTGTCATGACGTAAAATGGATGCCTATCATCTTAAATTTAAAAACTATTTAAGCTAGAAATAAGACTGATAAATAAAATTTTACTGATACTAAGTCGGAAAATTCTTACTCTGCTTTCTACTTTATTTATTAACAAATTGATAAATGTAAAACCAGTATTGTGTACCAAACCGACAGCTTATGCCTAATAGCGAAATTTAAATTTCCCGCCACTATTTTTAGTGACTTTAACGTAAACCCATTAAAATGAACTATTAATTGTAGTATAAAATGGTAAGTAATTTTCTGTTTCAAAGTTGAAGTTACTAAGAATAATTGCGGGCAATTTAAATTTGGCTATATGGGGTATAGTCAGAAGCGATATATATAGTAAAACCCGTGGAAGTACGATAATGTATTTAAACGGGAATAATAATGGGGATTAAAAGTAAAACTGCGTGCTTTTGATTGAAAATCAGCATTCGCTTATCAATCGTTAAGAGGTATAGAGCTGAGACAAGACATTTGTTCGTTGATGCTACACTTTCTACACTGGCTTGTGATTAAAACAGGATAGAAGATTTACTCTTTAGGTACTTGAGAAAGATAAAATATGCACCAGAGTAATTGGTGTAATACCAACCAAAAAACCTAAGGTCATTCGTCCTGTTCTGGCAACCACGAACACCTTACTATCAATTAGTCATTAAGTATTATCCATGGTACGATATAATTTTTATAATCGCGTAGTTTAATTTTTATTTGAAATAGGTGAAGGAGGATTCGAACATTTGATGTAGGAATTTTGTTTACGTTTTTGTTTTTCAAGTTCTACAATTAACAGGTGTATGAGAATGCTGAGTTTATTATATGTCATTTTTATTTACACATAAATTATGGAAAAAAAAGAATTTTATTTAGCTTAATTCTAAATAAATTCTGAATTAAGCGTGTTCATTTTTGGTTTTATTTTAGAAGTACTTTAATATTATTTATCAAATATATTTATCTTAAATTCTATTCCTCTATTCTGATAATTATTTTATTTAAAAAGTGTTTTTGTTGTTTTGTACTCAATTGTTAGTCAAGGATTTACTTCTTTATTTTAGCATTTAGTTCAAATGTTATTCGTATACCCCCAAATCATAGTATTTTAGGTTGATAACATAATTCTACAGCATTAGCTGCTTGATGCACGTACTTTATAATATCTATTATCATTGCATACGGTATTAATATGTGAATTTTTGAAATATCAAAAAAAAAAGTAGCAAAATATGCGATAGGTCTCGTTGAAATGAATGATAGTTTCTTGACGCTATCTATCTGACTAGAACTAAAAACCAAGGATATCGCTTTAACCTTTAACTGAGCTCTACGCTTTCGCTTTAAGCCAATCATGTTACCCTTCGTTATCGCTTTCCTTGTGTTTATCTGTATGTGTTAATGTACAATAATGTGTATAATGATAGTCAAAAACCTAGCAACACAGGTTTCTAGTAATCATTTGGTCTTGATTGGAAATTTATCACTGCCGATAACATTGTTTCCACGATCGATGCTTTTGAGCCCAGTGATTTGGAAGTGGAACTCCTTTGGTCGAAATCTCATAAACTGTCTACCAATGTAAAAAAGGATAGATCTCATTTCTACTTTCTCACACAAGACGCGTACATATCCTGTTTAATCATGTACTGAGGGCTCTAAATACGTGGCTCCTTTTTTTAAAATCTTGCAAATAATAGTCGAAATTTTTCATCATCGTTCGAGTCTATTATATCTATAACACTCAGACTTGGCAAAGAGGTTTACAAACGATGAGAGAAAAATACCCTTTCTTATTACCTTTTGGTCGATAAATGAAATAATCCTTTAAGTTGAAGTTATTAACACCTAATTTAGGGGCGAATCGCGTCATCTGTAAGTTTCATTGCGCTATTTTCATCCCAAATGCTATATTCTAATCATCACCAAGCAACAACTTTTATTTGGTCCATCTAATGTGAGGCACTGTCTAATTATTTTAACTCTAGAGTAGTGACTATATGTATATACAAGAAGACTAGCCAACTCCATATAAAAGAAAATAATTCAACAAGGAATTATGGACACATATTGCTTGTATGTTCAAATCACGATTGAAGCTAAACCAAAGAATACTATATAAGTCAGCACCACTATCCAAGAGTAATGGTACAAAGATAAATATGAAATCTGCAAATATTACTTTGTTTTCAAATTAGAATTCTAATTTAGTGCACACTATCTTTTTAGGCATTTTTGGAAATGCTATACAGCGTTGTTCGTTAAAAGTGTTCTGATTTTAGCAAACTGATGCAAAACGTTATTATGATTGAAAAAGTCTAAACACGCTTTTGACTTTTGACGTTTATTTTAAAAGTTACAGCTGTTTCATTTTTTAAATTGGCAAACAAAAAATAATTAAGCAATCGGTTTTATCGAATGTCACGAATTGTCACTTTGACAGTACCATTTTACGTCCGTAGTTCCGGAACAATGCTGGCAACACGTTCATAAATCAGCTCTATAATGGAATATTCTTACCAAGAAAAAATTAAAAAAAGTTAATGATCTCTCATCTATCAGCTCCCGCAAAATCAGAACACATTTAACCTCCTGTATACACTGACGTTTACGTCTAACAGTGTAACAAATCAATCAGTATTCATCAAAGGTATTCCATATAATACATTTTACACATATTTTTGTGAAACAATACGGTAATCTATTGACGGAAAGTTGTATTATACAACATATTGAGATTGATTATTTTTTTCATATATTGATTTATTGACGTGTTCGCTGTATTGTGACATTGTGAACTATTATTATTATTAACACTTTGTTTTCTGGCTAGACCTCCAGGCTCGCCCACCACTTTTGGATGTAGGAACATTAGTGATATTTCAATTCTACTCCAAATGGCTACTTTTAAGCGCAACACTTTTCCCATAAATTCCATATAGTCTCGTCTCTAGAGTCATGCGCACTGAGGTGTTTTTTTTTTACTACTAGCCTTTTTTCTTCTACCATTAGCCTAAGGTATGCATCGGCAAAGACTAGTGAATCATGCTCCAATGATTTTTGTATATATTAAGATTTTGTATAGCTTTAATTTTATTAGGCGTCCTGACTTACCACCAAAAATGTTTATTTGCCATATTCTAATAATAAAAAAAAACTGCGAATCACCATACAACTTACTTCTTCTTTGACTTTGCAATCACATTTGCATTTTTTGTGTTTGTCAATTGTAACGATTTCTTTTCCTTGATATTTAAAATTTTTCCCACCTTGATATGAACCTTTGAGTACCTAAAAATAATCAAATTATTCAAATTTTGTACTTAACTATAAGAAGATATAAAAAGATTTACAAGTACAATACATACTTGTAGATTAATTGTTTCCACTTCTATTGGTTGACCACGCTAATAACTCATGCATACAACAGCCACCACATCGTTCGATTCTTGTGCAGGACGGTATATAAAGCACTGACGGATCTTTCTTCTCGATTAATTCTATGGTTCTCAATTCCGGCATGCATTTAGCATCGGATGCCATTTTTACCCCGGCTTTCTCTTCTTCCCCGAAGCGACCTGTAATGGTGAAATTGTGTTAAGATTTAGTTGTAATCTAATTTTGTCATTAAATTCCTACAAGGGATGCTGTACATAAAATATTTATCTGACAAATGATCAAATCATAATATACCCTTCTCATTCAAAGAAAACCTGCACGGCATTAATGACGTTTATGCCATGAAGCTCAAATTATATATATATATATATATGTCATTAATGTCCATTGATAAAGTAACGTGCACGTATTGACATGAATAGGATATAATATAGAGAATACAATAAAAATCATAGTACTTACTTGATTCAATGGTCGTTGCCATTCAAATATTTATTCGTCCAAGGAATATGGGAATTATAGGTATTTGTTCAATTTCAATGGACATTTTAATAAAGATTTCGATCTGATAGGTATGTTTAGATGGCGATATAAGACGGATTTATTTCAAACCGTGTAATTTAATAATTATCTTATTTTACAAAAACACTATAATTTTAGCTGGTAGGAATGAATGCTCCGCGCATAAGTAAAATGTTTTTCCCCTTACAAAATATCGTAACATGACACAAGAATCTTAAAAAAGTTAATTGATGAGAAAAAAGCGACTATTTTAGGCAATATCCTTTTTAGTTATATTATTGTAAGTTCTGGAGTGGTAGAGTTAATTGGGAAAAATTAATAGCAAAAATCCAATCCAATTAAGGATGGGACACTGAGCAGTACTTTTAATCTATTAATCTTTCCCAACTTTTTTATTTATGTTGCATTTTATAAAATAGACAAATAAACTGATCTAGATTGCTCAACTTTGGCTATTGTTACACTTAGAATACGTTACATAAATTTATCAGCGACGTTTCGACCAGATCTTTGGTCTTCTTCCGGCTGTTGAATTTAAAATATAAAATCATCAAAACAAATAAAAATTAAAAACATGCTGAAGTTAATAATTAAGAAATCTATAACAATGATCACAGTATAAACTTTGAAAAAGTCGATTGTTACGTATGAATACAATATAGCAAATGTTTAAGTTAAATTCAGACTTAAAGAGATAGGTTTTACAAGAATTTGTAGCGCTGGGTTTAATGCTATTGCAGTGGCAGCTCCTGCGTATGTACACTACCCGACAGAGTTAATGTCGTGATCTATAGCGCAGTGACTATGAAAACTGCTCATCATTTGAACAGGCGCGCGTTCGGCTGCCATCAGCTCATGCAAGTAGGAGGTTTATTGAGTTCCTACGTGTAAATCACTTGGTAATTTAAAAAAAAAATCAGATAGGAAAATACGAAAATTCGCCGGCGCAATGACATTAATTTTGTCGCGCAGTGTACATACCTCGCCGAGAAGACTACGACAATAATCGGGAGTTTTTCGCATGCTTTGGTGCAATATAGTCCATGTTACGAAGTTATACGAAAAGCTTCGATTATTGTCGCAGTGACGCATGTATTGTATTACTGATGACTTTAAATTAAATACTCGTTTAACTTAAAGTCATTTAGGGCCGGTTTCATAATAAATGTCACTTTAGTACTTTAACAAAAGTCTGTGTATTATTTATGGGAACTTTAATTTAAAGTAACTTTAAAGCTTTAAAGTGACATTATGAAACTCGCCTTTAGTAAGCATAGCTTCTAAAAAGGTATTTTTTCTGTACGAAACAGTTTTTTTGGAGTTAAATGAAAAAAAAATGCTACTTTTATTTTGAGAAACCCTTCACTGAGTAATCTTAGATCGTTCGCCTATTGCAGCAATGTAACCACAACCATCTTTAAAAAAACACACACACAAACTTTGCAGTTGCATTCTCGTTGCGCCTGTGTTCTTTAATATAGTGCAAATACCAGTTTTAAGTTTTAAACGCAATCGTTTCTTTAAATTTGTGGCTGTTTCAAAGATATTACAATTCATGCTTGGCATTTCAATAATGTAATGGGGAAACAGGATTTTCGCTATATGCATAAATAAATGAGTTCTACCAATGCTATAAAAAATCTTTTAAACTTTTAGGCAAAGTAATGTGGACTTTTTATCGTCTATCATCTCTTCCTCTTTTCTCTGTTTGTAATGTAGTTGCTACTAGATGCTTAAAATACATTTGTTGGAACTACCACATCTTCAGTTCAATTGAATACATTGCGTTGGTGTAACTTAGCAACTAGTTACTTAGTTTGGTCGTTTGGGGCCACACGTTTTACACTGGCTCCTAACCATAATACAGTGGAGAACATTCCCTCTTTACATAATTATATATCTGAAGAAAATAAAACATGCGACAATGTAATTCGAGTGAACCAATGAACTTTATACAACACTGAAACGCGCGCTCTGTACTTAAGACAACCGGCCGCCATTGTTAAATAATTTTCATTCTTATACCTTCCAAAAAAAATTGGTTGAGCAAAGATTGAAGAATAATTCTCCTTATTCAAGTCAAAAGTATCCTTTTCATTTATGTATATAAGTACTATGTGAACAGTAGTGGTATTTTTTTTCCCACTTTTACTCAGATTCTTAGCTCTGTTCATTTTTGTTAGTTAAACTAAAGCGTAGAGCACAATGAACGCGTATCAAATGTTCTCTCAACCGTCATATTTGTCACAACACGTTATTAAGAAAAAATTATCACCTCTCAAAATTTATAAACAAATACGGGCTGTTTCGAAGTTTCTTTTATGTTTTTGTTTGTTGTATATGATGTATTTAATGATTTATGGTCAACATTAACAAGATTCAACCCCAAAAGTGTTGGTGGGTGAGACCAGCAAATCTTTCAAGAGACCGGGATGATAATATTTATAACTATTTAAAACAAAAAGCAATTGATCCAATTTTTGAATGCGTCAATGCGTTGCATGACGAATTACTAAATACGTTAAAACTTCAATTAAGCAAACTCTAGACTAGGAAGCCCATATAGATTTTGAACATCTTTTAGCATTAACTGTATGGTAGGTTATTGGTGTCATTGCCAATTATGAGCTTTCTATAATTTCGATCTTTCTTATTAAAGAGAAATTGACATTCTTTATTTCTTTTATAAGACGTTCAATAGAACTCATGCTGTAACATTTTATTTTGTCAAAAGTGAGGTAAGGTTGTTACATAACCTCACTGGTTTAGTGCGTGATAGTTCGAATATCGGCAACTTTCATGGTCACCCTGCTCGACAGCACAATAGATAACATTCATTGCACATTATTGAACGCAGTAGGATTAGTTCGTTGGGTTTCAACTGGGACAGCCATAAGGTAATGTTTGATTTGGATTCATTGTGTTCTGCGAGAACTTCAGATTATACGCGGCCAAACTAGTTGGTAGAGCAATTTTTAAGTGAAAATCGGCCCTCACTAAGTGATGAAGAAATATCATTCATTATTTCATCCATTAGAAAGAGGTTTGTATCACAATTTAGTTTGTAGAGTGAGGGACCAGTTTTTCTTGAAATACAGTGATTGGCTAGAAGGAATATTCAAAGTAGACTTGCCTGCTGTGAACTCTTCCAACGATGGTGCAACAAAAAACAAAGTAGGCAGGCCAGGAAAAAGTTATGACGATTGTGGGTTTCGAGCTCAATCGTATGAAGTTAAAAAAATGCGAGCAACGTACTCCCAATCTTTAATTGATGGCCGCTTTTCACTGCCTGATACATCTGCATCTAAGTTCGACACAGATTCTGCGTTAGCTCTCATAGTTCAAGCTAAGTTGTCAAAATACCAGTATGAGGTGATTCCAGCAAAAGCTTTATTGAAATTAGTATAGTCACTACTATTATCTATTTATTATTATTAATCTTATTAATTAGAAGTGCTAATTTAATCTTAAAAAATACTTAAATTTTGTTTTAAAACATTAATGTGAAAATATTTTAAATTTCAAATCAATTTTAACATGTATTAGCGTATTTTTAATTCATTTAGGTGATTAGCCATCAGCGCGTACATTAGCGAAATGTCAATAAAATATTTCGTTTCCCATCAGAATTTTGATTTGCATCGTCCGTCACACCATAAAACTTTAGAAAATTAATTAGGTACATTAGTTCTTACTTCAATACTAATAGTTATACTCGAAGTTAAAATACAATAATAACAGTGTACTGAAAACGTTTAAGTTGTCGACTTGGTTTTGATTTCATTCAATTTAGAATGAAAAAGTACATAGGAGTAGGTCCCCAGTATGGCTTAAAAGTCGTATATCTGAGATAGACAAGGTTTTTTTTTCCGAAAATCAAGCGTTTTGCACCACTGTGCGCCGCTGCTTGGAACCCCACTTAAAAGTGCAAAAAAAATACCATAATTTTTATTCATCAAACTATCTTATAAATTAATTGTATCGTTTTTATTGCAGTTAAAAATGCAGACAACTACCAGTGATGATAATGAAATAACAAATGCTGCTGAAACGTTTATTAAATTATACATAGACATCGTTGAGAATCACGTGACTACAATCTCCTATTACTTATCAGAATCTGCTACCCTAGATTGGTTCGGTAAAACCATCAAAGGGAATAAAAACATAGTGCTTTCCTTAAAAATAATGCTATTGGAGTGAAACACATCCTCGGCGATCCAAAACCGGTCGACAAAATAGGACATCGCGACACTCACGTGATCAAATACCCAAAGGAACAGAAGAAGAGATCACTAACCCTAAACGATTCCCCTACCGCGGTAGCCACCTCCCAGGAGAGTACGCCTCCGAATGAGCACGCTGGATCGAGCAATACGTTGGAGCAAGGACAGGGAGATGGCTTGCACAACTGCGATACCTTAACATCACCCCAAAACGTTGTCGCCTAGATGACGTCATCTTATGTGCCGAACCGATCTACGCCCCCATCAAATACGTTAGCATGGAAGGACACGTCGAATTTCACAAACGCAGCACGAAGAAATTCCAACGCGAGAACAAGTGGCAGAGGCCTTGTAAGTTGGAGATCGCCTACTCGAACACGAACATCAACGACACCACGATACACTTGATAATATACAGTTGTGAGATGAAATGCAAACGGAACCTTCTGACAGAGTTCGAGAGCAGTGCGAAATAGTGTGAGAGTTTTGTTCGTTCCGATTTTTTTAATTTATTGTTTGTTATTTGTCGCGTGTCGCTCGTGCAATTTTCTTTTTGTTTTTGGTTTTTTTTTTTTGTTTCCTTTCAAGTTACGTGTATGTAAATATGTTGTTCCCGAGTTGTACCTGGATTAGTGCAAATTCGTATAGTTTTTTTTTTGAACCGGTAAATTTATGCTTAGATTAAATATAAGTTGCGTAGACCTCCTTCTTACCCCCTTTATTGTGAATGTATGGCGACAATAACTGAAGCTGCTTGCCACTTTATATTTTATATATAAAATTATCATGACAATAAATGTTTTACATCAGAATCTCGGATGCTTTGGTATGAAATTGAATCTCTATAATTTATTTACTTTTTTTTTAACACTCACCAACTTTATACAACCAAATATTTTTTACTTTGGCTTCTAAGAACCTTAATGGTGCTGTACAGACGATTTAGTTCCAAAATAAAGATACTAAATTCAGCTTAGGATTGTCCATTCGGGTGCATGTGTCTGAACGATACCAATCATGCTTGTTCCAGCAGTATCATGCAGATGAATCAAATAGGATCTTGTGGGGTAATTATGAGATAAAAGTACCTTATATAAAGAATATTGTTGTTCTGTCCTTTAGCTCTTGACCACCATAAATAACAAATGAAGATTGGCAATATTAAGAGATAAAGTTTTGGTTTTAGTTTGTGCCATTACTATCCCCTTTTAAAGGTCTAGTAGTTGAACTATCTAAACAGTTCACTCTGTAAGACAGGTAAAACATTTGTATTTTCGAATATAGAAGATAACGCAGCTGTTACGCTGCCACGAAAGAACTAATCGACACTAGACACTTCCCATGGACTTTAACGCATAAGCAAGTATATTAAAACTGATTTTTTACGGATCTTTTTTTATTTGAGCAGTTTCTAATTAACTTTTCTTATGTAAGTAAAGAATATAATTGCTCTCCCCTACTTTTAGAAGTTTTTTACAGTAAAAATAATGGAAAAAAATATATACACCTAATTTTGTAATGCACAAATGTACGATTTTACATACTCTGTCTTATTATTGCCTAAGGAATTGTTAGTAACGATCAACAAACAAGTTATATGGATGTCTCACATTTGTTCATAAGTGTCTCAAATTTTCCTCAAACAAGCAGTAAAAATGAGACACAGTTTTTATTTTCTTTTTCCCTTAAAGTTATATTTAAGTAACCGAGCTATTTATGGTTAAACAGATTCGTCAACCTTGTGTAGGAATTCATTTTTTTTAACTGTTTAATAACTTTATTTTGTCAGTTTAATCATTAAAAATGTCTCATAATTACCCCACAACACCTTAGTAGCTGGAGACGAAAACTTAAAATGTCGAATACTGTTGCAAAAAGAAATATTTCTAAAGTGTAACGAATTAAAACATCTTTATGTGTAAAGCTTTCTCAAAATCTACAGTGAAACTTTCAAGGGCGTCATAAATATGTACACTGCCCGACAATATTAATGTCGTGATCCACAGCGCACTGACTGTCAAAATTACATTTGAATACTACCGGATTTTCATGATTGCCAGTTGTTTTACACGTAGGTACCTTAATAAACCTTCTACCTGCATGAGTCGATGCCAGCCATATGTGCATCTCCAAGTGATAAGCAGTTTTGTTAGTCACAACGACATTAATTTTGTCGGGCAGTGTACAGTCTGCGCATATTTAAACAACCGTGTCCAAGGTACAAACTTTTTTAAGTCGGTCAATTAATATATTACCATCATATCAACTGTTAATTTCTCCTGCCAGAATTAAAGCGGTATAAGAATAACAGAAAAAATGTTTCATGTCTGAGCAATGTCGAACAAAAATCTGGGTTTATATTCATTCAACGCGTGTATAGTAAAAAAAGTAACGCAAATACATAGAATGATAAAATTATCAGCATCCGCATTACAATACAATGATTGCACCTAATAACATTAAATAGTATCTACTTCTAATTGGAAATAAATTTCTAAATTTCTTTAGTAAAAAGAAGAAATAAAGACTTGTTTATTGAAACGTTACGACTTTATTAAAGTCAAAGTCTTTTTCAATTAACAAATCTGAAAACAGCACGAAATATAATAGTATTAATTAATTAATGTAATATATATAATATTTAATTAATCATAGTATAAAAAATATACCTACAAAAAACATAGATATGAAATAATAAGTCTTCATTTTTTCTTTTTACGAAAGCCTTATCTCCAATTGAAGTAAATACTATTTGATATTACTTAAGACAGGCTACAAGAATATCTTATTCTAAACTCTGAAGCATACATCTAGTAACGACAAACGTTTGTTAATAAATATAGTTTAAAAAATAACAAAAGCAGATATTTTAGTAAGGAGAATATATATTGGCACGCGAGAATAGGCCTTTTGCACGACAACAAATCATACACAACATAATTATATTTACGCCAGCGTTCGCACAAGAAAGTAAGATAAAGCACAACAGAATAAGACAATGAATTACAAAATAAGACAACACACGACAAAATAAGACAATGCACGACAGAAACAACAATAATTTTGTCGGCCTTTTCTTTTTTGTTGCCATGTAAATATTTTTATATTGTTCTATACATTTTATTAGCGTTTCAAACACCGTTTTTGTTGTTATTTTACCTTTTTTGTACGGACAATAAAGTTAACATTAAAGCATAGGTATTATTCTATCGTGCATTGTCTTATTTTGTTGTACATTGCCTTATTTTGTCGTGTGATAACATCTTTTAATGGGCGTTTTATTTTTTTGTCGTAATTTTTTTTTATATCGTTCTGCACATTTTATTCGCGTTTCAAACACATTTTCTGTCGCTAATTTAACCTTTTCCTTCGGGACAATAACTCCAACCCTTTTAGCAACTAGTATATACAATAATATACAAGACAAACACATAAATACAAACACAATGAGATTTCTAGCAGTAGAAAACAAAAACATGACGATTGACTATATTTTTGGCGCGAAATTTGAAATATTACTTCTATACTACCACAATAGATTAGTAGGGGAAAAAATAACGTTTTAAACCGAAATTATTGAACCAAATTACCAATATAAATACTGCCATAGCATAATTTAACCTGGGTTGTTACAATTTTACGACGAACAACAACGAAGTATATAAGATTTTCAAAATACTGCACCTAATATGATACTGAAGTACTGTTTTAATTCATACGCTGATTTATCGATGACGCAAAACCCTTATTTTGTGATTCTAGCGATTTTTATCCATTTTTACATCACATTTCTCAGTCGTATTCAGCATTTTTTTTTTTCATATTCAAGGATTCTTCCTAAATCATACAGTAATAATTGTACTTCACACTTATCATATTGACATTTTACAAAATGTTACCTGTTATTTTCTGATGTTTACAATTAGGTAATATTATATAACTCAATTTCGTTGTTTCTTCGTTATTATACGCACGATAAATGAATATAAACAGATCTTGGTGTACATAATGCTAGTTCTCCAACCTTCAAATTCGTATCTTGAATAGGCAACATTCTACAGGCTGAAACCTATCGAATCTTGTTTAAATATTTACATATAAACATGTATATTTAATTGCAAAATAATATAAAACTTGAAAAAAAAAATATTTAGTTAATCGCCAACCTTCTGTGTTTTTATAATTTTATTGTTCTCCATAGATGCCCATTCATTAGTTATTTCTTTTCGATAGTGGTAAGGTGAATCAATGTATTTCTTTTTGTAGCAACGTTCCTGATATCTTGCTCCAATTTCGGCTTTAAAAATTCTGTTTTCATTAAAATCGCTTGTGTTCTGTATTCCATTTAGAAATACTGAAATAATGCGTTTATACTTTTATTGTTTTGCTTTAAAGGTTGTTTAATTGCACTATTTATAGACAACTTACAAGAACACATTCGATCAAACATAAAGGTGTTATAAATGGCCATACCTAATAGGGCCAGAAAAAAATCGTTTTATAATTACGTTCCTGAATCAGAAAAAAAAAATCTACAAATATATTTTTTTGAACTTTGACATGGGATAACTTAACTTATCAATCACCCTATGTATAGCTCTTATTTCCCTTTTTTCTCTTAAATATTTATATAAAACGTTATTTTGCTTAGAATCAAGATGAAGCATTGTACCACGTAGATATATACAAATAATTATATAATGCGTTGTTTTCTTGTCATAAAAAAAAGTTTAAAAAATATAAATACATACATAAGTTATAATACTGTTATTAAGGTTTTTTTTTTGTACATATTATAAGCTTGCGTGATCTGTAATGTGCCAAGTATATTAGTGTATTCGTCTAGCGGCACTAATATGAACTAATTAAAGAAAAGGAAAAAAATGTTGACTTCAGCTTTACTTTACGTGTACAGATTTTGTTTTGTTCTATATTTTGTACATTTTACATATATACGTAGATTTAAGGATGTGTTAAAAATATTCTTTTTATAAACTTTATAGTAAGGTGTTTTTTGATACACAATGTATGTTTCTTCTATATAGAAATAAATACTGTTGATATTTAAAGAGGTGGGCGTTTTATTTGTACAACATAAAGTTACTTACTCTGAAGAAAGTCGTCATAATCTTCAACGTAATGTACTAAGAGGTCGTTGATTGTATATCCTTTGTCGTTGATTTCTCGGATGAGACCTATAGGAATCTGTAAATAAAAAAAATGTGTTGAAAGAAAATTAACTCCTAAGTGAGTAAAAGATATAGTAACAAATTTGTCCCATGAAATCGAAAATAACAGTACTTCTTTGGTATGTTTATTGATCCTTTCGTTCTGTGCAAAGCAGCACAGTTTCATGTAAAATTTTGTCAGGGTTTTAAAATCTGTCACACCATTATAAATTATAAGAGTTGGCAGGACAATGGAAAATGATACGCACACTATTATTAAACCTTCTAATGTAGCAAAAAAAAAGTAGTTACCAATGTTAAGATAATTTGGAATTTAATGTGAAAATTCGGATCAAATGTGAAACATAAATTTAATTGTCTTATTACGTAAAAGACTCTGGATCTTACTTTAGAAGAAAAAGTTAATTTATTAATATAATAAATTCGGCCTTGAAATTGAAAAGAGAATACTTTCCATAGAAAATTATGTATGTCTACAAGGGAAACAGGATGAGAGAGGATATATATTGCTCATGAACCTAAACTACTATATGCTTAATGGATGCCTATATAGTTCAAAAATTAACTGAATGGTATGTGCTCAAAGATGTGGCTGTCTCTAAGTTGTGTCTTAAGATATGTTGGCGCGTAAATCAGAGTAACTGATTTATTTAAACTGTCAATGTCAAGAAAAGATTGCTTCATTTGCTTCTTTAGATATTTTTGTAGATTAAGTGAGAATATATACAACCGAACGAAATAAGATTACTATTTAACAATTTCAGTATACAAAATTAGTCTAATCATGAAAAATATTACTAAAACTAGAAAAAAAAACTTTTAAAGAGGATAAAGGTGGCAAATAATTTTATGGAACATTTTTAGTAAATTCCCCTATATAACAGATATTTTTACTGGTATAATTAGTCAACCTGTCACCTTTGCGTCTTGATAAATATACATAAAATTTCAAACTATCCAACGCCCTCATTCATTGAAAACTTATTTTTTCTTTAAATACTAATTACGTAACAGCTTTATCTACAAACTCTTTCATTTACATCAATTATTATAAACTGTAAAATGAGATGTAATTGGCCTATAAAACACTGCAGTTCGATCTGAAACCAAATGCAGTGTAGATGCATTTATACCTATGTGAACCAGACTGTGTATGCATATTTAGTTTAAATACAAATGCCATCATATATAAACATCATTAAAAATTAACTTTAATTTTGTTGCAGTGACATTGATATTAGCAGATTGCAGAAATCAAACAATAATCGTATTACATAAACGCAGATTACCTCTTAATGATCTCAAAATTGTTTACAATTCTAAGATTCTGGGAATACAAAAAAAAAAAATACATGAACAAGTAATTGGTTTTGAATTCTATATTTAACAACTAATTTTTTTTACTGCTTTGGCATTTCCGTAAAAAAATCGAGTGTAGCACACATTACCGATTTACGAAACTAAAATGATCATCTAATACACCTCTGTTTTTATTTTATCCAATGACGCAGTAAGCAAATATGTTTGGTTTTACCAATCAATTTAGGCAGCTATAATTGAATAGAGCATTTCCTATTGAAAATGCCAATCAATTCCTGGTAAAATTGTGGATGTGAGTGATGCATAAAAATAAATAAACTTCTAAGGAGGTGCATGTATAAAAATAAATATAAACTTGCTAAAATGGGACTGATTCATACGCAACATTTTTTTAAAAATATGGACATTTTATAAATGCAAATAAAAGTAAATGTTTACTCATTTGCAAATAAAATACAAAGTGTAACAAATGATTCACGCAGTAATTATCAACCGTAAATAAACATGTCATAAAATATTGATGGGTATATTTTCTTCCCGATTTGAAAATCCCTTGTGTGTTTATTGATTACTGATTACCTTTTTTTCCTGCAATTAAGTAGATATCTTTTTAATAATTTTTTGCTATATCAAACCGCATGTACCTATTTATAAATTCACGGATTCAATAATTATAATTTATATCAATGTCATTCGCAATTAACCACTTTGTATTTCCCAAATCCCAGGCTATGCATTATTGTGTTAGTTTTCATTTGTTTTTTTTTTTTTGAATAGCTATTATTACATGTATACAAAAACACATGTTTTAAATTTAGCATATTGTATATATAGCATTTACACAATTTATATTTAGTTCTTGGAATTGGCACTATAAATTATAAAAGAAGAAACAGAAATTAAAGTAAGTTTTGGTTTCAATTAGAGGATTCGTTTTACGAGCTTGGCAAATATAAGCAATTATTAACATGGTGCTAAGTATATGTAAAGTTAATTATGTTAACTCGCTTTATATTTCATTCATGTCATCAGTATTGGTTAAAATTCATTAATCTTTAAAAGCGTACATATTTCTTAAGCTTTGTTCACATGTGTATAAAAAAAATTCGTTGGGTTAAATCGGAAAGTTTTAGAGATATTTGTCATTTTTTAAGCTTAAAATATTATAATTCCGACCATTCACGGTAAAAAAAAACACTTTTATAGCGCCCGCCAAACAACAAAATCCATATTGTTACAAGCGCCTATTTGAATTTGAATTTCCAACTGGCCAACAAATAGCGCTAGCTATAGAGCGGAGATTATTGCAGATAATTAAGCCGCTCACAGAGGGCGCTGTTGTATGTATGCTTCATCGATACGCAATCGAAGTTTCTAGTGGAAATGTACTAGAACATACAAGCAACATGTAGACCGCCTTAGGACAAGAGGCACAAAACATACACACGGCCGCCAAGGAGGACAGAACAGCCCTATTGGGAGAGTAGTATTAATAGAAGAGACGACTAGAGACCAGGAGCGTGTACAACTTGAGTTTATAGGGGTAGTAGTGGAGATGGTATTTTTTTTTTAACTTAAAAAAAAGGTTTTTTAGAGTGTCATCATGGGAGGGGTAATTACAAAAAAAAAGGAAAAAAGAAGGATGATTCATCATTGTTTGTAATTACCCCCATTACTGCCTTCCCCCTCTTGTATACGCGCCTGCTAGACACAGTCAATCTGGAAATAAATAATGGATATAAGTTGTAAATATAAATACATTTAATAATATTTAAGTGACTTTAGTTTATTAATTGTTTTAGTAGAACTCTACTTATTTATTATTAGTGTTTATATTGTGTTATTTTATTTTAATGAGACATAAATGTGAAATAAATACTTTTGACTTGATATATCGCCAGTGTGAATTATTTGAACCCTGAAAACATTACAATTTAACTAAGGAGCCTTAATCATATGACGTGTAAGGTAGCTGCACTTCTGCGGTTTGTTTATTAACCAGAACGTTTTTGAGGTTAAAATAACCGACACAAACGTTACATTAAATAAAAGGTATTTATTTTTACGATTAAGTCCAATTAAAATGAAAAAAAAAAATAATAATAGCAGTTTAAAGAACATTATTTATAGGTAATGTAAAGAATCTAGATAATATTTGAATATTTCGTATAGTTTGCCTTTATGAAATTCTTTTTAAAAATAATAACTAGTTATGTACTAATGTGTCTTAATCACTTTTTTTTTTGTTTTTTGATGTTTTTGATAATTCTATTTTGCTCCAAACATAAACGCGTAGAACAAAAAAAGCAGGATTATTCTTATAACTTTGTTGTAATCAGTGAAAGCAGAAAATTATTAATTTCCGATTCAGTCAAAGCTACCTACGATTTATATTTAAAATAAGAAAGTTTGCATAAAAATCTTTACACATATAAACGTTGAATGAGTTTCGTGACAATGTCAAAGCACAATTTTTATATTTTTTATACGAAATAAGCTAGAGAACAAAATTTATTTCGTCGATTTTAAAAAAAAATTCTTAGGTAAGCAGGCCTTGACGTCATGGGCATTTTATCACATTTAACCGACCCTCTATCTCTGACTGTTTACGAGATCCCAATTGTGAGGAAACACGTTAATTTAGATAGTTTGCATACTTGACAATAAGAGTTTTATTATTTTTTATACCTGAAATCCTTTTAGTTTTACAGTTAGTTTCTATACCAAGAATCGTAATCCAACTAGGTACTTCTAAAAAGAAACATTTCCATTAAAATCTGTTTCACAAGGTGAAAGCAGGTAATTTTTTATTAGATCCCAAACAATATGTCAAACAATTTTACGTATCTACTAGGAATTTACCATTTTTTTTAACTTGAATAAGGAAATATCATTTGGAAGTATGGGATTTCCAATTTTACATCAATATATTTTATGCATTTGAAAATTTTGCCATTTTCAGCTGACAGAATTTCAGAAATATTACGTAAATCGGTATTTCCTAACGTCGCAATTACTACAGAATATGCAAAACACACCGGTTTTAGGTCAATATACTTTGTTTTTTATGTAAATGCATAAAGTATGGTCGAGATACGTGTGATCTCATTTTTCTTATTAAGCGCGCTTCTAAAACAAGAACTTGATTTCCAATTAATTGCTTCTCTAGACTATTGTTACAATAATAGTCAATGGATAACGCAAATGGCAAATGCTAAGAAATAGTGAGAAAAATGAAAACGTTATTTTAAACAATTTCTTAATGTCAATAGTTATACGTTTGTGTTACATACCTAATACCTCTTTTTTTTGCAAAATATAGACAAAGAATTTTATAATTTGAAAGTATGGTGCTAAATTTAAGTTTCTTAAGCGTTAAGATTTGAATCTTTGTAATCATCATACATAAATATGTAATGGCTAAATGAATAGCCATGTCACTCTATTGACACTATCCCTTATTTAGATTGTCAATTAACCTATACTCCATTCACTTTAGGAATGCAGTAGATAGCGCTGCGATCGGCGCCCAAATGACACCGAAGAATGAAAAATTAGCGACAAATTCAAATTGTAAATTGTCAGTGTCATAAGCGAAAAAGTTTGGTTATCAAAATTTTGTAATAATTTTAGTAGTTTATTTAGAATGTTATAGTGATAATATAAGGTGATAAAATAATACAAATAAAGTAGGAGTGAATACATTTCGGGAATCTTACAGGGGTTAACGATAGTAAAAAAACTTCCAATCGTCCAATCTCGGTGAAACTATGTTCGTATGATTCGTCTTTATTAAGCTATAAAGTATAATATATTAAATTATAAAACACAATCGGAGGATAAAAATCATATTACAATTAAAATAAATTAACATGTGACCATGTAGTACAGCAAGAATAGAAATTATACACCTAATGTTAGGATAATAATTTAAAATGAATTTTCTATGGACAAATCAGTCAAGACTAAAACATGTTAAATGTTCGTTGTCAAGTAATATGCCTACAGTAAATACAACGTAGAAACAAATGTACTTCTTAACAATTGTACAATAACTATAAAGCCGAGGCAACATAATAAAAAACGATAAAAACACCTTAAGGTATAAGTGTGAAAATATAGCATATGCGTAAATATAATGTAAGTTTATTGCGTTTCTGGAAACTTCAATAAATGGATAATATTATATTTACACCCAATAGTTTTGTGCACGTAGGTAATTCGTTCTGCAAGAAAAAGGAATGTACGTGTCGTCTAATTGCTGACCTATCTGCTTCATCCAAGGAATTATATGCACTCTGACGAAGATGTTTTTTGGGGGTGAACTTATAACTCCTGCGGTATCCTTTTCTTTTACAATATCCAACACTGTTCTTTCATCCACCCCAAGTTGATTTGCAGTCAGTTTAATTGCTGCCGATTTAGAAGTGTCCCGCTTAAGCTCCAGATACAAATTATAAGCCATTATCCTTTGCTTACTGCCAATATGTTTTCCCTGAGGATTTTTTGATGACCCTGCAGGTAGATCAAATACTTCTTGATCTACCATACCAAAATTGATGTAAAAGATACTGTCATCACTATCATTTTATATAGTTATTATAAACAAAACCTTCAAATATTCAACAGTACTTAGTAGAGCTTTAAGAAGAATTATTTTTCTAACAATTTGCTTATAAAAATTACACTAATCACACGAACGACACAAAAAAGCGTATATTGCTACGCAAATACCAACTAACTGAAACTAACACCAGGATTGACAAATGTCATAGATTTCAGTAATATTTTATTTTATCCAACTTAAATTTCATTTGCTATATAAAATATTTTTCGTGTGTGTGAATTCGCCTCGTGAAATCGCAAGTCGTAAATCTTTCGCCTATCTAATCTAACTCTGCATTCTTACAGTGAAAGGAGTATAGAACCAAAAAACTTTTATAGTGAAATATCCAGCTAATAAGTACATACGAGCAAAGCTGTGATGACCACGTAGGGACGGCTAACACAAGACGACGTATAATAAAGTGACAGACAATAAAGATTTTACTGTCCTTAATTCAGCAAGTTAATTATTCTATCCTCTCTAGAGAAAGACAAAAACAAGTAATACCTATGGAAAAGCTCTTAGTTCAACTTTGTGAAGAGCTAAAGCCATTAAATTAAAAAAAGAATAGTGGATATTGAAAAGGACGAAAAGTTAAAATACTTAGTACATTAAGGTTATGTGCCCCCGATTTTGATACACCTACGCAAGTAATACCTATGGAAAAGCTCTTAGTTCAACTTTGTGAAGAGCTAAAGCCAATAAATTAAAAAAAGAATAGTGGATATTGAAAAGGACGTAAAGTTAAAATACTTAGTACATTAAGGTTATGTGCCCCCGATTTTGATACACCTACGCATGAAAAAAAAATTCAAAATAATTACTATAGACAGCCACAGAGCAATTTGAGCATACATTGGGTCTCACAGCGGATCCTTCTACGATGGTCGATGCAAACTAATCTAAGTCTGGAACAGACGTGCCTAAATGTCAGGCGCCAGCAATCTCCAGAGAGTTAATGCAAATATCTAAAATCTAAAGAAGGAAGATATATAGCAAAAGCAATCATTTCCATCTAAGCAAGTTGATTATATATGTTTTGAACCCTATATTTCCACAACTGCCATACCATAACTTATTTCTTTTTTTTTTTGTTTATATTTATTTTTATATTTAGTCTCCCATTTCTTTTGCCCATTAAATTATACCAACAATTCCAGTAACCTAGTGCATTGTACTAGTCTGTACAAGTCTCTAGCTGATCGATAGAAGTAATCTCCCGAGTTAATTTTTTAGTATACCAAAAATTGCCTTGCGTCCAGAGCCTCGCATTCACGCAGAACGTGATAAGCGTTCTCTGCCATTCCAATACACAGTCTGCGGTGGATCTCTCCAGCGTTGATCCCAATTTTCTGTGGGTATCCTTTCAGTGCGCACTGTTCTGTTAGGAGACTTGGAGAGATTGCAGTAGTTGTTCAGTCTTCTTTTTTTAATAGTGCCTTAATAAAGCTCTTTCCATGAATGTATCTGGTTGCATTGCTCCAGTGTTGTTTGTGTTTCTCTTTGACCAAACTTCTCACCTGCTCTCGTGCTGTGTTTTTAGACGCCCTTAGAACAGGTTGTGGGCCTATATATGCAGCCGATGATCTCTTTCTTGCCAACTTATCCGCTTTATAGTTTCTTCGATTACCGAATACCCACACATCCACAGTAAGGTGACTTTATTGCGGTCTATCAAACTATTTAGTTCTCGAATACATTCCCAAATAAGACTGGCTTGATTGTATTTAGCGCTGAATCCAAAATCTACATTCTTCAACAACTTGTCTTTGTTTTGCAACGAAGCAAACTTTACAGTTTGGAATTTAGAACGTTATTTCTACGTTGAAAACATAAATGGGAATATAAAAATGTGTAGTTGTACAGGTGGCAGTTTATATTTGATCCCTACCTACAGACTGTACTATTTGAGATAAAAAAAGTCTTTAAACCAAAAACTATAGGATTTTTGCTCTATTATCTTTTACAATTTCCAAAGCTTATCTCATAACTCGGTGGCTAAATGAATACAATTTGCATTTTTTTTTAAATATAACACCCTATATATTTTTACGTGTTGTGAAAGACCTCTTTTCACTGATTTCGAAAATATATATATTATTGATATTTGAATACGCGTTTTTTAATTATTCGTGTTTATGACATTTAAACTGTATCAGTGAAAATTCTAGATTGGCATGAAAAGTATGAAATTTAATAGAAAGAAGAAAAGAATATTTAGTTAAAAACAAAACCTAAAATACTAAAAATTTTCAACATAACCATCGCCAGTATTTATACAATTAACAATGTTTCTTGTAATTACGTTTAAAATAAAGTCGTGGTCTCTATTCAAAATAAATAAATTTGAAGGGTACACCTGTTCTTATATTATACTGGGTGAGTTTCTTACCTTGAGACAACGGAATATCTCTAAAACACTGCATCAAATCAAAAAAAAAATCTTAATAAGATTTGTTATAATGTAGGGGTCTCACTGAAGATCTTTTTTTGATTTTATGCAGTGTTTTAGAGATATTCCGCTGTCTCAAGATAAAAAAACGCATCCTGTATATCTATTTTATTCTTTAGGTAGTCACAAAAGGAAATCCAAGTGGTTCAGATCAGGTCTGTTCGCTGACCATCTGAGTATGCCATATCTTCCGATCAAAAAACAAACATTTGTAATTTAAATAACAATGTACTACAAAATGGCCATTAAAAAAATCTCCAGGTTCTCGTATTTTTTTCTAAGGTTATCTAGGACGAAGATTACAGATTTGTTATTCATTTTCTCGGGTCGGTCAAATTTAAAAGTTTTTTCTAGTCGAAATCATTCAAGTTCTAGCATATGCGAGACAGTTTAAATCTTAGTCTTACTTAAAGTAAAAGTTTTATTTAGACACAGTTTACATTGATCAAAAAACCTGGAAAATTCATTTGGAACATTGCATTGTTTTATATCCGAAAAGGCATTTTCCATATACATATACACAGCGATTGACAGCAACTCTCTTTAAATTAAATGCCAAAAACTCATAATTGGCAGTAAAAATGTATGTTATTTTAGTATAATATTTAACGAGTAGATGAATATTCAGCGGCAGCAGTAGTAAATTTTACTGTTAGATGGTATAAAAAAAACTAATTTGTATAAAAATTCATACACAGATCAATAACAATAACATTGCCATTGATCCGTACACATTTTTTTCTTTCAGTATAGTGTTAAATACGTTCAATTTAATGGCGCATTTTGAGACAGACCGGAACTTTTCTGTAATTGGATATTTTTGCTAGAAAAATCAAAATTTTAATGTGAAAGTTTTTTTTCCTTTTTTGATACTGTGAATAGTCTTTGTCAGAGGTTTCACGTGTAAGACTGCAACAGTATTCTCCTATCATCTTACAATTAGTGAGGCCCTTTTTCTTATATATATCGGATTTCCATCATGAGCAACTCTTGCTGATGATAGCTTTATTTTCGTCTGAAACTCCCCCCAGGTTGTTGGGCAAAAAATCAATATGGTTATGCAAGCATATGAGCATATTTTAAAGACATCAATACGTTTAACTCCTTTAAAGCGTCAATCATATCTTACACTCGTTCTTCATAGTTGTCAGCTCGCTCGTTGCCTAAAAAGTTTTTGGAGAATCAGTAGGCAGCACAATAAACACAAGTATGTCTAACAGTTGTAAAACGGAATTCACTTCCTCTATCTTAATTAAGTGTTATTTTGAAGTCTAACACTACACAATATAGATAGGGGAGGGTGGGGCATGATGGGAACATCGTCTTCTACAAAGCGGCAGTAAGCATCTGTCAAATAATAGCAGACCTAATATTCACAAGTGCTGTTTTATGTTTGTTGTAATGTAAAAAACTCTACTAGTCGTAATAACAAAGTTATTGCTGTTTATGCGTGAACTTTGCAATTTCCAGAATTTCTTTATTGTTGTGATGGTGAGTTCAACGGCCAGTATCGGCAATATAAGTAAACTTTTTACAATTACACTTTTTGTGCTTATTAATTCACATGTATTGCATGTATTTTCTATAGTGCGTTATTTGTTTATTTCAAATATTTAATATGTTATTATCACATAACCAGAAAATGGCTTAAAGAGGCGAGATGGGGTTATTGGTATGGGGCAATATGGGGACATCATTATCTTACTCTTCAGTCTGGTCCGTTATGACTGGATATAGTTGGATATTTAATTATAGAATTAAATCGTTTCATTACTTGCAACAGCGTTGTCGTGGGTACAGAAGAGAAGAGAATTAGTATGAGGTGCCACAAACAATTCTAGAAAGAAAAGTGGAAGAAGCGCGTCAACTTGTTGGACCTCTCCAACCTAGAAAATAATTAGGCTAAAAACACTTTTTTCCCTAGAAGAGGAAACACAGTTAGTTACATATTTGAAAAAATGGAATTGGGTCTCCCAGAATTAACAATTCAAGATTTGAGAAACCTGGCTTATCGATGGTTTGAAAAATTGGGAAAAGTTCGTTGTTGAACAAATGCAAAAATTGCGTGGGGAAAGATTGGCTGATAGGATTTGTGAGATGTAATCTCCATTATGCTTTCTCGAAGGCATAATGCCTATTTCTCATGTTAGGAATGAAGTATTATCTGTGAAAATATTACGGTGTTGCGTTATTTTGCGCTAGTCAAATATTTTAGTGTTGATTTTACAAACTTTGCCAGACGAGTTGACTACGCGTATTTAATAGAACAGAAATTACTAGAATTTCGTGTGAATTCTTTGTTCAGATATGAGGATTGACTATTTTTCTAGACATTTAGAAGCGTCAACCAATCAGAATTTTTGCCTCGGATAGAAATATAGAAACCCCACCTATTCTAATACAGTATTGCATTATACGCACCACCTGCATTGCACGTGTATCTGTTTTCGTGTTTTATTCTCCGTATTAACATATCCAAACAAACCACCAAATGTGACTGACTTGCAAAGTGTAACCTCGTGTTATTAAACGTTAATTCAGTGGCATAAAAATTTCTACATATTAAAGATGTATTGGAACAAACTATTTACGTAATTAGTTCAGATTTGAATCAAATAGCATAAACATTCACTAAATTTTATAATGGTTCTCAAAAAATCATTTTAAAATTAGTACGTTTAGTTGAAACCAAAACTTTTGAATGAGTGGTTCTGTATATTTATAATTGAGAAAAAGTCTTAAAGAGAGAATATTATAGCACTATGAAATAGGAGTTGCGTATTAAAAAGACGTTGTGTTTAGAAAACGGTGTTAAATCATCCAATAGATCGCATTCATTTAGTTAAGCAGCTAGTAAATTTGTCTAGTGCAGATTAAATAAAATGTGACTAGAAGTATATCATAATTCCACGTGTTAGTTGGACAAAATAACCCCTTAGCAATAGACAATACTTGACTATCTTTGTTCGTCAAATTTAAACTTCTATAGTTCTCGACAAAATAACACGAAAACAGTGTGGACCTCTCCTGACTATTAAATTAGTCAAAAAAGTGTTAAAATTTTCAACAGTGTAGGTTCAATCAAAGCGTAACAAGGGAAAGAACAATTCTTACAAGCACTACGTATAAAAATCTGCTACAAGAAAATAGAAGTCTGGAGAGTCCCTAAGACAACTAGAAGTGCTGGGGAAGTGTTAACGGGAAAAAAATTACAAAGAAGAAAACAGAAGAGACCAAGAAGCCGAATTTTGTAAGGAAAGCAAAGAATAGATTTTTAGAAAACGTCAAGGAAATAATCAAGTTCTTCTGTTGAGGAAGATGACTATGTCTATGTTTATATTGCCTCAGAAAGTGCGGTGAAGATACCAAAGGGGAAGTATGGATACAATGCCATGGATGGCGAGGTTGGGTACATGGAGGGTGTGCGAATAAAGGAGATGAGTTCGTCTTCTATTGTCTTAATTGTGAAGAGTAAGTTTAATATTCTTATCGTTATTGTATTTTTTTTATTTTAAGTAGTTCCGTTTTAAAGAGTTCTAGCTTTGTTCCTGCATTTTTTTTTTAAATAAAATCTATTTTTTACATATTATCCAGATTTATGTTACAACCCATTCTTAACTCACCTGGAATCCATGGTGGGGCAAGATGGGGTTCATTTACATATTTCTTTTCAAAATTTTCTCACAACATCAGGAGTACCTATCGAAAAATTGTAAATACATCCATCAGCAGGTAAATGTTTAAAGATAACAACAAACGTATTTAGAACCTTGTACATCAATTTGCAATCCTGATGCAGTGTTCTAAAACTTAATGTTCCCATGTTGCCCCACCTTCCCCTACCATAATCATTGTTTAACCTGACTAGCAAAAGTTAATAGCAGATATGGGGTCTGTAGAGTATATAGTTCTGGAAAAAACAATTGCAGACCCGGAGATTTTTTTTTGTGTTGTACCGTATAATAATCAATGACAGGCAAAACATTATATAAAATACATATATAAAAAACCATCACGCGAGCTATTAAACTTGTGGTTAAAACAATTACAATATTACACAATATTTGTGTAAAGAAATACACTAAGTACGGAATGATACATTAGGTCGTAGGTCGCATTTATATGGGAATAATAACTCCTAATCTGTGATTCTCTGTGTCAAAAATCAAATAAATTCAGAAAAAGCATTATGATGTTTAGTGCACTTTTACATTCAATGACTGTGATTATAAAATTGTAAATTTACAGCTTGATGTAGATTTCCTTAACTACTTGCAAACTTACAGCGTAAAAAATGCCTGCAATGTTTGATACTGTATTTTTTTACTGTCAAAGATGCAATAAACGTATATTACTGTTCGAGATGAGGAGATTACACTAAAAAACAAAAAACATAAACTCAAGAAATATGCTTTTATATTAGATCCTTATCTGATATAAGGAAAAAATTCTAAGGAAATTATTAAGAGTGGAAACAAATAACATTTTTGGTCAATTTTACAATTCGTTACCTGATGAGATCATTTTTTTAGGTACTTTTAATAAAACTGCGTGACACGATTTTCGTACCTGAAAAACTGATTACTATTATGGTTTTCAATTAGTTACAATATGTAAGCAGTGGATGTTTTTTATTTCTATCACGTCTTGTTTTTGAAGTATACACTGATGGCATTATATAGGCTATGCCGATTCTTGCACAAAATCTTGGGATTTTCAATGGGGGTAGAGTTCACATTTTATCCCCTCATAGATACAATATGCATACCTATTTACATGTCACTTCGTGCTCGTAGCGACAGATTGAAATATTCTACCTGATATACATACCGGGTGTCCAGCCTACGATGCAACGGTCCATAGCCGATTTATTATTGCTTTTTTGGAAAAATGTTTCAAATAAATGTTGGCTTGAATCATATTCTAGACATTTTAAAATTAGTTTCAGTAATGGCGGACTTCCGGTTATACCGGAAGTAGATACTTTATTATTTTAAATGGAACGCCCTGTATATTACTGTATTTTTGGATTCCTTGTTAAATTTAAATAACAATACGTTAGGAATAAATTGGGGCTAAGTTGTACCGTTTCCGAATTACATGACGTTTTTTCGAAAAAATGACATTTGTCTGCGGTGTTTGCAAATATCTCCGGAAATACGAAAGTTAGAAAGATGCGGTTTTTAGTTTTCGCTTAATTATGAAACAGCGTCTTTCATTTTAAAATTGTTGCGTTTAAGTTACAGAATTATTAAATAGGGCTCTGTAATTTTCGAACTCTAAAATCATGGATAACTTGATTTTTGGTTTTGAAATTGAAATTGAATGGTATAGCAATTTTTACATAAATGGATGTAAAATTTGATTTTCTTTCGATTTTATACGAGTGTCATTGTGTCTATCTCCAAAGGTTTTGGAGATATTCGCGATTTTTCAATTTTTCATGATAGATACGTATTGCGAAGCGCCGACCACCTTCCCCTGGCTTCTCCCTAGGCTTGGGACTAATTAACAAAACAAAATAAGTTTTGTCGTTAGTTTTAATTTTTTGTCGTTAATTTAATCGAATTATTGATAATTAAATAAAGCAATGTGTATATTTTTATAAGTTTTTTACCAATAATTATTAGTTACCGTACCCAAAAAACAGTACGTGATAGAAAAAAAGTACATAGGTGTTCTTATTAAGCGATTTGTATAAATAAATAAACAGGAAAAATTTAAGTGGGTACACTATTGAAAATATTACGGTGTTGGCGTTAATTTTGCGCTAGTCAAATATTTTAGTGTTGATTTTTCCAAAACTTTGCCCAGCGAGTTGACTACGCCGTTTATTTAAATAGAACAGAAATTACCTAGATGTTCGTGGGAATTTCTTTGTTCAGATATGAGGATTTACTATTTTTCTAGACATTCAGAAGCGTCAACCAATCAGAATTTTTCCCTCGGATATAAATATAGAAACCCCACCTATTCTAATACAGTATTGCATTATACGCTCCACCTGCATTGCACGTGTATCTGTTTTCGGGTTTGTTTCTTCGTATTAACATATCCAAACAAACCACCAAATGTGACTGACTTGCAAAGTGTAACCTCGTGTTATTAAACGTTAATTTCAGTGGGCATAAAAAATTCAACATCTTAAAGATGTATGGGAACATCTATTTACGCAATTACTTCAGACTTGAATCAAATAGCATAAACATTCACTTAATTTTACACTGGTTCTTAAAAAATCATTTTAAAATTGGCACGTTTACTTGAAACCAAAACTTTTGAATGAGTGGTTTTGCATATTTATAATTAAGAAAACGTCTTAAAGAGAGAATATTATAGCACTAAGAAATAGGAGTTGCATATTAAAAAGACGTTGTGTTTAGAAAATGGTTGTTAAACACCCAATAGATCGCATTCATTTAGTTAAACAGCTAGTAAATTTGTCTAGTCTAGATCAAAAAAAATGTGACTGGAAGTATTTTATAATTCTACGTGTCAGTGGACAAAAATAACCCCTAGCAATAGACAATACTTGACTATTTTGCTCGTCAAATTTAAACTTCTATAGTTCTCGACAAATAACACGAAAAGAGTGTGGACCTCTCTTGACTATTAAATTAGTCAAAAAAGTGTTAAAATTTTCAACAGTGTAGGTGTTCTTATTAAGCGATTTGTATAAATAAATAAATAAACAGGAAAAATTTAAGTGGGTACTTAATTTTTTTGTTAATTTGTAACGTAGTGTAATCAGATCAAGAGTTTTTAGAAACACTGCTATAGATGCAGCACAATCTGGACCATTTTTCAAGCCAATATTTTTTTTACTACACTTACTTGTTCACATCTCTTAAGATAAACCTAGAACCTATTAAACTCACGAGTGTTTTATGTCAAAACACACTTATAAATGCTCAAATTTGCAATACCTAAACCAGCAAGTCGCAGGCGTATAATTTTTAAATAACAACAACTCACACGTGTGACGTTATCGTCTTTGGGGTTCATCATTCCGCTCGCCAGCGAATTTCCAGGTTTCTCTTCTGCCCTATCGTCGTAATCTTCGTCCTGGGGATGCCCGTGATGGAAATAGCTTGTCTGCAGCTCGACGCCGGAACGGTGGCTGTCCAATTCGTCCGGGTAGACTAGCCGATCCAGGGGCACCGCGGGCTTCTTGGTGGCGCTCTCGTTGACGCAAAAGAACGAGGCGCACGCCAGCAAGACAACGATAAATTTCCACTCCAAATGACACATCGTCAACGCGTGCGGCTACTGGTGTTTTAAATTACTGGCGATGCATGTACGTGAGTTGTTTTTATAAATAAGTTGTAATGCTTATGATAATTCACTTTCTACTATAAGGCTAACATTCGCTATACACATATATATATGCGACCTTATCGCCTACGATGTCGTCAAGGAACTGGCCGCGAAAACTGGCTGGTGATTTTAGCGACTATACAGGCGATATGGATGTGTATCGGATCGAACGCCGCCAGCGCTGGTTAGTCCGGATTATGTAGAATTGCGCGTCAATTTCCGCAAATCTGGCGATGGGCACGCGAATAGAATAATGAATTTGGTTCTTTCCCGAAGTATAATTTTTTATGTAAGAAATGGGTTCATATATCGAATGTGGGAGAGTTATAACGTTTTTAGTGAGAGTAGATGTGATGAATTTAAAAAAAGTTGGAGGAAAAGGATAACTTTTGTGCGTGTATATGACACAGATAAAAATTTCGAGTTAATTCCAACCCTTTATCAACTCTTATACCCTGTGTTGCCCAGCGTTCATCCATTTTTTTTGTGTTAAAATAAATTGAATTGACGATTTAATGTGTTGAGTTTGGATTTAAAAGTGAAATACATTTTATGCGAAAACTAGCGAATGTACTACAATTGTAAAAGGTACCCTCAATACAATGTTATAACGGTTACTAGATTACTAGATATAACATTATCAATCAGAGAATTATACGGGTATATTCCGGTTCTGTCTAAATAAAACTAAATAAATACCTCAATATTTCGTTTTAATTTAAAACATCTTCAGGAGGCACTAAAAATATACAAATTAAAATGAAACAATATAGAAAATCACAATGAGTAATTGCTTACAAGTTGTAGTATTAATGACAGCTGACAAAATGATAAATAGTTAAAACATTTAAATGCAAGTCAGGGCTAGACATATTAATAAAAAAATAAAATTGTTAGCAGTTATACATATAAAATAAATAGAAGAAAAAAATTTATTGATGTAAAATATTGCAATAAATACTACTTAATTGATTTGTATCAGTTTTAAAATTAATAGCATTACTACAATTTTTTATATTAACCATTTCCAAAAATAATCGTTTTTTGTAATTAGGTTCTAATTCAAGTATGGAAATACCATCATAATTAAAACTATGTTTAAGATCTTGGACATGTAGAGATAAGGCAATAATTTACTGCTGAATTAGAGAATGATAATAGCGTTCCCTTTTTAGATACTAAAGTTATTAGGTCGGATGATAATACGCTCATATTAGATTGGTACCAGAAACCAACATCATCTGGTAGATTTATTAACTACTACTCCAATCATCATTATCAAAAAGTGCCTTTTTGTAGGAGATACGACAAAAAAGGCACTTTATTAGTGGGAAGAATGACTTTTTTGCAAGTTTCCAAAGCATAGTTGATTTTGTTTAAATTTTGCATACTTGCATCAATTATTAATCCGAACAACTTTTCTTGGTAACATTCATCGTATATCCTGCAAAAAAAGCACTTTGCTTATTGGGAAGAAAAACTTTTTTTGTAAATTTCCAAAGCATGCTTGTTTAAACTTTGCACACTTGCATAATTTATTAATCTGAACAACATTCCTTAATAACATTCTTTCGTATCTCCTACAAAAGACACTTTATCAGTGGGAAGAATAACTTTTTTGTAAATTACCAAAGCATGCTTGATCTTGTTTAAACTTTGAATACTTGCATAATTTATTAATCTGAATAACTTTAGTTAATAACATTTTGTCGTATCTCCTACAAAAAAAAAAACATTTTATTAGTGTGAAAAACTATGTTTTTTTTTTAATTTCCAAGGCATGCTTGATTTTTCAAAACTAAAAATATAACACACATAGTTTCTATCCAAGCAAGCTACTAGCTATCCTAGAAGACGAAATTTTAACACAAAAAAATGTCAGACGTTTTTACCTACCTATACATGCGTCGATCGGGAGACACACTGTATATTAATAGTAAAGAATAGTAAAATAATCTAGGAAATAGTATGTTGTTTAATGAGTGCCGAAGGTAACGACGAGTTAAAAACTATATTTTTTTTACGACTTCGCCTACGACATTAATAAGAAATTTATGCAAATATATGCAAACAAATATCTTATTTCTGTTGTTTTTTTTTATATTTTTATATTTATTTCATGATTTAATAGTATCTCAAAACCGGCTGATTTCTTTCAGGAAATCAAGATATTAATTTCTCAATGATGCAATGATTATGACTAAAATGAAAAGGAAAAACTTAAATAACTTAAAAACGGCAACATGTAGCTATAGGATAGCTAATGAAACCGATGTTGTTGTAAAATTCAAAAATGGACAAAAAATTAGATCATTCTATTTAAAATAACAAAGTTGACGTCAATTTCCGGCCAACCGGAAGTGATATTTTGGTTAAAGTATTTCACATTTATAGTTCCAATCGAACAGATAATTTTGCCAAAATCTCAATTATAAGTAAATAATAAAACATCATCAACTTTTAATGAACCACTTACGTGGAATATCCTGTATACTACTGTAAAATTCCTTGGCTTATAAGTAAATCAGCATTAACTGAAAAGATTCCAATTATCTCTGAAATTTCTTTAACCTCGCTCGGAAAAATATTCGCTTTTGTTCATCATTGTTTGTGAATCTGAGACTTATGCACATGGGAGCATGAATAAAACTAAAATACTTCCGCGTAAAAAAGCACTCAGCTTGAATACAGGGGCTTACATTTTCCGTTAAAAGGCAAAAGTTTTAAATCAATGTATACATGCCTATCCAGGCAAATAAACCAAAACGTCCGACTTTTTTATTTAAAATACTGTTTAATTAATAATAATAATTAATTAATTAATAATAATAACAATATAATATGTAATTGTAATTGTCTTACTTAAATAGAAGTTATAAAGACATTATAAAATATTAATCAGAACTAAGGTGCATTCCATTTAATTACGGTTAGTTGTCGTCTAAAAGCATAGTACTTCAGAAGAAAATAATCTTCCGGCAAAACAGCACGCTACTTTCAATTAAAATAAACACTTTTCTGAAAAAAGGTATTCTTTTCTTTGAACATGATGAAAACCCAAAAAGTTATAAAACTTTTCATTTAATGCAATCTCTTTTCTCAGTGTGTATGATTTGAATTTTTAAATTATCGATATCGTCAGGAGTTCTTGCATAAACGGCTTCTTTGGGATATCCCCAAACAAAAAGTGTTAAAATTGAAAGGTCAAGCGATCTAGTCGGTCAAAAAACAGTGCGGTCCTTTGCTGTGGTATTTCTAATTATTATTATACTAACATCCAGTACGTTCGAAAGTGAATCGAATTGGTTCTATTTATACTGAATACATCGTTTCTGATAAACCTATAGTTTAAATCTAAAGTTTCAGCTTCAATTTATAAATGAAGCTGAAAAATAGCTTTAAATTAGGTTTATCAGAAACAGTGTATTTTCCCATTCAGTATAAATAGAACCAAATTCGATTACTTTTGAACGTACTGGATGCTAGTTTTATAATAAATAGAAATACCACAGCTTCCGTTTTTCCTGTATCTTATCTAAGAAATTGTATACGCTATTGTACTAGTGATATTATCTTTAAATACAAACTTATGTATGTAGGCTTATGGAACTCTAAAAGAGTGGCAATCGACCAATTTCTTTTTCCGTAACCATCAGAGAATTTAAACATTAATGAGATAAAATTTGTTGTACATTGATGCTTTAAAACAAGTATGGGCAACCTTTGACATGTTGTGGGCAAACTTTAGTGTGCAAATACGTTCGCGGGCCGCATTTAAAAGTAGTGCATTTTAAAGTAGTGTTCATAATTTTTAGCGATAGATATCAGACATTAAATAATACGAACAATGTTTATTATAATGCAATTTATTAAAATAAGAAAATGAAATGAAAAAATAGGTACAACATTATAATTAAATCGTGATAAATATTTTTTTTTAATTAGGTTTTTCAAATTGTCTCGCGGGCCGTATCAAATCTTACAGCGGGCCGGTTGTTGCCCACATATGCTTTAAAACTTAAAAAAAAAGATTTTATAATGTTTCTCTATTGATAATGTCAAAGCTACAATTATATTTTTTTATAACAATACAGTTATTATAATTACAAGTCTCAAGGTTTACAACAAGAAATTTCCAAATAAACAATTTACCATCTTACACAACTTGGAAAAACTATATTATTTACCGCATACAAATATGTATACATACATAAGAAAACCAAGCTAATTTATTACATACAACACCATAATTATATTCCGAAAAAATCCGACATTTTCATAATGATGTTGAATAAATTAAAATCTCGGCTGCATAATTCTAGCATTTTAGATTATCTCGTGAGAGGAAATTAGTTGACATTGGTGTAAATTATTTTACAGCAAACAGATTATATAATTGCCAAATTAAGACAAAGAAGCAATTCTTATACATAATCACATTTCATTTCATTATCGTTTAATATGCTTAAATTACTGCAAATAAAATGAACAATGAAAAGATTTAGGTCCCATGAGATGCCCAATAATTTTCAATTAAATCAACATTACAAAGTAATAAACATCTATCGTTTAATTAACGATAAATTACTACATGAGTTGAGTATACATTGCTTTGGAATGAAGATAAACGCCGGTTGAATGTCCTCATTTTAGAATTAATGGTTTAGTAGATTTTTAAGAGACCTCTTAATTTGGGAAGGAATTTCTGAAGTGCGCAAAGCACACTCAAAGAATTACCGAATATGAGAAATATAATACCTCTTAACATATTTTATTATACCTATATAGGGACAACAGTATTTTATAATACTACTCAATATAAAAATATTATACATTTATATAGTAGAAGCAGTATTGTTTCGAGCTTGAAATTATAATGTAGTTTTATACATTATATAATCTATACGATAAAAAATACATTTTATAATAAATATTAGAATGAAGTATATTAGTACTTATCGTATTTATATTCAAGTCTATTATATTAAAAGTATTACATAAATATACTGTATGTAACCAACACCAGATATCTACATATTATTACAATACTTTTTATGATCTATTTGTTTGAGTGCAGTTATTAAATTTAAGCAACTAGCACAACAAAAATAGCGATAATATAATAATAAAATGACAATTGTATCGAAGTCAACTATACTTTAAAGAAGTGTTAATTTGTTCTTGAACTTATTTTTGCATTTAGCAACTTTATTTATTCTAAGAAAAAGGTAGATAATTTTCCTTTTTATATGGGCAAGTACCTAAACTGTTTAGGAGTACGTCCTTATTATGAGTAAAAATGTTTTTCGTGAACTGCAGTCCCATTAAGTATCATGGGCTCCTATAGCATGTATTGGGAATATCCTCAACTTTTCTATGTCATTCATTGCTCACTTTGATGATACATTAAAGCTCATTATCTGCAAAGTGAAAATGTCATAAGTCTTGCGTATACATTAGAGGAAGCAAAAGTCATGTGTGCTAAATGTCAACCCTATATAACATTTACAATTTATATTTTTAGAATATTATCCGAGCTTTAAATTCCACATTATTTATTTTTATGTTGTTTACCTATATCCATGCAACATTAAGAAATATATGAGGAATACATGAGGAAATAGTTGAATGTCAGCCTTCAAATCTAAATCTATGAACGAACTGGTTTTAATATCGGTCAACGACATGATAAAATGACATCTTCATTTATAAAGTTGTTTACTTAATTGTACCTTTGACAAAATACGATAAAATCCACATTATACTGCCACATTGCACTAACACTGGTAGCATTGTTATCTCTCTTATTATGCGACTTTTGTTAAGATATTTTTACGTTAATGACCTTTTTTTTAGAAGTTTAATCACCCCTTGAAACTAAAATCACAAGACCGTAAACATCCTCCATAATAGTGTTCGTTATATTAGCTTACACATATACAAAGAATAAAGATTTCACAAGTCCAAAGAAAAGCGGGGAAAGACACCAGGACAAAAATAGGCAAGCAGTTCTTCAAGGAACAAAGATCCGAATTTAGCAATATAATGCTATTGGCAAGAGTAAAGACAAGATTATAACTATCGTACTTTGTGCGAGTTTAATAGACTGCTGAGAGCATATTTCCATCACTGGACTCAGAATACCATGAAGCGAATCAGGATTTTTTCTAGGTTAATGATAATCAAAATCAAGATAAACAGACGTATGGTGAAAATAACTCTAACAATAAGTAGATATGCTAGGCTGGTTCTGGGCCAAAATCCCATAAGGTTTACATAGCAGGTCTCATAGAAGGGCCTACTTTTCGCCTTGATCACGTCTGGTGATTCGCCGACGACAATGCCAGCTTCGAAGAGCACGAAATTTGAATATCCGCATTTGCTCCACGAAAGGGAACTGTTCCTGAAACAACTAAAACAATTCCTGGAACGGTGTAAATAGCGCCTGGAACAGCTTAAACAGTTCCTACACCAACTTAAACAGCTCTCGGAATAGCTTAAACAGCTCACGGAACAGCTTAAACAACACCTAGAACAGCTTAATTTATTCTAGGTTCCAGGAAATGTCTAAACTGTTCCAGGAGCTGTTTAAGCTGTTTCATGAGCTATTTAAGCTGCTCCAGAGGATAAGCTATTCCAGGAGTTGTTTAAGCTGTTTCAGGAACTGCTTAAGATGTTCCGTGAGCTGTTTAAACTGTTATAGGAACAGTTAAAGTTGTTCCAGGAGGTGTTTAAGCTGTTCCAGCAGCTGTTTAAGCTGTTTCAGTCGCTGTTGAAGCTGCTTGAGGATCTGTTTGAGCTGTTAAATAAACTAGATGAAGCTGTTTGACAAAGAACTGTTCCCCTTCCAGCCAATCGCCAGACGCAATCAAAACGACTTCTATTAAAGATCTAGTTGTAATGTTTGATTCCCAACTTCCAGGAAATGTCTAAACTGTTCCAGCAGCTGTTCAAGCTGTTCCAGAGGATAAGCTATTCGAGGAGTTGTTTAAGCTGTTTCAGGAACTGCTTAACATGTTCCGTGAGCTGTTTAAACTGTTATAGGAACAGTTAAAGTTCTTCCAGGAGGTGTTTAAGCTGTTCCAGCAGCTGTTTGAGCTGTTTCAGTAGCTGTTGAAGCTGCTTGAGGATCTGTTTAAGCTGTTAAATAAACTAGATGAAGCTGTTTGACAAAGAACTGTTCCCCTTCCAGCCAATCGCCAGACGCAATCAAAACGTTATCTGTAAGCCCGCTTCTCTTTCTCTTGGCTTCTTGATTCGGTCTTGTAGACAATTTACGAACTTGTCTCTATTGAAAACTTTATATTATTCCCTTGTTCGTACTAAATTGGAGTATCCGGCCGTAGTGTGGTATCCATATTACACCAATTATCATCTCGCTATTGAAAGAGTTCAAAAAAGGTTCTTGAAGTATCTGGACTTCAGATCTACTGGCACTTATCCTGCTCGTGGCTGCGACTATCTTCACTTAATAAACAAGTTTTAACTTCCAAACTTTATCCGCTAGGAGGGACTTGATGAGCGCAAAATTTCTAGTTAGATTTGGCCCAAACTTTATTTCTCGGGTATCTTTTCGTGTTCCCAGAAGTTCTAGTCGCTGTGATGATACGTTCTCCATTCGTCATGCCCGGAGCAACACTCTCCTTAAAGCACCACTTACACACATGACCCGTAATGCCAATCGTTTATTTGCTGATCCCTTTCATTTGTGAATACCTTCTTTTTAGAGCCTATTGGTTTAAGTTGCTCCTTAGTGTCTGTTATTATCCATTACAGGGAATTTCTATTTTTATATTTATATGTATTTCTCTCCTTATTAGTTTAATTAGTTTAAGTAATTTTAGGTTATACTATTGGGTAGTATTGTAAGTTTATAACTTTCTATATGTATAATGTACTTTGTTTGTTATTTACTATCTAGTATTTGTCCATTGCACTTTTCAGTTTTGTTTGTCCCGTAATTGGATCGTCATCTGTCGGACAATAAAGATTATTATTATTATTATTATTATTATTACTATTATTATTAATATTATTAAGATGAAAGGTAGAGTGGAGAGAATATAATATGAATTGAAATCCCCTATGTAAATATTATTATGGGCTTTTGGCCCAGAGCCTGCCTAGCATATCTACTGGCCCATATGGCCATCTCAAACGTAATCTAATTTTCCTAGTGGAAGTTATTTCATAATATAAATGATTATTCACATAAAATTTTTTAATAACACTTCATGGACATTACAATATTCTCAGGGCTGAAGGAGAAACAAAATAGATGAAAATAATGCTGATTTTCGTTTTATTAATGAATTGCCTAAATAATAAATTATCAAGCGACTTATATTATTTAGACTTAATTTCAAATCTTTATATTATTATTATATTTAATCATATTTTCAAATATACAGCTTGTTCTAATAAGAGATTTCTTATTTTACTGGGCTTCTAAATCAATCAGTCGAATTGATGGATAAAATGTAAACATTTTATTTATATTTCTAATGAGGTGATTCAACCTGCCGTTATATTAGTACTCGCTAAATTTTTCCCTCATTCGCCACGGCAAGTTCGTTAAACCAAAATTTATTTTTGGAAAGCACACTTTCGATCCAAATTGTACATCATCCGAAATTCCTACTTCCTGCATTGCTAAGCTGTTGTTATGTTTGTATCGTACACAATCGTATGGAAACCAATGTGCTCCGTCCTTAGTTCACCTCAATCATGTATGTGACAAACTAACGGGCCTCTAAAAGCGAAGAAGCGCAACTACTGTCGATCATACGTTCGAATTAGAGCAAAAACCGAACCCAAACAAAGCTGACCGAAACAAAACAAAAAAAAAAGGCAAGGAACTACATCGAAACGGACCACAATGGAACAACGCACATCAGGTATGGCCGCGCATGACACCTGAACAGGTAGTTTGATCAATGTGACGCGTAACGCGCGGATAGGAGTCATGAGTCGCGCGGCGAAAACCAGGTGCACAAACGTAACAGGAAGTGCGGTGTCCGCTGGTTCTTCCAGGACCGGGAGGCATGCCATGGGGACGGTTGGGAAGGCGAGGGGGCGACTTGTCGAGGATATGGTGGTGGTGGTGCGGCCTGGTGGTGTGGTGGTGGTTGTGTACCGTCATGTGCGTGTGTGACGTAGGTGGGAAAGTTGATGTTGGACAACAACAACAACAACAAGAACACGTTGATAATGCAAATAAAAGTGAAGTTAACGTGGGGCAATTGGCAACACTAACTCATGGAGCTGGTAAGCATAGTGGGAACACAAACAATTGTTCCATTTAAATACATTAAGTATATAAGAATTTCATTGGTGCATTTACATCTTCTTTTCCTTAGCTTCTAGATCGGGAACTTCAAAACTGCACAACATTGCTATATATATATATAAGCACACCGAAGCTAAACCAATCTATCAAATGCTATCTCAAATTATTTTGAAGATATATTATTATATGTGATAATGCACGGGACTTAAAGATTTTTAGCGTCTCCTATAACCCTATTCCCCTTAAAGGTGTTGGATGTCCGAGTGCTTTATGTAGGTTAAGTAGATCTTCTGCTTTGAGTTCTTATGCTTCCGAGTTTAACACTCTTAAGTTGCACATTGCTACGCAATTTGAGATAATATGGATTGATTAGATTAGGGTTGGGGTGGCCATAAAGACCTCTTCCACTGCGATATTTTCAGGTCTATTGTGATCCTCTTTGTCTTAGAAGACGATCTCTAATTTTGCCCTCTTAATTAGGCCTATTATGTTTGAGTGCGGCTTCTTTGTGTAGATGCTGGTTGTGAGGTTCTCCACGTCCATTACAAGAAATCTTGTCATCGTCAGACCGTCACATTAGCACATAGCACATGAACTGGTGTTTCTGCCTCCTATTGGCAAAATCTGCAAGTAGCATCATCTACCAGGGCTATGTTGCACATATACCTATTTAGTTTACAGTGACCAGTCAGCAGACCTACCATCATTTTGACAGTCTTCCTATCTTTATTCAGTAGATCTTTATTAAATTCAGACCTCTGTTCCTTTAGAAACTTTTTTGCCTGTCTCTTTCTCGGTGATTTTTACCTCTACTTTCTGGACTGATCTTGTACCCACTCATCGATGGATTTTTGGAAGTGTCAAAGGAAGGGCCAGTTCCAACAAATGACCTTGACGTACCTCGTCTGGGCAGCTCGTCGGCTGCCTCCTTTTCCCTCACGTCCGAGTGACTAGGAGCCCAGGCCAATGTTAATTCCCTTCAGGTGCCCACTTCATTTAGAGCGCTTACACAGTCCCCAATCAGCTTAGAGTCCACACTTACTGAAGTAATCGCCATAAGTGTGGACTGACTGCCAGAGAAGATGCTTTTACCTGGCTCAATTCATCTTTCTATTTCTATTTCTCTATCTTCGTCCTTTTAGTTAGACCTAAAATCTTTGAAAGTGGCTCCTTTATGTAAATATTTACACTGAGGCACTAGAAACCTTGCGGCCATCATTGTGGCACAGAACATGAACTAAGGTTTGTTCTTTCTTTTAACAGAATCTACAAATAGCATCCTTTGATAGATATCTGTTGTACATATGCCTATTTAGTTTACAGTGATGAGTTAGCAGACCTGCCATCATTTCAGGCTTTTGTTCCTCTAAGAACTGTTCTGGTGATTTTTGTCGTAATTCTCAGATCTTATTATATCATCCACTGGTTGATGGACTTTTTAAGTTGTGATTTGATAATGCCAATGAAAGGACCGGATCCAAAGAACGACTTTGGTAAACCTCGTTTGCCCTAATGATTCGCCGCCTCATTTCCCTTCTGCCCATGTTAATTTCCTTTGAGTACCCGCTTCATTTAGGAGATTCACACAGTTCCAAATCTGCTTAGAATCAACACTGGCAGAACTAATCGCTTTAAGTGTTGTCTGGCTATCAAAGAAAATAGCGACGCTTTTACCTAACCCGCGCCATCTTGTCTCTTGCACAGTGAAGAATTGCAGCAACTTTAGCCTGGAACAGTGTCGTGTCCTTGCTGAAGCTAACAGAAAAGCCCTTCCTAGGCTTCTTTCCATACCGGGTAATGGCTGCCCATAACTTTTTTATTTATAAATATTTTTAATAAAATTCGGAATGTAGTATTTACCTTAACTAATTTAGGCTATTTTATATTTTTTTATCACTTCCAGTTTTACCGGAAACATGGTCATATTTAAAATGGAAAGCCCTGTACATTTCGGCATATTCGGATTCTACAAAATTTTCCAGTCCAAAAACATAAATGATTTGTTAGTTTTTGTTTCTCTGCTCGTAATCAAAAATTTGAATTTTTATTTTTCTATCTAGAGTGCCGCGAATATGCAAAAAAAAAATATTCCTTACCATTAACATAACACCAAGAAATTCCAAATGTTTCAATCTCTTGTTTTATTACTTTACTAGGGCGTAACAAAGTGCACTTTAAGAGTTTTTACATGAAATAAAAAATACCTACCAATACAGAAAACGATATTACGAAAATGTTGATCAAAATATTAAATAAAATAATAAATAATTAGAAAAACTTTGACACATGCAACGATCACAATTGACAATTAGTTTAGTAGTTATTGTTTAATTCTATCAAAGGCCAACTGTCATACGATTACCCACAATTTTAATGCATACCAATCTCTCTAGCTTTTTTAGATATATCGAGGATTTTTAATCCACAGAGAGAAATTACTTTTAAATGGTATACCAAATACAAACCAACAATAATTTCTCTTTTAGATTAATGCGGTTCCATCTAAAAAAAAAACAGTTATTTAAAATAAAAATTTCTGGTAACCAATGAATCAAAAACTAACAAATCATGTGTTTTCAGACTCAGAAAATTATGTAGAATCTGAATATGCCAAAATATGTAGGATGTTACATTTAAAATTTTGTATTTACATTTCCGGGAAAAGCGGAAATGATAAAAATTATAAGAAATATGGATTAAATAATTGAAAAATTGATATAAATAATACATTTCGAATCTCATTAAAAAAATATTTACAAATAAAAAAGTTATGGACCCATAGGTCCGAGATATCCGGTATATCCCGTCTCCAACTCCATTATATTACAAAGGAGCCATCAGTATACTATAGTTCGAGTCCGATGGCTTTTCGGCTAACCCTACTTATGGGGTATTACAACCTGATATTTTCTAAGTTATATTTCCGAACTATAGCATCACTTGGCACTCCTGTAATGAGTGTTTCTTAAAGTTCATCTACTAATTGTTAATAATTAGCACCGTGCAATTTATTTATCCATGCTTGACTGTTCATAAATCTATATGCTGTACACCTAGGGTTCTTTGTACAGAAATATGTATCGGTGATAAGTTTAGAATATGGATAAATATTTCATACTATTCTCCGCAGAATTTACATTCTACTTCCTTTGGCTATTCCGAGTCTACTCAGATGTTCTTTCAGCTTAGAGCAGTTTGGCAGGATGCCTCTTAGTATACGAATATTAATTTTATTCAGATTTATGCATTCTAACATTTTTTCCCCAGAAGAGTTTTAGCTTGACTCAGTCCTTATAGATTTTGCCATTATTTCGATTTTTTCTGCTCTGCTTCGCTTTTTGCTTTTTCCAATATTATACGAAAAGTTTCTAAAAATGCTGTCCCTCTTTTTAGCGAAATTATCTGCTATTTCATTTTGTTCCACTTCCATGTCCAAAAATCCATAAACAGATAACTTTACCCCTTTTACCTAACCCCTTCAATTTTCATCCATATACAGCTATTTCCAATCAAAAGAAATATTTCCCTTATTTCTACACTAAGAATTTGTTTGAATCAATCAATGCATCATCACACCAAACAAATCGCCTTTTGTTGAACACAGCTGCCTCAATGTCAGAGAGGTATATATGAAAACTCCTAGTCGTTTGTTATGAGTATCTTGTGCTGCCATCTATATTTTCGTTGTGTAAGTAATTTTTTTGACAGATATAGACAACACACAGTTAAAAGAAACAAAGAAATGTTATATATATTTAACATGATAACAAATTACAAAGCAATTTTAAATTTGTATCACAGGAATAAAAGCATTTTGTGTTTATGAAATAACAACCTTTTTTTATAAACAACAAAGCACAGAAATTTTGGATTAAAACATCATAGAAGAGCAGGAATAGCAGGATAGGAAGAAACATATATTATTTAAATTCATCAGGTCGGTGATTGTTAATTACACATGCATATACAGTGTGTTCACGGGAACATTCTACAATAGCTAACTTTTTTATATTTAGAGATACAGAGTCGGTTAAATGGAGAAACTTCATGTACTTTTCCATCTGCATTTCGAGCTATGGCATAAAAAACAAAAGAGTACTTGGTTGCTAAGATACGACTAAAACATATATTTTTTTAAATGGGACACGGTATATTTTTACATTTTTGAGATTCTCTAATCATTGGCTATAACAAAGTATAAAACGACTTTTCTATAAAATCATGATTACGAGAGTTATAAAGAAAATCACGCTCAGTTTATTCGAGGTGTTCACCAAACATTCTACACTGGCCAACTTTTTTATTTTTAGAGATACAGAGTCGGTTAAATGGAGAAAGTTCGAGCACTTTTCCAACTGCATTTCGTGCTATGGCATAAAAAACAAAACAGCGCTTGGTTGCTAAGATACGACTAAAACATATATTTTTTTAAATGGGACACCCGGTATATTTTTACATTTTTGAGTTTCTCTAATCATTGGCTATAACAAAGCATAAAACAACTTTTCTATAAAATCACGATTACAAGAGTTATAGAGAAAATCACGCTTAGTTCATTCGAGGTGTTCACCAAACATTCTACAATGGCCAACTTTTTTGTTTTTTGAAGTTACAAACTGAAGATGTAGATAAACACTTTTGTACTAATCGTGTTTTAAGTGTTGCCACTTGGATGTAATCTTTCACATAAATAACGGAAACAGTATTTACTATACTAATTACAACAAATGGGAACTAGATATTAAACAAAAACTAATTGTATATTAAAGTAAAACAAAAAGCGCTCTTTTGTTTTTTATGCCATAGTACGAAATGCAGATGGAAAAGTATATGAGGTTTCTCCATTTAACCGACTCTGTATCTCTAACTATAAAAAAGTTAGCTATTGTAGAATGTTCCCGTGAACACACTGTATAAACGGTTTTAAATTATGGGTGGGAACATTTTTAAAACTAATCTAATAATAACATTTTTATAAAAATATAAATTATATGCCTAAAAAATTGCAACACTTTAAATAAGCTGGGTCACAGAGCTGAAATTTGGCAAGTTTCAAATAGTAAATCATAACTATGTATTAGTTTTCAGTAGTAAATCATAAGAATTAGAAAAAAAATACCAACAATCAGCAAAAAATTATCAATAAATATTACCAACCCCACGATTATTTATGCACTATCTAACTCTGCGAGTCATGCTCAGAATGAGATGATCAATGGCATCTTGTGGGATCCCATCCCAGGCTTGCTGTAGATGGCCACGAAGTTCCTGTAAGGTGTTTGCTGCTTGTGGTAAGCGCCTTATGTAGCGACCCATCATATCTCACACATGCTCGATCGGGTTTAAACCCGGAGAGCGAGCAGGCCAGGGGAGAATTTGTACTTCCTCTTCGTGTATGAAGTTCTAGTAGATAATTAGCGGCGTCTTTTTACATGCAATCAATTTTTTTGCTAAGATTTCAGCTTTGTGACTGCCCTGGTTTAAAGTGTTACATTTTTTTTTTTGGCACGTATTCCAATAAACGTGTATCCTGCCTACAACTTTTACATCACAATTTCTTATAGGTAGCTTTTTATGACGTTCTTCTTGCTAACGAAGTGTCGCCGAAATAAGAAAATTCTTCTAAATTACGTGCGAAGTCCATTGTAAAAGTATATAGTCAAACATTTATACTCTATATGCACAGGTCATCATTTCCATTTGCACGTAATTTTATCGACATGCAATTTTTTGTAAGAAAGTTGTTCACAACCCGCTGTGCTGCCAAAATGTGTTTGCTGTTTCAATTAAATACTCCATAGCGTAGTGCAAAAGATCACTGCTGTAATTGTTCACAAACATTTTTTTTTATTAATTTTGTTTAACAACCACAAGCAAACATTTACTCGAAACAAATTAGCACTTAAAAGAAGCTACATACATAAAGATAAATGCTAATGTCATTAGGATCTGTTTTAGAAGAGGTTATGTATGCATTTTTAATGATTTGCTTACAGAATTACAAGGTCAAAAAGATGTTGTTTTTATTCCTTAAACATTTCAGGAACAATTTATTTCGTAAAGAGATCTATTTAAATGTAAAATGCCTATCGAAAGACACAAAAAACTGATACGCAATTATGTATTGTCACAAAGTTACTTATGAATATTCAATTCAGAGATAGTAATGATTGCAGTTTGTGATGTTATACCATCCTTGAATCACGTATCACATACATTACAGGTGATGACACATCCAGTGGCAACTCAGGCGTGGAATTAGGTCGAGTGAAACCTCTTCCCAAAACTGCTATGATATACATGTAGATTGACGCAAATGTTTTCATGAAATTTAATGAAAATTTTGACGATCTTGTTACCACATACATGCTTATTATTTTCTCGGAAAACCTCTTTGTTGAAGTGTTTTTATATTCGCATCATTTGGTCAGTTGAACAAGATAGGGGGGAAAGTACAGTCATTTCATTTTTGGAATGACGTATAAATAAATATAAAACGTCAAAGTAGAATAGGCGTAACCTTCACAAGTTAGAATATAGTTTTAGATTAGAATTTTGCATATAAATAGCAATGTTAGTCAACAATTTAGTGTATGCTTACAGATATCTATAACATATATACACAATACTTGTATTAATTAAAAAAAATATTAAACACATAAAAAATATTGTACATGCGAGGCAGTTAATTAAAAATAACATCAAATTGTTAATGAAGTTCTATTCGCAATCAATAATGGAATGAGTAACAGAACAGAAATGCATGTTTAATAGTTATGAACACAATAATCGCTTCTGCGAAGTTGCCGATATTGTTATTACATAGTTTCATGATTAACTCAATTTGGAGCCAGCCAAACGTGTACAAGCAAAAATAAACTGATTCAATTGAAAATCACGTGCGGAATTTGCATTTCCGGGTATAATTTTCAGAAGAGTTCATGCACCCTCGAATGCTACCAGCACGTGCAAGGCACGAGAATTAATCTGAAGATTGGGGAATTGATGTACAACTTGTAGGGACTATTGGGTTTCGTTGGGGATGTGGGAAAATGAATGAATCCAAAACTTAAGTTGGTGCTATAAATATATAGTTTTCTTTTCTTGTCATAATGCTTCAAGGGAAACCATAGATAATAAAATAAATACAAAAACTCTTTGCCAGGGAGTTTAGATAAGAATTCGTAATGATTACATCTTGTGTAGTTTCGCTGATTGAACCAATTCAAAATTTCAATACTTTTTTTTTTGTATACAGTATTAATTATTTCATATTTTTGGTTCGCCACTGGTCAGTATATTCAATCCAATAAATGTTACGATTTACGACATCGTCTAACCATTAGCTGAAATTAATTAATTTAACTGGCTGACAAAAAATTCTCTGCCAGTGCTCCAAAATATAGGGAAAAAGTTGAACTATCACACAGTGTTGACCCATTAAACAAAAACGAAAAGGCTCCGTTTTTCTTATTTTTCGAATATGACCACAACTCACTTTAATCTGATGCAGATGGAGAATTAAGGTAGGTATACTTTTACTTTAAAGTAGTAATGTTCAAATCGGATAACCACATATAAAAAATACTTAATGTGTGCAAACGGAATGCAGATGGACGTTTAAGGATTCAGTCGCCTTTTTGAACTCCTACAGTTATCGTCGTTTTAGGTTGCCTAGTAGCCAAGTAGTAATAATTTGTTTATCACAATGGCTAATCGAAATGGTTTGTACTTTTCTATAAGTTTGTTCGCGTCGCATGAACTATTTGCACTATTATGCACTTTTTAGAACTTTTGTGTGCAAAAGTGCATAATAGTGCAAATAGTTCATGCGACGCGAACAAACTTTATATTCAACAAAGTATAGTGAACCCAAAATGAGAAGTATATATGTCGTCATATCCGTTTTGAGCGCTGGGGAAATCGTCGGAAGAGTCTATTCATTTACTAAGCTTTAGGGGTGTTCCTGTCACTTGACAGAAGTATTAATGTAATTTCTACCGTAAAGAAAATCAACCCCACCACTAATGACTTTAGTTCCTTTATTCTACGTCGACATTACGATGACGACATATGTACTTCTCTTTTTGGGTTCACTCTACCATGCTTTCAAATACTTTCCTGATTAGAGTAAGCCATGTTAATCGTTAGTGACAGTGCATGCACGCACTAATCACTTTGACAGTTTCTATGTCATCAAAGTGTGTGCAAAAAATATTTAAAAAATATTTATTATAAGTTAAAAAGATAATAGTACTAAAGGTGATGCTGAAAATGTTGTCCATTATTTTGAAGATACAGTCGCTTTTTTCGCAAAACCATTTAGAAGGAGTTGTGGCATTATGTCATTACAGGAATCTGTAATAGCATTGCGAAGCTCTACGATTGTGTGATGTCTGATTTTAAAAATGGTATTCTTTGAATATGGGAAAATAAATTCCAAGAAAGGTACTGTTTGTCGAGATTTGTGTGCAAATGCATTATCTTGCTGAAAAATCATTCTGTAAGTTCACTATCATGAAGTTCAATTGATAAGTATTATTATTATTATTATTATTAATTGTAAGTACGTTGTTGTGTTTGAGGAAATAAAGACCATTTATTATTATTATTATTATTATAAACGGCTGTAATAATTCGATTCGATATCTTTCAGCAGTTACTGTTTGGTTAAAATTTAGGTCCACTAATTCGTTTCCTTGAAACTAATAATAATAATTTTCGACCAATTCTAAAGTAACTGTCGATAAAATAAATGTTTTGTGTTGTAATTCTAACATGCAATAATATCATACAATCAAATACAACCGTTTCTAATTTTGATTTGTCACTGACAGCTGTCACAATTAAAAAGTAACCCAGTGTCGCCAATCTTGCTTAAAAAACAGACTACTGTAATCAGCAAAGTATTTGAAAGCGTGGTATTTGAATTACAAGAATCTGGCTCAAAGGGAGTTCTAGCAAAACTCAAGACTCCTAGTTATGATAACTTCAAATTGATTGCATTCTATGCCTCCTTCGAGTTGTAATTTAAACAAACATAGAAAAATAGCTTCTAATTTCTGCCAGTATGGTCGCAATTACAATTTTTTTTCCTTTTGACAGTTAAATAACCTAACGGTTTGTTTACGTTTTGACGAACAGAAAATTTGCAAACCGGTCGTGACGTCATAGCAAACTGACTCACGTAGTACCCCGTCTGTTATAGTAAATGAACTATACACAGAGCAATTGTGCCAAATTTGAAGGTTTCTCTAAAAGTTATACGAGTATGGTTTGTTCAGCAATTCCCTGCGTTCGCAGTTAATAGTGGAACTCTAGTGATGGATTGCTACGAAGCAAACTGTTATTTTGTAGCAGCTAAACAACCGCTAGCAGTTTGTAGCAGCTATTCAATATCAAAAGAAGCTGCTACTTCTTGTAGCAGTGTTCCGATATAGTAGACAAGTGCAAATGTGAAACATACATGTAGATTCGTATCAGTATATAGCAGTAAAGTTAAAATAAACACCATCATGTTATGTGACGAGTTTTTGTAGTTAATATTAATAAAATTCTACATGTATCTCCACTGGTTACTGAATCAAGTGGAGTCGTCCACAATATAAATACATATAGATATTGAGTGAATAGCGGTAACAATAAGAGACTACAAGCTGTGTGCAAAGTTGTAGAAACAGTTTATCTGTTTAACGTATATCACTATTCAAGAAAAACTGCTACAAAAGTAGCAGAAGCAGGTTGTAGCAGCTAACGTGAAGAAGCAGTTTTATTCATCACTGCGGAATTCTATGCATATCTGTAGCGCCTATAAGGTTCTATCCAAGTCTGTTGTAATCATATATTTTAGATACTTATGGACATGCAGATAACTTTACAGACGCTACAAGTAGGCATGGAATCCCCCCTTAAGCTTAAAGAACCTATCTTGTACGCATATTTTTTTTTGTTAAAAATGCATTTTTAAAGAACATACATTATATACAGGGTATTTCAAACAACTCATCCATTATTTCTTTCCCTTTATTGTTCTTAAATTATACGTAGAATTTACCAAGGCTAGAAAAACAGTTATATTCCATTTAAAATAAGGTTATTGCTATCGATTTCCTGTGCAACGAAACATCCGCAGAAGTTAAAAATATTTTTATATGATTATCAGATAAAACTTTTGTTATCAACATTTTTATCCCATTAATTTAACTGCAGGAGATCGCGAAAAAAAAAGGTATTATAAGAGAAGTCTGAAATATCTTCTAAATTTTTCGAACTGAATTCTAATGAAAATCTCCAATGGGTTTTATTCTAAATCATTCCTGACGAAGCTCTTGCTTACAGAATTGATATTCTTCGAACGCGGCTATCAATCTAGACGATCCTACAGGCTGGAGGACTTCTTTTGGACAGGTTCCGGAGACGGTCCCTCAGAAGAGGAAAGGACCTCCACAGTTTACGAGACTAAAACCATCTTATCCACCGTTTACTTGGGAACTCCGTCCACGGAAACAGCGAATAGGGTCAGTAGTTCTAAACGCATCCAAGTGTTATGTACCGATATCGAACCAACAAACAAAAACCGGCAAATATTGACTCGCCCCCTGTCTTGCTTTTGTAGCTGGGCTAGGAAGCACCCCCAGCTAAATGCATGCATACCTAAAGTGATCAGACAATTTATCGTGTTAAACGACAGCTTTCGCGCTCCAGTAAATGGGCGATCGATAAGTTTTGTTACTAATGACTTCGATATGTAACAATCGCTTTGAGTAAAATATGTTTCCAATATGCGAGTTCAAGGAACTGCAACTATACGGAACTGTGTCAAATATTCTTCATAAAACACAAAAGACCAGACCCCAGACTGTTACATAATTTAACTTGGGCACTAAGAATCGAAGATCTATAGAAAAGTTTCTCCAATATTGTTTGTTTATATCTGTTTCAACTTCTAATTCTATTTTTCCAAGTCACAAGTATCGAATCTCATCAAAAAATAAACATACAACAAGATAAAAGCGCCTGGAAAAGGATACAAAGGCTTGAATTCACAAAAGATCTAATAATGAATAAAGATATATAGACTACTAAAATCACTAGACTGGTGGCTGGTCACTGTAGACAAAATAGACAATTATGCATGCCATAGATGATGCTATTGCAGATTCTGCCAATACATTTTCTGTGCCAGTCCAATCGCCTGGCACGGACAAGATTTCTACTATTCTACTTGGAAACATCCAATAGTAAATAGGTCTCAAGGTTCTATTCTCTATTCTTTCTAAAAAGATAAAATTATGGGACGTATTCTGATATAAAGTAAATAGGACCTTTGAGAAATGATCACAATCCTAACCTTACTCTTTTTACGCAAGGCTTGCCCATAGGGAGGCGTTTTGTCTCCTCTACTGTGGGATTTTCTCATCGACAAACTGCTTAAAATCCAAAGTAATGCAGGCTGTTATGCCCGAGGTATACAGATCAAATCAAAATACCTACAATGGGTAAAAATGCATGCATTATTATAGAACTCTTACAGGGAGCTCTGAAAACAACGAAAGCCTTTGGAAAACCTGAAAGTTAATCCTGTGAAAACAACACTAGTTCCCTTAATGAAAAGAAGAAAGCTCGATGATTTACAACCACCAACTCTTCATAGCCAAATGGTACAATTCAGTCAGGATGCTAAATTGCTAGGAATGGTTCTTGTCTGGAAGTTTAGAATCAACATCTTGACTACGCAGAAGCAGGCTATTACTAAACTCGCAACTCGCACTCGTTGACTTGCCTCTATATCACTAGAACTGCAAAAAAAAAATCACCAACGGTCAACAAGAATCATCTGACCGATTCTATCGAATAGCCAACTGGTCCTGAGAACATTAGCATCCCATCCGATTACTTCAAAACTAACTAGAGATTGCTTAGAAAACCTAAGAATCCTGGCCAAACACAACCAAGTGTTGTAGAGCTCTGAAATAATATTAACTGGACCTGAACTGGGTCTAGGAATAACTAGAACTGCGATGGTGCAGTGGCTGAGTGTATCGCAGAAAAACACCAGATTGACTGGAAGAACGATGAACGATGAAGATGCTCAGCAAACGGATGATGAGACAACCAACTGGGGATATGCTGGCTTACAACCAAGTGCAGTTTCAACCAGTAACGAGTCTGTTAACAGTAAACGACGAAGGAAATACCTACATGGAACAGGCATTTTTAATGATAAACTTTTAATTAAATATTTAAACTATGTAATACGAAAGACAAAACAGCTCACCAAGTTGTTGTTGAATACGCAATGAACATGAAGACTAATCTGTCGAAAAAAGATTTAGTAAAAGAGACTAACCTATTTAGGTAAACAAATGCATTCAGTACGAAATGATACAATAAGCCTCAGTTAGGCTGAGGGGATGAGAAGATTCGGAGTCAGTTAGTAAATCAATCTCTTTTTTTAAATCAAAAATATTTATTCAGACATGTATTATCATAATTATTTATTCAACTGAACAATTCTGCATCAATTCTCATAGCTTTAAAAATCTTCAGACAATAAAACCACCCACGAATTGCGTCATAAACTGCAACCCAACCATTCCAGCGGAAGGAGAGATCAGTCCCACGTCAGTCTACAGCGGCGACTACGACAATTCCACAGACGAAGACGGTCTGGATGCCGACAGACAGTACTGGCTCCTGACGGTCTTGAAAAGTGACGGTAAGGACCCAATTTTGATCGACCTCAAAAATAGCCTGGCCAAATTATACCGCAGAGCATTCCAACGGTAAATCTATTAAAACATCATTGTTCTGACTTCATAATTTGTGCATACCACTTAGGCAACAAGAACGACATCTAGGTATTGAAAAACGCAACAAGAGACAAGCTCAAACCCGAGATAAACCCGTTAAGGTGTACATACATAATATAGCAGAATCACCTATCAATGGAGATAAAAAGATTGAGGTTTTATATCACGTGGCTGTATCTGGACAGCCTGTTCCAGCAAGCACAGCTGCTGAGGACATGAGACTCATTTCGGATGAAGAAGTCATTGAGGAACTGGGATATCCGTTTTTAATCAAAGCAGAACGTAAAGTATCTCGAAGTAGTTATTTTTCCACATCGTTAAAATTGAAAATTTCTTCTAGCATATCTTAAGGAATCAGAACCTCAGGGCCTATCCAGTTCGAAGAACACGTGGTTGTTCATTGGATCTTCCTTGGCAATCCTCTTCGTCTTATTACTAGCTGTAGCTTTCCTCTCTTTGTGCATCACGAAGAAGAAGAAGAGATCCAGCAATATGGGCGTGGAAAATAGAAGACACATCTTCGAACATCGCAGCTCCACCCAAGATAAGGATGCTTTCATCCATCCGGATAAGAGTGGTGATGGAAAGCGTTACAGAGGGTTTGCGAATGAAGATTCGCCCACTTACATCAACTTCAGAGCGCAAACTTCGAATGAAACTCTGCGCAGCGTTGACATTAGTCGACTATCTCAAAGTTCGATTGCTTCTAGCACAGCTAGGTATGTATAAAGTTGATTTATGTTTTCACCTTTTTTTTTATTCTGTTCCTTTTCCAGTACAAGTAGTTTAGATATCTCACCATTGATGAGAGCGAAAAACCAACGAAGCCTACCAAAGAAGAACCTAAGGCCTAAAGGTGCCACGAACAAAACAGTGCCTTTGAATCTAAAGCGTTACAACCCACATTTAGCAGATTCCGATACCAGCAGCGATGGTACTAGAAGAAATTCCCCAGACGGTTTGCTGATGGATAATGGAGATAGTAGCATCGTCAGCCCAAAATCCTATTTGTCCATGCCTTCAGTAAAATCATTTCCAAGGTAATGATAAATAATCTTGACTGTAGTTCGCATAAATTGATTATATTGCAGAGGTAATATACCGGAGCCACTGAATAAGGTCTTGGAACCAGTTAGTGTACTCCATTGGATATGTCTGATGACGTCATAGATCATCCGAGTAATAACGACAAGAGAGATATCGGTTTACTACGTCATGGTAGCATGGGTGCTGGTGAAGATCCAGGCGTAATCGGTCCAGTTGTTTGGCATATGCATCGTGAGAGACTACAACATGGTATCTCCTTTCTTATTTCATCACTGTGATTTTAGATACTACCCTTTTTGTACTTAAAAATAATTAATAAATAAATAAACTTAACCGTCTACTGCTGGCATAGAGCATTATACAACTAGTTACTTAATATTGGTACAACACATCTCTCTTCCGAGATAATAATAAAAATAAATTCCTAGAGATAATCTCACTTTTTGTAACCGTCTCCTTCGGTATCCTCAATGGTGCTCCTCCTGCTGGTGGTGGTTCTCCCATTTGTAGTGGTTCCATCGTTGGTACAGTTGGCTTTGCATTTTCTTCGAACCCATCATTCGACTGGCTTCCATCCTCTTGTCCTTCCAACGGAATCAAATGAATACGATTCCAGCGAACTTCTAATTTATCTGTTTCAATTATGTATGAACTCGATACGGCACACTTCTTTACAATGGCACCAGCAGGACGAAGATCAGTTATCTAAATCTTATTGCTTGCCCTTAATTCCAGTAGTTCACGTACCCGACGTTCATAATTTGCTTTTTTAGCTTGCCGATTCTTATTTTCCAGCACTTCAAGTTCGCCCTGTCCGGTGTTCCTAGTTTTAATATTGATGGAAAATGGGAACCTTGAACGAATCTTACGTCCCATCAGTAGTTCCGCTGGAGAAAATCAATTTTTGAGAGATGTCGCGCGATAACTTTGAATCGCTGCATAACAGCCTTCTGATTTTTGATTACAACTTTTGATGATTTTGACTCAGGAGGCTCCCGCAAGCCCATTACTCTGTGGATATTTCGGGCTTGAAGTGTGATGTACAAAACCCCATTCCTTCGCAAATTGCGTAAATGTTGACTTTAATAACAGACTAAAGTGTGTTCCATTGTCGCTAAGCAATGTCTCTGGTGTTCCGTGTCTGGCAAATATGGCTTTTAATTCGGTGATTACCTCGAACTCAATTAGGGTCTTCAATAGCTTAATTTCTGAATATCGTGAATAATAGTCATATATCAGAAGGTACCATACCTTATCATAAAGAAATACCATATAGTCTTTTACCCTATCTATCAATTGTCATACCCTAACCACCTAATGCTGGCATAAAGCATTATACCATCTAATTACTTAATATTGGTACAACGCGGAGATAGTGCTGTATTCGACTCTATTCTTGTTTGTACAAGGTTACAGATTTCAGTTCATATTCTAATAAACTTATGAGGTGCATATTCAATGCATTTACGTCTTCATAAATGTGCCTTTCCTCTGGTTTTCACTACAGTAATATATTTTTGTTGTCGAAGCTAGTGCCTCTGTGAAGGCTTGAGATTCAAGCCACCTGTATTTACATAAATTTTATACTGTGTATGTAGTATGTGGTCTCTTCACTTATTATTGGTTACACTTTGCTCCTTCACTTTAACAATAACGGGTAGATAAGACGATGCTGGCAATATATTCTCAATAACCAACACGTTTTTGAAAAATGTACAGGTGTCAGCGTTGATGAAGGAATTGACGAAATGAAAGTAGCCAATAACTACGCCAGGATGAGGAAAAGATTCCACGAACTGCTAGACGACACCTTCAGCCTCTTCGGCAGCAGACGCGACAGTCCAGTTGAAAGCACAGCCCATCCTACTCCCTCAGAAGTCAAAAGCCACTCAGCGGTAAATAGGTAAATCCCAAACGCAAATTACACCTAGTGCATTTTATATTATTCCTCTTTCACTAGTCGAGTTTCCGATGACATCCAACCGACCGTGCGGCCACGCCCGAAGACTTCCGATCCCAGACGACCGCCTTCCATGATGCAGCACGTCGAACAGCCCAGAGGAGCGTGGCACAGCAAAGCGCCATCGCCTTTGGTCAGACCAGTGAGCGCTGGTATTTTAAGCAGACCTCTAAAACAGCAACCGACAATCGATAGTATGCACATAAATGTAGAAGGTTCGTTCGCCCCCAACGACCCTGCGGTACCCCTGATAGCGGCCATCAAGAGCGAAATTGGAAAGTGTTCTCTGCCGGGAAGTACAGCAGACTTAAACGGGTGAAATGGGAGTGAAAAGTTTGAAGTTTCTCGATAAGGGAAATCTGTTTGTTTCACTTGCACGTGAACATTGCGAAATTGTTATCGTTTTTAAGAATTTTATTAGAATTTATATGACTCTTGGTCTGAAATTATATTGATTTTATTAAATAATCATTATCGTAATATCACACAATCAAAAACTTTTAGAGAATATTATGATTTATTTTGACATTCAATAAAACTGTTAACGATTTTGTACTACTAGCAGTTTCGATTCAATCAAACACTTTCCTATGTACTTGGAATCTTTAGAGCACTCGAACACTATTATTCAAATTAATAGTAGTAGTAAGTGATCGAGAGCAAAATGAAAATCTAATATTGAAACGCTTTATTTTTGTCTTAATTTTGGGAATATTACTAAAAGATAAATGACATTTTCTAATTAACCTAACGGTTTGTTTTTATATTCAATAGCGACAACACGAAAATCTTGAGGGATGTAGATATAAGTTCTGGCACGTCAGGTTTTGGTAAACACGTTATTGAAAAATAAATTGGTTAACATAAATTAGGTACGTAAATTACATGGAACCGTATGCTGCCGTTCTGTCTTAAAATGGTTTTCTTTTTGGTTTTCTTATATACTATTCTAAGGTACTTTCTGACATCAATGTCCAACAATAATCAGCCAACTTACCATTTTCTAGAGAGGGTGTCTGGAGGGTTGTTCGATTATGTTTATACTACACTAACTTTTATTAGCAACTCCACTATCTTCATAAGTCACCACCTGAATGCCAATATTTCATCTTGAATATCCCTCCACGAACGTGATATCTTACAATACGCTGACGATGAACTTTCCATGGCAACATTTTGTCATAACAATTTATATATGGCAAAATATTCAAAAACTAGAACTAGTTACAGTGTATAACACTTAAAAAGTACAGATTAGATCATTTCAGTATTAAGCCTGTTTCACATTATCCATAATTATAATTACTTTACAATTTCCATTATAATAAATTATGGATAAATGATCTATAATCATCTATCGTCGCGATAATTTTATGTTTATGATTAGAACAATAATCATTGCATACCTTTATATAGTGTCTTCTGACTTTCTGACAAGTCTATATACAGACACAGCATAATATGCGAGAGCCAATCAAAAAGCTTCTCCTCGTGGCGCGAATAATTTAATTAATCGTTGGTACTTCCGCAATGTAGCGTACTTATCAGATTGAATAATACATCAATAAATACACAATTCTAAATAGTAGACTCATTGTGAGTCGACAAATAGACCTAACACCGTTCATTTTATTTAATTGCGTAATTTGTTTCTAAATTGAGTGGTTTTACGATATTGCAACTAACGGATACATTTAAATATTTTAAATTTTATTTATATTATATATTTACCTACGCAGGAATAAGGAATTTGCGTGCAATACAAATGAAACAGATTTGGATATTATTAGATTTTAATAATGTTAGTGTTACTGTTTTATTATGTTAATTATTTATTATTAGTATATAATATGTTTAATTTCCATGTTAATTTTAAACGAAAACCGTATCACAAGCAAAATACATAAATCACTATCACATTATCACCTTCATTACAAAGTTGTAGGTATACAGTTTATAAGACATAAAATGTAATGTCATTTTTGTAATTTGTATTTAAATAAAAATGTTATATAGTACTCCAGTATAGTATTCTTTTTTAATTAAATTTAATAATATAAAAAAATATTTATCTATGTATTAAGTACCTCTATAAAAAAACATATGATTTTGTTTAAATTTTATTTTGTTAGTGCCTCTTTGGCACCTACGAAATATAAAAAATATAAATTTATTTACATTTTAAAATTAATAAGAAACGTAAACCGTTAAAAGGAATGCAATAAAATTAAAACCCACCTACCTTCAGATTAAATACCTAACCTCAATCACGATCGAAGGAAAATTAAATGGAACGTAAGAACTGCGAACATGAAACTTGAAAATTAACCACTTAACACCACAAACCATCGGCACACAGAACTTATCCGCGAAAACACTTAAAACACACACAGATTGTTATAAAAATAGCACTTCGTCCTCAACCGTTTCGCGGCTCACGAAAATTATTAGCGCGAAATCTCAATAGAATCCACCGTTACACTTTGAAATTGCCGGATATGGGCAGCTAATAAAAATTAGTTGTACATCTAGCCAACGTAATTTTGTTATTGTTCAAAAAAAGAACTAAAATTATCTATTTATTTAATTTCTATTCAATAGTTTTAAATCTCTCTATTAATTACTCCAATAATTATTTTTAAAACGAGCCAGACATATTTTATACGAGCGCATGTTTAGATAATTATGAAAGGAGCGAAAAGTAATGTTTTAAATGTTGAACTTCTTATTGAATACCTTAGAAAACATAAATAATAATTAGTTAAAATCATACATACCTAAAAAAGCTATTGAGTGAATTTTTACATTGTATTTTTTACTCCAAATTGGTATTTTCATTTTTCATCTGCTGTCATGTATATTAGGTTAACTTCTTTTCTGTGTGACTTATTAGTTTTGAGTTATTTATTTATAAATCTTATCTACCTTTTGGTTTATGATTAAATTCTTCCCGACTCATATGAGGGATTGTAAGTATAAAATAAAAACTAAGAAATTTTAAACATAAGAAACCAAAAAAGTCTCACTGCGTTGAATCACGCGATTTCAAAAATCAAGTTCGCAAGATGACTCCGTCAAGTACTAGAGTACCCATACAGTTTTGAGAACAATATTCTATGAAATGTTAGATATCATTTTATTTCTTACCTGGTTCGATTTTGATATAAGACTTATGTAAGTACTTGAGTACTCGAAATCAAGAACTTATTTTTGGGGATTCGGAGTACGTGGCAATCGATATTTTCAATGAATAAACGTCTTAACTAAAGTGGCAATCTAAGGTCCTTTACCCTTTCGTCTCTGATAGCCAAGCGAAAGGGCTAAGCCATACCAAGCAGATTGACAAAAAAGTTAAATTAATTACTCTGTGGAATTGGGCAATCGTCTCGAAGGGGTAGATGTTATAGATGACCTCACGAATCTGCTTGTTCCAAACGAATCAAGGAGCCTTCGTGATCAGCTGAAATGCCCTGTTCTGTAGTACATCGAGGGAGTTCAGTTTGGAAAACCCTAAACCAGGACAAGTCTTAGGATTGACTTGTAGGTATATAAGCAACTGGTATTGGGTTGGGAGAACTTCCCAACTCTAATATAGGGAGCAACGAGTTTTGGACAATGAGAAAACGAGTTCTGAGATCGGTGAACTTCTTCGACCAAACGATGAGATGCCTGTTGACGTGAATTCCTACTCAGGTAGCCTAGAGACGTAAAATGACGTGAATATTACGTGATGAGTGTACGGTAAACTTATGTTTCCCACGCAAATGCGAATCTGACGACCACGTTGAGGATCCAAACCCTTAAGGCATTTGAATTTTCGGTCAACTTCAATCTCCATTGAGAAGCCCAGCGGACGAGGCAGTCTGTAGTAGGGTTGCCACCCGTCCTCGTTTCACGAGGATTGTCTTCGTTTTGAGACTATGTCCTCTTTGTCCTCCTTTGATCAGAGAAATCTTTGTAAGGGCTCATTTATGTAGAACCAAAAAAAGGTGATTACATAGAAATGTTGTGTCCCCAAAAAAAAGGTCCCAGTAAGGTCCCTGCACGGATAATGACAGATTGACCATTTGATTATGCCACTAACTTACCTGTTTTAGCCTAATATCCACTCCCCCAAGCTTGTCGTCGTCGAACACCTATAAAAGATTGCAACCCTCCTAGTCTGTACTGCTTGTAGCACCTTGTAGGCCATTACGACAAAAAGGCAAATCTGTAGGACAGTCGAATAAGACATGGCTGCAATAACAATCCCTGCGACACTCCCTGCGCCAGGCAGAGTCAAAGCACGTTGGAAATCACAGAAAACAGCTTGAATGTTCCATTTTCACAGCTATTACTGGGTTGAATCTGTGTTTATAGGTTATAAAAGCATCGAAAACTATCATATGATTGTCAAAAACCGTTTTGACAAAAGCCGAGATTAGCTTCCTATTGGCTAGAAAGAAATCCGAAAATGGTAATCGGCGTTAGTTGCTATAGACAACAACCAATGATAGTTTTCTTTGGTGTAACAAATATCACATTTGCAATGATGAATGAATGAATATCACATTTCGCGCAGGTTTTGATGACTTAATGTACGCATGTAATTGATACGTACACTCTGTTTAATATATCAGAATCACTGACTAATGTTTTCTACTTTAATAGATATAAGTATTTAGATTTAATTAGATAAAATAGATGTTTAGTCCATTCAGATTTATTGTTTTAACATGTTAAAAGCTACATGTTTCGGCCGAAATTGGCATCTTCAGACTCTTAAACGTCAATGTAAGAACAAAGTAAAGTGCTGTGATTAGAAACTATCATCTATATTTATGAGGGTATTCTAGAAAATTGTACCCGTTTAGTTATATAGGTGGCGTTTATGATTCAATTAAAAGCAAAGAGGCACAGATGTTAACAGTAACAGCGTAGCTTTGAGAATAAAAAAGATTTAAAGTTCTTCCGGTGCGTGGTGTGAATTGTATTGATTGTTTACAATGACGCGTAAGAAAAAAAAAACCATATGCTTTGACGGAAGGCATAAACAAACTGGTTTCAGGCACAATAAATGTCTCAACGACGGCAACCATATTGAAAAATAAAATTATAGGTTTGTTCGAACTGCAGTCGGTTCACGTGATCACGAACTGTTCGCGAACTGCATGTTCGAACAGCCCTTATATAATTGTAAACGGGAACTATTTTCTGAAATGCCCTCATATATCAATTTCACTGTTATAATGTCAAAGGATAACTGCTAATATCAGAATTGGTTTAAAAAATTTAATCTTCTAAATCTGTTTATATTTTTTTTTATCCTTCTTGAGTCTGGGTATTGTACCTTGGAACAATTGGAAAAGTGAGAAAGTTGAATGAGTTTTGCACAAACTATCATGTTGAATTTCATACAGTATTTTTTTTTTAAAGAAGCTTAATCAACTCTAGCTGATTGGAAGGTATAAAAAATTAAACACAAAAGAAATCCACTAAGAGAAACTTTATTTATTCTTCATTACGATTATATGAATTATTATATATATATTGGGTAACAGATTTCTTAAATAATTTATATTACCTTATATTATTGTATTTATCTATCTACACCAAAGAAATTAAGATATAGTTCTTAGAAGTGGTTTATTTTTATTTTTTTTCTCCTTTCATACACACAATACAAATAATAATAAAAAATAAAGAAAACAAATTGTGGAAACAAATGCAGGTTTTTTTGGGTTCCAAATCAACTGTTTCTACAAAGAACATCATCTTTCCATGATAATATATCTAATATATATTTTAAGTAAAATCAACGTTTTTTTTTTTATTTATAAACAAGATATACAGGTTCATTCTCAAATGTCAATCAATAATAATTATAGTAATAGTGCAGTGATAGTAATAATAATTGTAATAGTAATAATAGGTATAAACAACTTCAATAGGTCATTTATTTTTTACGGTTTTATCCCATTTTTTGTACAAAATATCTTAAATTTTTCTCCCTAAATGTGTTAAAATTAGATTAAGATCTAATTTTTGCAATTCATTATATATACAAAATATGTCCGCTTTCTCCTCCTATTTATATATCACTATTTTATATATTTACACCAGTGCTATTTACAATAATCAGTTAATATTGAATGAGTAATTCTCTCGTCCTGCCGGTTGTTGTTCTCTAAACGTTTTTCGTTAATAATTACGGGAATATGAATAGTAAAATGTACAAGCAAAATCACATAATGGAACAGAGCCCAGTCAGTTCTGTACCTTTTTTCACGGGAGGTATTTTTTTGAGTTTGACGCCCTGCAGCGAGGGTTTTAGATTCAATTGGATAGGCTCTTCTCCCGGGGGTAAAGGTTGGGATGGGTCTATAGATTCAGCAGTTTTCTCTTTTTCACTACTCAACTCTTTATTATTACTCTCTTTAGGCGCAATTACAGGCAAGGGTTTAGTTATGTTTATCTTTATTTTACCACTGATGCTGCTAGTAGGTGGTACGCTGGAGTCGAACTCCACGTTACCGTCGATAAACGTTACCACCTCGGTGTGCGGTGCCTCTAGATTGCTAACGGCGTGCTTCCTGTCTTCACCCAAGTGGTCCTCGCCAGTTATTTGCAATTCGTCATCTATAAGAAACGCAAAAACAAAAAAAAAAGTTTGAGAAGCATGGCATATATTTAATTTGCGATTATTAAAGCGAGTTTAAGGGTGTGACACAGTCCTACATGGTTCATATTGTTGATAAGACATGTAGATTTGGAATCGGCTAACAGCAATAACTTTCTTTATTAGATTTCACAGATTAATTATTGTCATACACACTTAAACAATACAGTGACCGGCATAAATTTTGCGACATTTCTTTTTATTATCAAACTATGGCAAATTCTTTTTATGGGGATAGGTTCAGCGTTTCTAAGAACCTCAAAGTTTAAGGCGTTCTTTTGCGATCCAAATACATCAAAATATTCAGATGATTACTGTAACAGTAGGTATTTGCGTTTATGCTTGCATTCAATTTATTTGCTTTTTACGTCATTTAAGATACCATTCTTTGCTGAATTCTGAAAGTATTTGATGAGTATTTGAAATGAAATATTGCAAGTTATGTAGAGTGGTGAATAACTGTGCACATTTATGTTAATTGCTTACATTGTTTGCAATATGTCCGCAACTGAACAAGAACAAGTAAAAACAACTATTACATATGGTTCAATTTGTATTATTTATGTTGTACTTATATTTCTACACTTTTGGATGTTCATAATTGCATTTATTGTAAAAGAATATTTTATTTATTTTGCTTAGATTATGAACAAAATGAATGTTTCAGGAACTTCAATAATGAAACAGAGATGATTATAGCTGACGAAAATAATTGTGCAGACAGCAATACGTTCAAATTCGTCCTTATTTTTGGAAAACATGTTATTGTATAAAGAGATTTCACATCTATAAGTACATTTAACATATAATGATTTCTATGGACTAATTGACGTGTATTCAATGTAATAACGTTTCAGTAAGTTTGCATTAGTGCCGATTATTTCATGAAAAACACTTCAAACAATGCTTCTGCACGCTACGGGCCGTAAAAAAATAGAACTCAATATAACGCTAATGCTTTTCCTATGTTTAAAGGATAAGTAATTTATTTTTCTTAACAATGTTGTAGATTTCAGTGCATGACAATATCCTTCTCAAAAAGTTTAATACAATGAACGACAAAAGAAGATTGTTTAATGCAACAGTACCCATTTCAAATTATCAATAACTAACAAAAAAACAGCTATAATGCTACAATATAATTCATATATCATTAGCTTAACAATAAACACATAAATGATTTAAAGGTTAACTCAATTCTAGTGAATAAAACATTAAACATGATCCTTTAAAAACTCATTTTTTTGCGAAAAGAGGAAACCAACGTTATCCGTTTAGACTAGAACATACATTCCATTCAATCTTTACGTTTGGTACAATTCTTAAATTTAAAAATAGTCACTAGAATGTATAAAATTGTAATCTATAATTGGTATGATATTTAATGTTTAGTTTGTATGTCATTTTTGTCTCGTTTTAGTCAATTACATCGATTAATATGTGAATTTTTTTGTAGCTTGATAAAGATTATGGTCAGGCTTGTAATTTCGGTCCCGTTCGATCATCGGCCGTACAAAATTTTATTAGTCGGAGTGTCCCTCCACAGTCTCTCGTGTCCCCACCAATTTATCGTTACGGCAATGCGACTAGGTGATTCGGCAGGCGATGATCGCGGCAGTAATCTATCAATGCAAATGCATGTGCATACAGAAGGATTCGTTTCCGTTTTCATTTAATAATTTCTGAGTTTCCTTTGGTTATTTTATGTTTTCACTAGAGATTCCGTTTTTTATTTCTATTTTTAGTTTAAATTTTAGTATGAAAATATTTTCTTTTAAAACTTACCCACATGAAATAAGCATTATTTTTACTTGAAATTTCTTTTTTTATTTTATATTTTGAAGGTCGAAATTCTATTTTTGGTTTTCATTTTACAGAAGTTTCTCGCAATACAAAGCATTACATCGCAATAATCGGCGAACGTTTATGTTAAAATATATGTTAAAATTTAAGAATGTGCCTACTAGTTGCTTCAAATTAAAATATTCTTTAATGATTTATGGATACATACTACACTGAGTTTCATACGGTTTTTCCCTCTAGAGAACAAAGAAAATGTAATATAAGTTGTTTGTGACAAACACTTAATTTTATATTTATTCTTATTTTCATTGCATCGATTTTACATGCATGTTTACGCTGACCTAATGAGACTGTAGTTCATGGCAGTGCATTATACGTATGGGATAATGGGATACATAATACTGCTACGAAGTCTGAGAGTAAAGTGGTGAATATACGCTCCAACTACACACGCTAACCCCGCCCCAGCATTGTGACGCGGCTCCTGGACACTCGCAGTAATAAACTTTCATAGTACCGCTATTCCAAGGGGACCGAAATTTCAACCCTGATTATGATTAATAATCGAAACATCGCTATTTAGTAGAGTGTAGTTTTATTCAGCAAGTCATTATCCTACGACGACGACACAATTTCTTTTCACATTTAAAAATATTTTTATATTAATATGTAAATAAATAGATGTTGATCAACATGTTTCTAATATTTTTAGTCTACTTAAAATCAAATAATATTTAATACATCACCACATTAACACTAATAAATCCAATTTATCACTAGGATAAATTCATATTCTTTTCTTTAGAAAATTCACTTGAAACTTGAAATAATTTGTTCATTGTATTCTTCGAGTTAGAGCGCAAATGCCTGCTTATCTACATTCTTGTTTTACGATAATAATCGACACGAGCGATTCGCTTTTTAAAATTTAAAATTCGTTAAGAAAAAAAAAGCTTGATCCATAAAAGTCGAATGCGTATTCGTTTAGTGTTACCCAATTTTTTTTTCATTCCAGTGTTGACAGGCGGACGTGATTTTTTTATTGTAAAAATAAGGTATAGTTTATTTACTTTAACAGACGATTTTCTTCATTACTTGCAATTTCGGATCATGCAATACCATATTATTAAAATAACCAAATAACCCTTAAAAAACATAACCCTTCCATGTTCAATTGAAGATACTATATTCCAATGGCTCCCACCAATTTCGTTATTGCTGACAACTGTCAAAAGGTGATGTTTCGGGTTTTTGGTAGTGTGTGGAAATTTGCGTTTATACTTGGTATGTATTTATTGGTTTTGGTTGTTATTACAACTCAACCATGCCGAAACTATTTTATAAACAATCGAAGGACTTAATAGTTTCGTTAATCGCGTATTTTGAACCAGAAAGCGAAAACAACGGGCCATTACTCTCAACTTCCGTGCGAGAAGTATTTATATAATACAGATGTGTTTAATGTCATATTCTTAACAGTATTTCATTTTTAGAGTGTAGCGAGTGCTCTATACATTTATGTTGCAACCATAAACAAAATTTCGTCCACGAGCAAACAAGGAAGTACACCCACTAACCCAAAACGCATACGAGATAAACTTGTAAAAATTTGATGATTTTACTGTGAGGTATGTACTATGAGAAACACAATTTATGACATGTATAATAACAGTGAGTACATACAAATACTGTTTACATATCACATTAAACACTATTAATAGTGTTCTCAATGAAAAAGAAGTTTATTATAAAAAGATGGGTGAAATATGACAGATCGGAGGAGTGCATAAAATTATGTAAAACAGCATTGAATTAAGTTAGTCTGGAAATTTGAGGTAGTACTTAGTGTACAGGATAATGGAAACGAAATTCAGAAGCAGTGAAACAAGACAGATTAGTTTGGATAGAGAAGAAACTTGCATACTAATAAATATTGTGAATACTTAAAACGATAATGATTCCGATTAAATTACTTATGTATGCCTTTTTGTTATTTTTTCCACCACTACTATGATTAACATGTCCTAAGTCCTAATTTTCAAAAAGAATCATCATTAATATTAACGGTGAATCTCTTTTTTAAGAATCATATAACCCATGGTTCTTTTTTAAGAGTTTGTTTGTTCACCTATCAATAGCGTTTGACAGTTAAATAACCGAGTGGAAAAAATTTACAACATGGTCGTGACGTCATAGTGAACTGAATCACATAGTAGCTCGCCTGTTATCGTAAATGAACTATAATGATTCGATGATTGGACTATAATCTCAATTATACAACTGAACAAAATAATTCACTTTTTAATAAAAAAAATTGATATTTTTAACCAGTCGATGTTGAATTTAGATTGTTCAGACAGCGGGTGATGTGCATAAAAATACAGTAAATGCTCATCCTCCAACAAAAAAGAGTATCTACTACGTAGTGAGGAGAAAGGTTTTTTCTTTCCTGAGTCCCTCTGCATAGTATGTACTCTTTTTTTTTTTTTGAGGATGAGCATTCACTTTATTTTTATGCATACCAACCAGCATTAGAAAGTAGGCACCACCACAGACAAAACAAAAAATTATCAGATCTGCGTAACATACCTGGATCCATCGGCTCAGGCTTAATTCTAACATCGCCGATGTTCTTAGCCTTAATAACGCCCCCTTCCACATCTTCGAATCCGTCCATCGCATCATCGATGGGCTCTATTTTAACGACAACGTTCGCTGGTTGATCTGCCGCCGTTTCCTCGTACTTATCGTCGTCCACCAAATCGATTTTCTCCGGTACCACCTCGTTTATTATCACATCATCGTCTTCCCCCTCTTCTTCGGGCTCATCCGGCGGGAAGGCGTCTTGCGACATCTGCTCTTCCCCATCGCTCACACCATCCGTCTGTTCCAGTTCGTCGTCATCTATAACGATCTCGGTTAATTCTGCATCGTTGTCTTTACTCGCATCTTCCGCTAAACTCTCCAAGCCCGGTATGACTTCCTCCGACTTCTCGGAATCTTTGAGCAGGGATATTTCTTCGTACGTAGAATCCGCAAGTGACGCCTTTGAAGATTTGATTGTTTTAATTAAGTCTGTGCTAACGAATGCGACTTTCAAAGCATCTTACCTGGTAATCTTCATAGCAAACAGGGTGGTAGTCTTTACCATCGACTCTGATCGCCATTCTTAAGTGCCACTCCTCTTTCTCCTCGTTATAGAATTGGTCGAATCGATCTTGGCAGACTTCACAACGCGGATCTTGCACTGTAGGGTCAGCTGGGACGCTGGGATTTCAACTTCTTCCTCGGTTTCATCAGGAGCGCCTTCGGCTTGCGCCTGCTGTTGATTCTCGAAGTAACTTTTTTCTACGCACAGCAAAGTATACCGTTTAAAAATCAATTCGAGAGATTTTTCAATTGAAAACCCTACCTCTTTCCTCCAAATCTTCAATTTCCTCGTAATTCTTCCAGTCCGACAGCGAATAATACCAGCGCCTGCTGGAGGCTTTCCTGATGTTCTTCTTCCCTTTCCTATTCTGCCGGAAGTGCCAGTCCAGATGTTGGCTGTACTGCATGCTGTGTTCGGGTGGGAATCGCATGCCGCAACTGCTGCACTGCATGCCCGCGTACAATGTGGTTATCAAAGCTGGTTGTCGTCTATTAGAAAAGAAAGAACAATCGATTCCAATGGATTGCGTAAATAATTGCAAAAAAAAAACTTACATTTTTAATGTTTCCGGCTTTCCAAAGTTCACCGGTTTAAAGTGGGGTAAAGATTCCTTCTTTTGGGTCACTGCCGGTGTTGGCCGTCCACCAACAGACGACAGCAGCGAGCTTGTAGGTGTAATTAGAGTCGGTTGATTGTCTTGCACGGTAGTTACTATGCCCGTAGCCACTAATTTCTGGAACAGTTCGTTTATGTTCAAAGTCGGTGGTAAGATAGTGGTGCTGGGGGCTGGATTAGAAGCAACAGGGGCGTCCGGTGCGGTTTGGGACGTTGATTCTACTAAGGCGTCATTCTCCACTTGATAACTGCTCGAATTCAAACTGCTAGTAGATTGACTGGGCATCAGTGATGAGGCCATCAAGTTTGATAACGTTTCCAAGTTACCTGCAAAAAATAAAAAAAAAATAAACAAAAAAAATATATTGTCACAAATGGAGTATGGAGCTTTTGAAACACTTTAGAAATTGCAAAAGCAAATGTGACTATGATCTAATGATCAAAATGTAATTTAAGATTACAAAAAAGTTGCAACAGTGTAAATTATTTTGATATCAAATGTTTTAATGTCCTTCCTTATTACTTATTAACAATTTACACCTAAATTCGCTTAAAATAAATTTGAAAAAAAAATACTTAATTTCAAGAAGCTTCTATCCAGACGGAGAATATTTATCCCATAATTTTAGTGATATGATATCACTAATGCTTTCCTTAATTTCTTGTCTTGACGTGTGAAAACATTGCTTGTATATTAGCACCAATGAAGATTTTCATCTTATAATAAAGATGGATACCTTTAATCCACGGATGTGTCTCAAATAGGTTTAATATAAATTCTCAAAAAACCTTATTTGTACTTTAGAATCTAGTACATGATGCTATTTTATCTACAAAATTAACATATAAAGCAGTTTACAAAAATATACATAACTGTGGCACTGATGCAGCAGTATAGGAGACTGGGCTGATTGTGACAGGGGTGGGTAGCTGCTTACAATGGTAACTGTGGCTAAACAGAGACACTATATTAACGTTAGGAAGTGGTAAATGATCACACCACTATCGGTCGATCATTTGCCACTTCTCAACTAGGTCGGCCGATGGTGGTGTGATTATTTGTCACTTCCTAATGTTAATATAGTCATAGTTGCCGCTGTAACTACCTCTGTCACAATCAGCCCTAGTCTCCCCTAACACTGAACAACTAAATAAGCGGACGATGAAAATAAATAAATTGGTGAAAATAAATAACTAGTATTTAAGTGATTTTGGTAGTGCTTTAGTTATTTAATACTAATGTTTTTTTTACTGGTGTTATTTTATTAATTAAATGTTAAGTGTAAAAATAAATTCTTTTCATTAAATATATCGTCTGTGTGATTATTTGAACCTAGAAAACGTTACAATATACAAACAAGTCAAAATCTGGTGTAACTCAACTGAATGTGAATATTACAGGCCATATACAGTAAAACTGTCAAAGTCATCAAGCTGGTCGTGACTGTTAAACGCCAGAGGCTTATTTTGATGAAATTTTAAGTTGATATTAATAATTAACTACCTACATAACGCAAGGTTTTATTCACTTTTACTGCTATACAATACTACACGTTTTCAAAAAAAAAATTGAATTTGTTATTATCGCATTCATGTTTATATTTTTGTTTTCTGTTTATAATTATCGCCTAAAAATTTCATTACTCTTCAGCTCCTTTAATGTTTACTGGTCCATATTTCTACGGATTTTTTTCTCATTCTGAAGCCTACACATAGAGAAAGAAAGACGGTAAATCAAAACCACTTTATCAAGCTCAAACGCGTTGATGCAACAATATTTTCGTTTGACTTTAAATAAATTAGCTATTACAGTAAAAAAATTTTGGTTAACACAATTTTGTTGAATTAAAGAAAAACATTAATTGTATGATGAATGAAATACAGTTTCTATTTCTATTAACTCTAATAATTCTCTTAAAATTACTAAAATATAATGATGGAGACATGGAAAGCAGTTACAGTACATATTTACAAAAAAAAAATGCCAACAAAATTAAATTTGTTAATTTACGAGGTATTTTTACCTAACTTAAATCTTTGGTTAAATGCCGAGCTTTTGGTCAAATTAACTAATCTCTTTATGTGTAGCCTTCCAAGAAAATAGACTAATTCAATAAATAACTTTAAAGGTACGATTCCGAACACGACGGCAGACGGCAACTGCCGTCTGTCGCTACCGCAGTGCAGTTGTCGCCTGCCATCTGTCGCTACCGCAGTGCAGTTGTCGCCTGCCGTCGTGTTCGGAATCGTACCTTAAGGGTCAGAACTCAGAACCTACAAGGCCTAATATGCTTTTCTTACTCATAGTTAGTTCATTAGCCCTCTTAGTTAGTTTGGAAGGAACAAAGTGAATTTATATAATAGAGTCACAGCTTTAAAATAACATAACCTAACCAGAGTTCAATTAAAATGTTTAAATAAGAGTAATAAGAGGTTAGTATTCAATTTGTTTTATTTAATTTTATTTCATGACATGTTTCGATCACAGATCATCTTCGGGTAAAAAGTGTCAACAGAGTAATTCTGTTATTTAGTCTCTTGTGGTCAACAAGATTTTAACGTGTTTTTGTTATTGTATTATTATTTATTTTATTTAAACACTCTCATTTGTAAATATGTTTTTTTTTCACAAATCGTTTTTATATTTAACAAAAAATTGACGATTAATTTTCATCCGAAGATGATCTGTGATCGAAACATATCATGAAATCAAATTAAATAAAACAAGATTCGAGACTAAACTCTTACTACTCTAATTGAAACATTGTACTACAATCTTTTTCTGACTTTATATATTAGAGTTCAATTAATTCTGATCATGACTCCATTTTTTTCTTTAAACAAAATCCCTCAGAAAAAAAAGCGCTATTATATATTCTGCAACACTGAAGGATCAATTTCTATACAATTTAATCTTTCTGAGTCGCGAGTAGACTATGGGCACCACACAAATTTGAAAACTGAAAGTGAACAGCAACAAAAAAAAAACACTTACTGCTTAGATTCGGCTGTTGAAGTAGATTTTGAATGGACAATGGTGAATTCGAATTTCTCTCAGGCGAATCGGTACCGCCACCTTTAACACGCGCTTTCTTCGTGAATACCGGCAACGCTGGTTCGTTCTGATCGACTGGCAATGTCCTAGTCTCCATATCCTGTATATTAACCTGACCCGGCTTAATACCCCTCGGCAGCACAGAAAACCTGATGTAATATTTCTTATCGCCCACCATAATCGGCTTCGGTAACGCCCCGAATTCCGTATCGAACAGAACGTCGTCGATCAGCGCCATCTGCAGCGAATTTACGAACTTCAACGTGTGCGGCTGTCCGTTGATCTCGAATTTCTGCGGTTTGCCGTCGAGGAATACGGGGACGACGGTTTTCGCGTCGATGATCAAGTTTATCTTGCCCGCCACGATGTCGACGCGCTTCTTCTGGCCGATCTTGACCTGGGGCGGCGGTCCTTCGATCTTCACGAGGACGAATTCGCCGTCCAGCTCGATCCTGATGCCGGGACCGCCGATGAAGCATTCGTACCATTTGTCGTCGATGTGCAGTTCGCGGGACGGACCGCCCAGTTTGACTTTGTGCAATTGTCCGTTGATGGTGACGTCTTTGTACGGCTCGTTGAAGGAAAGGATCGCTACGTCCTGGTCGCCGAAGAAGATTTTCCTCGATCCGTTCTGGAAGCTGATCTCGCGCGGATCGCTGCTATTCATGAATACGATCGCTATGTCGTCATAATATCTGAAAATTAAAAACGATTATAAGTGGAGAGTCAGTAGTCAGACAAAGTACATTGACTTTATATTATATACTTCTTTTCAGATGCTGCCTTTAATTTTATTCAAACCAGAAATGTTATGTCGTCTCCAAAAATTATTCATAATTTTTATTTTAAACCAATGCCAGTGGTAGCGTAAGATTTGAAGGAATGCATTCCAAAATTAAAAAATAAACATAGTTTCGGAATCGATGAAGTCCCTCTGAACATCATTGACAGTTCTTTTCATATAACATGTGAGCCTCTGTGTAATATTATAAATAAATCTCTGTATTTCGAAGTTTTCGCGACGGTGTTGAAGTATGCTATCGTTAAACTTTCATTTAAAAGAGGTGATAGGGATCTAATTGAAAATTATAGGCCAGTTATAGAGCTGTTATCCTTATTTTCGAAAATTTTAGAAATTTTGTCTTTTTTTCTAAAAACACAAGCTATTTAATTATCCTTAGTACGGTTTCTTGTCCGGCAAATCTACTGTTACCGTTTTGTTTGAATACACTGAGTAAGTGAGTTTTCCATGTATTTGAAAATAATTACAATAAATCACTTTATACAATAAAAACAAATGTCACTGAAGTTTTGAAGCACGCCATAACAAATAATAACAACAATAATTTCAACACAAAACAACATGGACGGCATGGACACACCCACTCAAACAATCTTTAAGCACTGCATTAAGCTTTGTCCACAAGTGCATAAACATGCGTAAAGTAAAACTGAGACTTCAAGTTTCGGAGATGTTTAAATTTTTTTGAGGTTTAAAATATTTGCATGTTTTTGGATTATTTCTAGACGTGAGAACAGCATTTGACTCAATGTCGCATAAGATTTTTTAAAAGTAGGATAAGTCAAAAAAACCTGACCAAAAAAATAACAATTAATACTAAAAGTTTAAACATTATAAAAAAGTGATATAAAAATTAGCATGATTGAAAATAACTAAAAAATATTTTAGTGCATTTTTAAAAGAATTAACACTATTGAGTAACTTAATTCATCAGGTTTTAATGAATTATATAATTTGATACCAACATAGAGAGGATTGCTTTCGTAAGTAACAAGTTTATGTTTTGCAATAATAAAATCATCAGCATTCCGTATAAAGCAGCTATGAAAATCCTTACTTTGTTTCAAATTAGATTCGATGTTTTTAATAAGTATTAGTATTTCATAAATAAATAAGTCAGTAAGGGTACCTAAACTTTTAAACAAAGTGCGACATGACACGTGGCACTCTTAACATTGTCCCAATACCTCTCTTTTGTAAGCACAAAGCGCGAATATTTTGGGAATTGGCTCCCCAGAATAAAAGACCGTATCTCACCGTAGTTTCGAAACACGTATAGTAATACGTTTTAGTGTCATATATGTTCATTTCTTCCATTAATCGGTAAATCACATAGCATGTCTATAATAATTTAGAACAGAAATATCAATGTGTGTTGACCAACCTAAATCATCAATATGTAGACCCAGTAACTTAATGGAAGTAACCTGTCGAATTGAATGCCCATCAACTCGCAGTAGTAGGCTACAGTCAATATCCCTTCTTTTAGGAGTAAACATAATGAAAGCAGTCTTGTCGATATTTATTCTCAAGTTATTAACGGTAAACCGTTAACTACACAAATATGTTTAGCATACTTTGCATAGATTTCCTTAATTCCTCAATATAGGTGTACCACAAGGAAGTGTCTTAGAACCTTTATTATTCGTAAAAATAATATTTCTTTGAATGCTGATGCCGACCACAGAATAGTGAATTTTGCAGACGATACCAATTTATTGTACTGACAGTGATTTATTTTAACTCTTTAAAAAATCGGATTCTTTACTGCACAGCAATGCTAAATTGCGGATGCAATAGGAAAAGGAGCTGACTTTACTGCAAACTATATCTATATGGTTTTTCCACTTGAGACACTCGTCAACAACCAGCCCGAGAATGCGAGCAGTTTTTTGCACCGAATATTCATGGTTGTTTATATTTAAGGATTCGGGATAATCTACGTTTCTAGTTTTAAATAATATAATGTTAGTTTTTTTTATGATTGAAATTTAGGTGATTATTATTTAACCATTGCTCCAAGTGTGCGACATACCTGGAACAGCTATCGACGAGTGCATCCAGCGTATTGCCGCTAGCAACGAAAGAAAGATCATCGGCATAGTTTATTGTGGATATAGAAGAATCTATTGATGCAGAAACCTCAACACTATAAACATTGAAATAAATAATAAAAAGAAAAGATCCCAAGATACTCCCTTGAGTACACCCTTACTGAAAGTGATACTATTTGATCTCACTTGATAACCGTTTGGTTCAACTCTGACAGTTTGCCTTCTATCGCTCAAATACGATGCAAGACATGACAAGGGTATGCCCTTAACACCATACTATTCCAGCTTTCGGATAAGAATCTTGTGGTCTATGTTGTCGAAAGCTTTCGATAAGTCTAACCAAACACCACAAGGAATGCATTTTCTCTCTAATGCCTTAACATAGGCTTAAGGATGAACGTTTCGCGCTAGGAATTTTAAGGCCAGTTACAAATCGGCTGACTCTGATAACGGTATACTATGCCTACATGATATTGACTGCGAGATACGGCATTCCAATATGGGGTTCCTCTCGATAATTGCAAAAGATGTTTGTTCTTGTAAACAGAGCGGTGCGAACCAATTTGGGACTTTCCTTGAATGTTTCTTGTCAGTCAATGATGAAAAACCAAAATCTCTTAACAATGTACGGAATATATATACAGGAGCGTTTCATTTTTATTTTATTTTTAAAACAAAGAGAAGAAGAAACACCAGTTCATGTGCTGAGCCAATGTAACGGCATAACAAGGGCAAAGGTTTTAGTAATGGGCATAAAGAACTCCACATTTAGCAGTTACACAAAAAAGTCGCTCTCAAGATGGTAGGCCTAATTAAGAAGGCAAAATTAGAGAACGCCTTCTAGGAAAAAGGGGATCACAATAGACACTTTAATCCTAATCTAATCTAATCTACGCCAATACAATCATTCCTTACCTTATATCTCTGGGTTCATTATCAATGACGATGGATTTAATATTATCCTGACTGGCGCAATCCACAATTACGATCTCTGGTGTTTCCTGCACTGGGGGCATTCCCTGATCGAACATATCCGCGTTGTTATTCACGTTATCAACGTCCATTATATCCGGATTCTGACTGAACATCTGTGGCGGTTTCCCGAAATTCGATACCATAGGCCGCCAAGGTCCGTTCGGACGTACCCAACTATCGGGACCGCCAGGCACTGGACGGTCTCATCATGCGCATTCCCAATCTCCCGGGCATCATGCCTCTGCGCGGTCGCCCCCGCCACATACCTCCCCGTCTAGGATCCAGGTTATTTCTAGAGAAATTACCGAAGTTCTCGTTGGCGTTAATGTGCGGTGCCGGTGGTGGGACGCGTTCGTCTTTATCGGAAAACATATTCTGTCTGTAGTTAGTAGAATCCTCCTCGGAAGATTCGCTGAAGTCTTGCTCCAATTCTTCGTCGCTGATCGGTTGCAAAGAGATGTTTCCAATGTTTTCTTCGCTTCTCTTGGCCGCGTTCAGTTTCTGATTTTCGATCTGCGCTAGGATTTTATTCATTAGAGCGGTTTCCTGTTCTTTAGTCATATTTCCCGTTTTAATGCACTGCTCATCGGCAGACGATATGATGATCTTGTTGAAGGAATCGTCCAGATTCTGTCGTAAATCCACATCTTCTTGTACTTTCTTCTTCTTGATTCGCCTGCGATAAGAACAGAAAAATATCTTTAAGAGTGATCGATAGTGTATTGCAGGTTGTCTAATTCCCGCAAATCTAATTTTTGAAATCACGCAAAAAAATGAGAATTCTTTTTTTTAAGAGACCCTTTCCAAAAAAAAAAATTATATTTTATCGGTAAAGGCCCTTTTTTTTGAAAATACATTTTCCCATTAACCCATTAGTGTCCAAGATTTTTTTTGTATGTATAACATGTGGTGTTAGAACGAAAAAACGATTCTTTCATGGTACAAATAGGTTAGGTATGCTCGAAACGAGAACGTTATTCTGCTGTTTTTACTCAGACGCGTCAATGAAGCTATCAGTTATCAAATTTTACTAATGCACCCCATTAAAAACTTCGGCAGTTGACAGCTCCTTTGACGCGGCTGGGGAATAACAGCAGAGTAACGTTACCCTTTCAAGGATACCTAATATATTTTTATCATGGATTCTTTAGTAAAATTGGCGGTAATTTTTAAAGTGCTTCAGAAAGTTTTTCAATTTGATCTTAATTTTTTGATATTCCCTGGGTCAACAATATATCCTCAGCATCCACCACATGCATAACATATAAAATGCGGGGAGAATATATAAGATATTATTTCAAGCGGCTTTAGTTGTAATCTCTAAGTTGTTGGTTATTTTTAGTTAATAAATTATCTATTACCAGCTATTACTTCTACTTTTATTAGGATCGCTTAGGTTAGGTATAATTCACCAATATAACAAAAGCGAAAACCATGCGAAAACTACCGAAGTGAGACCGAGCGAAGCCGATTCAATTTCTCATGCAAATTCTCCTACTTATTTGTTGGAGAAAATACTGGGGAATCTTTCGGGAGTACTTTCCTACGAAAACGTGAGAAATCGAACTCGAGAATACCAACTATTGCAATCGTAGGAATTTTTTGACGATTCTCTCGGAATTTCCACTCCCTCGGATTCGAGAATAAGGCCCCTAAAGGGTTTACTTTCCATTTAGCATTACCAAGAAATTACGATAGGTTACTCAATTAGCAATGATGTAAAAACAATCACATGGTAGTGATAAATAATGCAGAAATGGCGCACAGCATTAAACAAAACATAAACTTCCGACCTAACCAAATAAGAGAACAACTAGTGCCAATAATCTGATAAATGTGATTGGTGTAGCGTTCATGTATATTTACTTATTGCTAGTGAAATGAATCGAGTTGGTTTTATAAGAAGTATGCTGTAATGTGTTGCATTCTTCGATTTGTCGCATTACCTTTTCCAAATAGCATGCACCCAAAATTAAAGTTTCCATGTCGGAAGACATGCCAGATAATCCTTCACTGGTCGCTACATTCTATAGGTATGCTTGATTATTCTGTGGAACATTTAGGGCTCAAGGTGTTAGAGTTGGTTTACAAAAATTTAAGAAAAGTGCCAGTTCTAATGCGCTCCTCAATTTATATAAGGCAAAGACTGGATTAAACTATGACCTAAAGTAGCTGTAAATTCGTACAACTGTGATTAGCTGTGTTCTGCGCGTGCAACGACAACAAAATGTGAACAGCATTACACAATCAATATTCCTTTTGTTACATTGAGCTAAAATTTGGCTAATTAGTTCAATTCAAAGTTGTTCCAACGAAATGAATGGACGATGTACACCAACCAACCCGCCTATTTTATTTGTAAATATGATTATAAAGCGATTTTGTGCATTTTTGGACGGTCAAAACAAATTTATAACATTCCAGGTTGCATAAGAATAGCTAAAATATTGATTTAGAAACGTATGTAATAATGTTAATAAATACTGAAATAGAATATTCTGCCTATAATTTCACTTCTAGTGAATTAGTAAAACTTTGTTGCTTTAATAACATGTCTATATATTCAAAGAAGTGGGAAGAGGTGACTGGGGACTGTGGAGGACATCAGCTGATATCGTTCACTCTTAAAACTAACCTGACAGGAATTTATTGTTCATCTTGTTCCTATTCGTGGCATTAGCCAACTTCTCCCGAACCAAATCCAAATTACTGGATTTCGGTGAAATCGTTCTGACGATCTCCGGACTGTCGTCCGAATCATCCTTGGTCTTCGATGAAATTATCGGTGGTGGTGGTGTCGGAGGCCGGTCCTGCAATTTGGGCGAGTTCATTATGGAGGGTAATCGCCGGAGATCAGTGTCTTCATTCCCGAACAGCCTAAAATACCACAATTAATGTTAATTTGCATATTATCTACAACCATCCAACGTTATTTTTTGAAAACAAACTAGAAAACTTTGACTTACTCGTCGAATTTGCTTCTCTTTTTAGCCGACGAACTATCCATCGATTCAGTTGAGGGCCGTTTCTTACTGATGAGAGCCGGTAATTGCCTTAGATCAATGTCCATGCCAGGTGTCGTGAGGTCGGTAGTCGAGCCTAAATTGACTATTGTAAAATTTTCAATGAATGATTTATAGAAGAAAAATGTATATATCGGATGGAGCATTTAAGTTGATAATATGAAATATCTTGTATGACAATCCCAATTAATTTTAACTTAAAATTTCTCTTTGGATGTGTTATCTGTGGCTGACATAAAATCTGAATTTCTGTAGATGAAATACGCTACAAGATGAGTTGGGATAAGACTGAACGCATTTTTAAATAAATATAAGCTACTTTTACGTATGTTAAATTTAGTGCCCGTATAAATTCTTTGATAGAATCGCTGTTGCGAGTTGTCATTTGTCGCTTTCTTTACCACCCCAGCTTATCTTACTATTTCTTAAATTGAAACCAAAATATGCGTTGTTAATAAAAATATTATATTCTCCATTTAAAAAAAAAATGCATAGTCTGCCTATAGATATAACGAATTGCTAATGCTGTTTGCCGAGGTTTATCCACTACCTGCTGTAGCAGGTAGAGAAGAATTATGTAAATGTGCCGTATTAGGAGAAATAGAACTTTTCTAAAGTAGAGAATAATTATGTATCATCTAATATAATCCACCATTTACAATTTGATTTCATTATTCTAACGTAAACAATTAAATTTAACAGATCATATATACTTATAATTCTATTAGACAAACTTCTCTTAGACCCCTCACCACAAACTGCACTAAACTGGACGTACGTTTCGATAGCAAAGCTATCATCATCAGCAGAAACACTGAACTGAATAACTACACTAAAACTTTTGTTTGTACGAAGTTTTCTTTGCTTATGCAAATCTCATGTTCTTTATTTGTTTTATATTTACTTAATTTTATTTTTTAAAGTATTTTTTAGTAGTATTCATTCTTATTTTTACTTAATATGTATGTATGTTTTCCTATGCTTGTGTCCATCACAACTATTTTAAAATTTATATATTTAAAAATCGTTGTGACTAAAAGTACAATTATCTATTATAAATAAAGTTCTATATAAAAAAAAAATGAATGTTTCTGAAGAAGAAAATAAAAAATTATGGAAACGTAAACACAGTTTTGTTGTATTATGAATTTTCCTAAAAAAAAAAAGTTAAAATACTTTATTTTATTAATAAAAATCTCAGTATTATTGAATATTTTCATAAGTTTTACTCGTTAAACGATTATTTTTGTTTTCCAGATCACACAAAATTATACTGCAACCCAACCAAGACTACAAGTGGACAGTTTTGTAGAAGACTTGAAAAATAGAACTTAGGGGATAAATCATATAAATAAGTCTCAAAACAAAAAAAAAGACTTGCATAGTATGCTTCTATTTTTACAAGTAGTAAAATCCATCTAGAATTTTCTCAGACACTGTGGAGCCCGTATTTGCTAATTGAAAGATCGCAAAAATATTTTAAAAATACAAAATTGACTTACTCTACGCTAATGTATTGGAACGAATAAACTTATCAAACCTTAAACCTAAATAAAAAAAAAAAACATGCATGCATACAAGACACTTAGCGATTGTCATCACAACACTTCCGAAATACCAATCTACAATTAATTTAGATGCTAATATTTAAAACTAGATAAAGAAAAGTGTTTTGGATCAATCCAATAGAGTTGTAAACCAATGGAAGAGATTCAAGACAGAATCTTTCCAGTGGTAATGCATTCCATGTGGCACCATCAGAAAAACTTTGAGAAATAGAGTACATCAGGCCTGCAAAATTGGACTACATACTGTGTGGTTGTAAGCGAGCGCATCATAGGAATGGCTATGGACTAGCAATGTAAAAGTGGGGATAATTGATGCGGTCGCTTTAAACCAGACCGCATATGTTTTTATGTATATGAAGTGGCATATAAAGAAGCTGTAAAACCAATAGCGTGATTCATTGTGATAAATGCGGAAAATTTGTGGTAATTTTAGAAAATGTATACCCACTATGATAATGGATCTGCACTAAGATAACTGTGATAAACATGCGCTCAAACACTCATAAAAAAGGAAATGACTAATAGCAATTATCAAAGGATTTTGCTGCTTATGTTAAATTAGACATGATTGAAACAAAGTAGGTTCAGTTGATAAAAGTGCGAATAATACTTGCATAAGCAATTCATTTTCAATTTAATGTCAATTAATTTTGATTTGACATACTGAAATGATCCTTTTGCGAACTATTTTGGATTATCAACTTAAATTCTCTATCCAGAATCATAAAATGCATTTGCAAAGTATCCCCCAATAATTGGCCAGAGCATTTACATATTTATATACAAGATACCATAATAAGAAAAAATGTAAATTGAATTTTTAAATGGATATATGTATGATACAGGAGTTATATTGCGACTTTTATTCAAATACCGTAATTCTGAGAAATATTTTAAACCGAAATTCTGATTGAATTCTTTAAGTACCGTCATTAAATATTCTCTCCGAATATTTAATAATCGCAATTACAATTCGGCCATAATTTGGTAACCATTAGGGGCTGGTTGTGACAGGGGTAGGTAGCTACAGCGGCACCTGTGGCTATGCAGAGAACGCTATATTAACGTTAGGAAGTGGCAAATGATCACACCATCATTGACCGATCATTTGCCACTTCCTAACATTAATATAGTGTTCTCTCTTTAGCCACAATTGCCGCTGTAACTACTTACCCGTGTCACAATCACTCTCAGTCTCCCCTACTGAGAAAACCGAAATCAATTATATACGGTGACTGCCATATTTTGATCTTTGAACAATAAGTGTGTCCGTGAGTTTGATATAGATATTCAAAATTTTTAGCATTTTTTCGGGTTTAGTATTAAAGAGTACTTAAAACTGTTGGAAATAATTCGTTTTCTCTTACCACCAGGGTTAGGGAAGGGTGAAATATTTTTAAATTAAAATTATAATTATTTTTCAGTATCCGAGAGTAGGGGAAAATTAAAAAATGTTATAAATATATGTTTGTTTATTATTTTATTTTATTTTTTTTTCGCATCGAAAGGGAGGTAGGGAGTTAAATGTCTAAATAGTTTTTAACATTTGTTATATGAACAAGGCGGTTACAAATTATAGGTAAAACAATGGCTGATGATCACGCCGATTATCCGATTATGAGCATACAGTTGATTAACCAGCGAACAGATAAGAGAAGAAGCGACACTTGTTATCTTTTGACGGATTCGCGTGTACGACTTTGGCGTTCTTACAACAATGTCAATTTACAGAAAGGGCGTCAACACAGTTCTTATTTCTCACGTTGATCTTGACGGTCGTTGGGAGTAATCAGAAATAATTAAATATTATCTTTGAAGTAATCCAATTTATTATTATTTTCTTTGTTTCTTATTGTATTATTATTTAGTAGTAGCAGTAATGATTTCTTTGTTACCATTGAAATTCTACTTTAACAATATGTTAAACAATATGTTTAACATAGCAAATGACAGCAAATAATGAATAGCAGCCATTTTTAGTCGAGATTGCGCTTCCCTTCCCCTGATGTAAATTTAAGAAGACAGCTGATGCATATGGTGCTAAATAATGCAAAAGCGCTAACAGTAATTTTTTGGAGACAAAATATCAAAGGTGTCGACAGCAAGTGAAACTTCTTGTCTTATCTGTTCGCTAATCATGAATATTCATATGGATTATTAAATTATTATTAAATCATTCATTGTCGATAATGAATCAGTAATAATTGAAAAATTATTGTTAAAAGATAGGAGATGGGCGTAACAACCACTGCAGAGATAGAACGAGAAGTGACACTTGCTGTTGGCACCTTTAATGTTTTGTCGCCTCAGCTATCTAGTTTCATTTACACCAACCATAACGAGCGTATGTCAGAGAGGGAAGTCCAATCTCAACTCAAAATGCTCCTACTTCACCATCTGCTGCGTTAAACGTACATAGGCGTGTCTTTTGCGCAATTTAATTAATAATAAAGACATTGTTATTATTATTATCAAATATTAATACAGCAAGAAACAAACAAAATAACAATTAATTGAATTAAAAACGCGGTAAAATTACTGTAATGACAATATCAGCGAAGCGATAAGACAAGAAGTGTCTCTTATCATTTGTAATGGAACTGCGCGCACGACCTTGGTGTTCCGACAGCTCAGTTAATTTACAGAGAGGGCGCCACTGCAGTCTTGACGGTCGTTGAGAGGAATCCAAAATAATTCAACCAGAATTAAACATAATCCTTGTACTAATACGACAGGGTTTTTAAAACCATTTATTGTTATTTTGATTATCTTGTTGTATTGTTCTTTCATAATAATAGTAATATCTTCAGTAGTAATCAAATTCGGCAGTTGTACTACTTGCGTACTTTTTACTTCATCCAGCAACTGGCAAATAACAGTCATTTTGAGTCTAGGTTGTACTTCCCTCTTTGATACACATTCTTTAAGATTTGAGTAAATGGAAGAAGACAGCTGCGGCATCTGGTGTTAAAATGATGCACCACCGCTACAAGTCATTTTTTAGAGACGAAACATCAAAGGTGCCGACAGCACATGACGCTTCTTGTCTTATCTGTTCGCAGGATTAACCGGTTACGAATTCTGTTCGGTTTTTCAACACTGGTAAATCTTCACTACCAAAAAATTGTAATTCCAACTAAGTAAAAGATTATACCTTTCTCCTCCACGATCTCTATTGATTGTAATCTGGGCTGTTTCTCAGGTGGCGCTTGCGTCGGCCTGAGATCGATGTCCATGCTCACCGGTTCGGGACTGGGGCTCTGTTCACGGTTACGCCTGATGTAATTCCTAGACTTACTGCCCCTAATCTCCTTAAAGCCGGCCGTCGGCGAACTGTCGCGCTTCACTGGCGACGATTTGCTCTCCTTCTCGCCTTTATTATCGCCCATGAACCGCTTGGACGAAGGTTTCTCCTTCTTTTTGTCGGCGCGAGCCGTCAAGTTGGTGCCGCCACCGGCTGACACCTCTTTCTTCTTATGCTTTGAAGAAGGCGCGGTCAGCGAACGACCCGCCGCCTTAATCCCGCCGCCGGACTTACTTTTGACGGGGGAATCGAGAGAACTGGCGGAGGAGCCCTTGAAGGAGCCGCCCTCCGAAGAAACGGAGGTGAAGGACGAGGATGAGGACAATTTCGACCCCGTTCGGCCGGATTTCTTCGTCGGGGACGGACTGCTATCGGAGAACAGTTTCGAAGCGGATTTCTTCGACGGGGATGACTGGTTTAGGGATTTGTTCGACTTACTATTACTAATATTAGTATTAAGGGCGCCTTGGACGCCGGCGCTGTTACTATCTTTACTAGCTACCAAACGAGGTTCGGTGGAACGGTGTTCTCGAACACTCACTTTACTTGTAAAATTTTTATTATTCGAACTAAGTGTTTCTGCAGTAGAAGCGTTACTAGATTTACTCTCTAATAGCACATTAGTATTTATAGTAGTTGATAAAGAGGACGAAGTGGCCGACGTGGAACCGCTGGCGTTCTGATGACGTAACAAACGTGGATCTCGTATCGGTCTTGAAGCTGCAGCCGCCACTAACGCGCTGTTCACTGGTGCTATGCGAGGTGTGGTATTCGCCGCTGTAACAGCCATTTGTCTGTGGCTGAGCATTCCGGTCTGCCAAAAAGAAACGGTTGAAAACAACTTCAAATTAAAAGAAAAGAAAAAAAACTTACATTTAACCCTTTTGCTTTTGTAATCGTTGAAGCAGTGCTTGTGGCTAATTGTTTCGCTACCTCAGGCTTCAATAGAATATTCTAAAAAGAATTCCAAAATTAAATTCCATCCCCGACCAAATTATACAGCGTGTCCCACCGAACTGTGTCTTTAGAACTTTCCGAACTTGCTCGCATCATTTGTGATCAATTTGTATTAATCTTTCCTACTGCTAACCCTAATCGTTTTTTTTTTTCTTGAGATATTTGCAATTTTGTCAAAATTTTAATATTTGCACTCTTTCTAATAAAATTAAATATTAAATATTTAAATAAATAAATAATGACTTTATTTCAATTACATAAAACAATTTTATATATACCGGGTGGTCCATTTATCGTGGCCCCCCTAAAGAATTGGAAGCAGTCAGTTTTATGAAAAAAAGTTTCAAGTAAAAGTTTTACTACAAGAAGTATCCTATCAGATGGTTATGCAGTCGTACACCAAGGAGAACGTTTGAAGGTCATGCGAAGGTCAATTTTTGTTTTTTTAATGGAACATGGCATTTTTTTTCCAAATTCTGAAAAAGGATGTAATTGTGAGTAGAAAAGTAGTAAAACTCATGTGGCCTAAAATTAAGATTCAGCGAAATATTCATACCCATAATTCCTTTGTAATTACCTACATCCGATATTTCAAATGACTTATTATTGAAAATTAATCCTTAATTCCCAATCTGTTAGTAATTATTTTGTAATACGTCCTCATATTGCTTTCAAAATACTATGTTTTTCATGTATTATTTCCAATTTGTATTTTGTTTTTCTTGAATATTTCGCTGAATCTTAATTTTAGGCCACATGAGTTTTACTACTTTTCTACTCACAATTACATCCTTTTTCAGAATTTGGAAAAAAAATGCCATGTTCCATTAAAAAAAACAAAATTGACCTTCGCATGACTTCAAACGTTCTCCTTGGTGTACAACTGCATAACCATCTGATAGGATACTTCTTGTAGTAAAACTTTTACTTGAAACTTTTTTTCATAAAACTGACTGCTTCCAATTTTTTAGGGGGGCCACGATAAATGGACCACCCGGTATATACAGATGAAACAATCGACTTATAGTCAGGGCATCGCAGATCGGAACTAGTCGAGAAGGAAGATAGCATGAATTACTGTATTTCGCGAACAAAATGCAACTGCGCGCTGTCGAGTGAAGCGCTGTATCACCTGGTATCACCAATGCATCCTTACTTCTCTCTTGCCGATGGCCCCGAAATACGTTACCCCGACTATAGGTCGACTGTTTGATCTGTATATACATAATTGCAATGTAACTAACAGCTTCTTGCGGGTTTCGCCGTGTGTCAAAACTTTCGCTCGACGTTTCGCTGTTCATACTGACAGCTTCTTCAGGATAACTGAACCGATTCTCCATGGTCCGACATTCTTCTTATATACGCCCCTGGTGCACCAACCGTGTAGTTTCCGCTCCATTGACCGTGACGTTCACTCTTTCACGTGTTGCTAAGGTGGTACCCTTCTTCTCTGTTAACGGTTTTATTCTTTTCTATTTCTATGGCTTCTCTGATGAGTCTTTTCCCGTAGTTCTTGGTGGTAGTTATTACTTTTACATTCTTGAAATCCATTTTGTGTCCGGTGTCGTGCATGTGTTCTGCCACCGCTGATTGCTCGGTCCTTCTTAATCTTGCGTCCCTCTCGTGTTCTTTTATTCTTATGTCGATGGCTTTCCTGTTTGTCCGACGTAGCACTGTCCGCATTGGCATGTTATCTTGTAGATACCTTCTGTGCGCCCTTGGGTATCTTATCCTTTGCGGTCGGTAGATACTGCTGGATCGACGTTGCAGTCCCGAAGCGTACTTGTACGTTACGTTTCTTCAAAATTCGGCCTACTTTTTCGGTGACTCCTGCTATGTAAGGTAAACACGCCATCCCTCTTCGTGGTTCCGTAGTTTTCTCCAGTGTCGTCTTCTTCTTAGTGGCTCTCCTTATGTCGATGTCAGTGTAACCATTCTTCTTTAGTGCTTCCGTCAAATGTATCTTTTCACTGGTAAGATGTTGTTCGTCACTGATGGTTTCGGCTCTGGATAGCAAAGTTTGTATTAATGTCTTCTTCTGCATCGGATGATGGTGAGATTTTGCATGCAGATATCTATCGGTGTGCGTCTTCTTTCTAAATACTGCGTGCTGTAGCATTCCTCTTTTGTTTTCTTGACCATAACATCCAGGAAAGGGAGATTTCCATTTTGTTCTTTCTCCATGGTAAACTTGATGGCCGGGTGCTGTGAGTTTATGTGTTCCAAGAAGTGTTGTAGTTTTTCTTCTCCGTGTTGCCATATTACAAAAGTATCGTCGACATATCGCAGCCAACACTTGGGTTTCATATCGCTGGAACTTAGGGCTTCTTCTTCAAATGCTTCCATAAACAAGTTGGCTATTACAGGTGATAAAGGACTTCCCATTGCTGTTCCGTTCTTCTGCTCGTAGTATTTCCTTCATACAAAAGTATGTCGTGGACAAGCACAGTTTCACTAATTCAATGATGTCTTCTTGTAGTCCAAGTTCTGGAAGTAAGGCCAGTGCGTCCTCCGTGGGTATGTTCGTGAATAGCGATATAATGTCGAAACTTACTAAAATGTCTGTAGGTTCAGTCTTCAGCGTAGACAGAATATCCACGAAATGTTTCGAATTCTTCACATACGTTGCAGTTTGTCCGGTATATGGCTTTAGTAAGTTAGCTAAATATTTCGACAAATCGTAGGTCGGTGATTCAATGTTGCTTACAATCGGTCTTAATGGCACTCCTTTATGTATTATGCTTCGGGACTGCGAAACGTCGAGCGAAAGTTTTGACACACGGCGAAACCCGCAAGAAGCTGTTAGTTATAGTTACACCGGCCGTGAAAGCCTACGCAGTGTTATAATTGCAATATATTATGTACGTAATTGAAACCATAGAGGGCAGTTCAGATGAGCAGTAAAGAATACTGCTCTCATATCTCAAAAACGATCAGCTTTAGGAATATTAATACAAACTGATCACAAATGACGCGAGCAATACACTGGACCCATAAAAATAGCACCATTCCATTTAAAATAAGGATATTGATACCCTGTATACGAAAAGTTCTATAAGGCTGAAAATATTTTCTTTAAATAGATCATAGTCGGTCGTGACTACTCTGCAAGTTTCAAAATCAAATTCCTTCCAGAAGTTCGAAAAATTCTAATGACCCAGTTCGGTGAGACATCCTGTATATTAAATTATTGTAAATTCTAGATTAGGAAATTAATGTCCAAGACCAGTGGCAAACGCTGTTCAAATTCCAATCCTTTACTTGAATATCTTTTCACAACCGGTTTCGGCGTATTTTCATCCTCAGGTGTAAAAAACGCCAATAGAATTACAATGCTACATCAAACATGTCGCACTTTAAACATTTTTAGTGTTATAAAAATATTAAAACAAGCATTGAATGCTGTGCAAGATTCTAAGAGGTTAGTATACCTTTTTCTGAAGGCAGAAATATGTCAAAGTTCCTACTGATCCAAATGAAACTGATATGATTTTTTAAAGTTAAAATTTAAACTTTCAAATGTGCTATTGTTGATTGTTATACCAAGAAAATTTTCGACATCTGATGATGGATATACGTAATACGTAAATGATTGGAATTTGAACAGCGTTTACTACTAGTCTTCTAAATTATATAATCCTTTTTACCTGTGGTTTAGTCACTACTTTCGGGATATCTTCAACGACCGCTTGATTATTGGCCATGGTCGTCTTCATCTGTTCCTGCAGCTTGACCTGTTGCTGCAACAGCTCCAACTCCAACTTCTTGCGTTCCAATTCGAGTAGCTGTTTCTGTTTTATGATAATCTTTTTTTGCATATCGAGCGTATCCAGCTCCTGGTTACCGGCAATGAGCGGGGTCATCCGATTCTGCGCGGGCACCGTCGTCAAAGGGGGACTTTTCTTAGGTATCGCTGACTGGAAGAGACAGGAGAGAGCGCTTAATCCACACAGTCGCAGTGTTAAATAAAGAACGATTCGGTTTTTTATATTTTATTAAAAAAAAATACGTGTACAAATATGTGATATACATACATTATGTAAAAATTTAGGGTTCAAATGGATGTTGTTGGTGAGTTGGGGCATGACGATAGGCCAGGCCGGGTCCAACTGTTTCACGTTAACGTCCAACTCGCATAGTTTCGTTTTCGGTAGCTCCTCGTTCCAAGTTTGTCTCAGTTTGAACATTTCTGTTCGTGTTTTTTCATTTACCTGAAATTTTTAACCGTATATCATCAGGTACACAAAAAAGATATGCTTTTAATGTCAAATAATTAAGGGAAACTGCTGTACCTACGAAGATTGCGTCTTACAACTAGGCAAAGGGTAGGAAAACCGTGACATTAAGCACACTAGGTAGTTTCTGTGGAAGGGTTAGTGAAAAGCGCGAAGCAAAAATCAGCTGATCTAATTATTTGTGACCGTTTCGGGCGTTTAGTTTATTGATGGAAAACGAATGTACTTTTGAATTCCCGTTTTGTGCGTCAATCTTATATTTTACAGGGAATATGGAAGAATAAAAACAAAATTAACAAGTTTTGCTGATTTAGCAGTTTGATTTCAAATTAAAAGAAGTGTACGGTAACACTTGAAGTCACATGCATAATATTTATGGATATTATTGTATTGTTTATTGTAAACAACATTAATTCCTCATAAACTTAAAAGTAATTAGTAATAAATTCACAACAAATTGATTTTAGTCCGTATGGGATTACTGGCGAAACAAATTTAATCCCTTAACAACTTTCACCTCTTATGCAAATGATTATAAATTCAAAGCAATACATTAATATTATAAATAAATGAAAATAAATTGATTCTTAATCTCTTGACGGGTTCAATAATTATGGCTTAATAGAGGTTTTTACTAGTTTACTGTTACCTGCAAATTTTACACAGGAAATGGGATTCAAGAAAAAGAAATATAGTTTGGACACCCGAAACCAGACTATTTCGGGTAACATTTTTCAACGCCCGAAAGGGGAACACACGAAATGAGAAGAAACGGATCTAATGTAAACTCGCAAGAGGGTTTAATTTGATTTTTTAGTGGTATTAGTAAAAATTAAAGTCTAGAAAACTATCGTTTTTATTACTTTCTATTTTTTTTATTATTATGCAGCGTGGAAAGAACGTAAGGAATAAAATCGTTAACTTTGTTAACATTAATTTTTTGAAAGAAAATTAGAGGAGCCTAACCATTTTAATTATATGACGTTATACTACAGCTATTTCATTTTGTCACTTTTTAAGTTACTCACATCAATATTTTTTTTGCAATGACAACTCGTATTTTTACTTTTCTTACTTTCTATAAGAAAATACATGGAAATGAGAGCAGAAGTAATAAAGGAAAACAAATATGCCAAATTCAAGACAGAAGAAGGGAGTACAAATTTGAAAAAGCTAACCAATTCGAATACCTACAAGTGACGATAACACTTAAAAACGAAGAAGAATGCGAAATAGACAAGAACATCTAGGAAAGGAAATAACGCGATGGGGCACTATCAAATATATTGCGGGCAAAAAATATATCGGGAGCAAGCAGAATTAGAGCTTACCAGACGATAATAAGAACAGTTGTGCTGTATGCCAGCGAAACAGGAATAATGATAAAAACGATTAATAAAAAGTGGATATCTGGAAAGAAAATATTTAAGAAGCATTTTCGGAGGAGTAAGAACAACAGGTGGTGAATGGAGAAGACGCACGAACTGAAGTAATCAACCTGTACAGAAAAGCGAAAATAACACAAAACAAACGAGCACAAGGAAGGAGATGGTTGGATGGATACCCGAACAAAGAATTGTAAAAAAAAGTGTTATATGACAGGGAAAGCGAAAGCAGAAAGAAACGATGGCTTGAGGAAGTGAAAACGGACTTAAGTGCAGTGGGCATAAAGAACTGGGATGAAACACTTAAAGATCGGACAAAGAGAAACAAATACTGATGAAAATAGAAGATAAGAGCTTTCAAGGCCTGTAGCGCAACTTACATAAAACTTATATATACTCCGATTTCAACGGTATATAACGAAAGCAGAGAGTAGGAAAGAGTGGGCCGCTTTAAAGTAGAAACAAACATATAGCCGTCGAACTAGATGTCTATTCCTTCATACTCGGGTTTATTACGCAATTTTTGTGTGCCGCTATTTGGACCAAGGACCAGGAAAATGGATAAAAAGAAGAGGCTGCCATTGAATGGCTGGCAAACTTTCCTGATCTACCACCATTACAGTATTTTCTATGAAAACACTTAAATTGTATAAAAATAACAATAAACTTTAAAAACAAATAAAGTAATAAGATGATATTGATGTAGTATAAACCTCATACATTTAAAATTACGAGATCCCTGCAAGATTAAAAATAATTGATATTAGGGAAACTAACGAATTTATTTGTTATTTCATGGCCACGCTGCATATGGATATAGTTAATTTACTATTGATTTTCCATTATATTGGATTGAATGCACCCCTTTAGTACGCCGTTTGAGGAGTCTATCTAAGCAGGAGAGGGGCAACTCTTTACCCCTTCAATTTATCTGCACATATTCATTTACACCCTATATATTGTTTGGACATCTAAAGAAAACATATTTACCCAGAAATCATTTCAATTCCACAAACATTTATTTTATTTCAGCGACAAGATTGTCCAGCTTAAGAGATAATAGAAGCGCATTATAAATGACTTAGCAGGCAATTAAAATGAATTAAAATTTTCGGGGGCACTGTATATCATACAGACAACAATGTAAATACAGGCATAATTGAGAATTAATAATAACAATAACAGATCTAAGCTAACCGAAAAATAAGGCCAATTAGAGAATAAATAATAAGCGCCATTAGCATAATATAACATCCTGCAAGCTTTGCTATTGATTTATAAATTAGACATGGAATTACGAAAATATCCATTGCAATTGTTTTAGATTAACCCTGTTACCTTATTCGTTATATTTGGATGATATCCCTAATATTTTTATCATTTCATTTCTTACCTAGAGTGTTTTGAATTAAATTCCATCAAATTTATAATATAATATAAAAATAATCAAACATTCAAAACACTCTAAATGAAAAAAAAAATTGAATATGAAAAATTGAAAAATAATTAATCAAAGTTGTATCTTAGATCTAAATCATTGTAAATATATTATTACACAAAGATTTCTGTTACAAAATCTCCAAATTTCATTTCTTGTATCCGAATATACTAAAATGACAAAACAAACAGTCACATTCCAAAAATAGACGAAATTGCATACACATAAGATTGCAATTATCTCCAAGGGTATCGTCTATCAATTTTGAGATGATGTAACTGTAACTACTACAATCTTTTGGGCTTATTCTACAAAAACCAATTTACTTAATGGATTTTAAAAATGAGTCAGACAATAACACATAATTAAATTACGAATTCTAGTAGTACTTTAATCTGAACTGATAAGTTTGATATTTACAAAAGTACATGCCGGAATGTATATATCTGATGTGTTGTATATGAGAAATCCTAACATTTTAAAATAATTTCTAAAATCGTTTTTCAGATATCAATATTTCAATTCGTAAAACTGTACAATATTAGCAATGAAAAGAGTCTGGATTCTTAAAGTGTTCGCTTGAATTATTTGAATACTGTATTGTTAAAACTCTACATATTTGATGAAATTGAATTGATAATGAAATATATAAATAAAATATTTACATGTTATAAATAACATTTTCAAACGTGTCACATTCTTTTATTTTTTCCTTGCCATAAGGTAAAAGATTAACACAAAGTTTAAATTCTTATTCTAAGAATGCAAAAACAACAGCTTACATTATCTCGACGAGCTAACGAACACAAACAAGTTTTGCTTATGATGGAACATTTAAGGCTTATTTCCTTCATTACCAAATCTATGTAAATATTCTATACATATTCAGCGTGAAATGAAATTACATGAAAATATTATTTTTCCTATTATAATAGAGAACAATTCTAGAGCATAAACACCGAAAATAAGCAAGATTTTATTACAATTTCGTCGGCATTTGCCTCAATACCCAGACTCTAGTCATGATATTGATTTTAAAGGTTTAATAGGTATCCACGATACGAAAACAATGATTCTTTAGAGGTATTAGTTTCAGTAAAAATTACAAATAAAAAATGAAAAGTGCCTAAACCAACTTAGAAAATTAATAATGAAATAAAAAAAATCCAATATCTATCGCAGCATAATATAGCATTTCATATGTATTTACAGTGTACCCTTTATGTAATGGCCATTCGTCAGGCTTTTTTTTCCATTTAAAAGTATCGGCTAAGTAGTTTTAAATAATCAACATTGTCTGACTTAGGGGATCTACTGAAAAAAGTTCCAGATTAATTTAAAATTCAGGAAAATCGTGTCCACTAAATGAGTAGGTCCGCCAAAGAAGGTTACACTGTACATGAAAATAAATAAATAAATATCACATACGGAATAACATTTGTGTAGCAAAGCCATTCAGATACTGTTATATAACATTTTTTTCCCATGAATATGATCCCTTTAACAAACATTATACTGTTGTCAAGGAAAAATCAATCATATATGGGTATACATGAAATCTTTACATACCTAATTTTAAATTCAGCATGATACAATGGATGTAGGTGCTGATAACATTATTACATGCAATTGTAGCATTCAATTTTGCCAAGCATTGTTTTATCAGTAAATACACACGACCCAAACAAAATTGCATATACATACGTATTGTTATAAGTTAATGACTTCATAGTAATTTGGAAAATGCAATTTGAAACCATTAAACTATAAAAAAGCATAATTTCTAAATTCTAAAGCTTCACATAAAAACAAAGCACATACATGAATAAAAGAATACATACCATTTGGAAAACATGACAAAATATCGAAACAATATTTTGGCAAAGCAGAGTTTTGTATGTTCCTCCGATGTTCTTGATGATGCAATCTATCAGGTACAGAGCTGGCAATTTGATATCCACAGGCCCCTAGATAAAAACAAACTCACTTTGCTGTAGCATAGTCTTCCATCATTATTACTAATAATATTAAAATACCTTAAATAATAACTCAAAATAAAACTTATCTTTTCAAATATCGAGAGCAACGTATATACTTACACAAATTCACTTTGAAATTATGTAAACTTACTCTAAAGATTCCTTTTTTTTTGTTATTCAATAAACAAGTTTAAAGTATGTATTTTATATTCTGTTTAGATTGTATTTCATTAAAATTAAGCACTATCTCTTTTTAGTTGTTATTACTATCAATACAGTAAATTCAAATTTCCTCATCGCTTAAATGCACAATAATTTTATTGTGTAATTTCACTTCTTACGAACACACGTTTGTTAAAAGAAATGCACTATCAGAATATATCTTAGATCGGGATGGGGTAATTTGAAAACTTTTAGGTAATAATGTGCGGCTGAATAATCCACCAAGGTATGCAATGGAAATTTCACTTTGAATTTGAGACCGTTGATCGAATAACATGCATCATGTAAAAATAAATAATTATACTTCCTTTCTCAAATTATTTATTGAAATAGTTCACAAAATTTATGGAAAAAAAAGGTCAGCTGTGACTAAGAAGCAAAACACAATAGAAGTGACGGTTCAAAGTAGCACGTTATAATTAACATACAGCACATACAATGAACCTCAAATTATAGTTATCATTAATGTAACTTATTTAATACTAGAAATAATACCAAACATATTAAAAAATAACCTTTATGAGATGAGATTCTATAGCTTCTACTATAACGGGGGCATGTGCGATATTCTCTTCCGCCAACATCGTAAGCACATTGATCAAGGGTTTGCTGTTGAACGTTAGGTCCGCTAATGTCGAAATATAACACTCCTTCACTTCCTTGGCGGTCGACATCGCCGATATATCACAGTCAACAGTCACTAACTATCACACTACAATTAATTTTAAGTGAAGCAACACAATCGTAATTCTGTAAAAAAAATCTGTTGGTCTACTTGAAATGCAATACGTCATGCGCAAGTCATCTAATCAAACTGGCTACCATTCTGAAGTGTAGCCTTCTTTTATCCCCAAAGAATTTCATGTAATTACTTAATCGATCTACAAAAGTATGTACTTAAGGGATTACCTTTCTTACAAATTAAAATATTATAGCAACTAATTACATAGCCAACATTGAAAAGGAAATTAGTTTATGTTGATAATTAATTATAATTCCTGAACGCATTCAAATGAGTGACACATCCAATTATCCAAACAAATATTAATTAGTATTTAATGATTTTATGTTAATATCAGTTAATTAGGAAGCATATTATTAATTATTCTTAGTGATTTCCTTCATACTGCATTAATTTTTGATAAATAATTCGCCATAAATATTATTGTTTTTTTTCCACTCAGTGAAAAACCTTATTATTGTTGGAGTTGTTTAAATATTGTGAAATGAATATGAATAGATGTTTGAGGTACTGCTTTTGCATACAAGCAGTTGAAAAAAAATATTTTGTTGCTTTCTTTTATAATAACCTTGAAATTTCAAAATAACATTCGGTAAACTAAAAGGGAGAGATTGCTTGCAAACAGACCTATGCTAATAAAACGGTAACAATTGTAGTGTATATAATAAATACATAAATATGTGTGTATCGGAACTCGTAAAACTCCCAAAAATTCCAAGTCCTAATTTGAGAACATGATAAGGCATAATTCATAATAATTTTCATTTACAAACATTATTGATGTAGTTGTTTTAGAGAAAGAAACTCATAAGCAAAAGCAATAGCCTTGTAGTGTGCTTTTTAATTCAGCGCTTGTTTTATATAAGGCTGGTTATTTTCAGTAACTTTTGCTTGTATACACAACTTCCCAAATCTTTGATACAACATACTACCAACCGTCAAAAATATGCATCCATGGAAATAGTACGTCCTACGTCCTACATAATCTACAAATAGTACTTCTTAAATTGATTTTTCCGTGTTTTCTATTTATTTGCTCAAAAAATGCATGTCATTTGAATTTAGGTAAACATAATCTTGTCCCTAACGGGCATATAAATACCCAAAAATGGTAATATATGGGAATTTAGCTTGCTTAATAAATAAGTTATTGGAGTCAACAGTTTTTTAAATTTAATTTGTATTTGTGATGATAGGTAAAATAAGGTTTTGAGTAAATAGGTCTGGAATTTCGACCGTTTGACGGGATTTGACCAAAAAAAGGTGGGGATACGATGTACTATAAATTTGGCAGACCTACCTTCAGTCAAATTTTGACACCTTTGACAGTTCATGATGAAATGAGCTATTTAAATCAAAATAAATAAAGATTATAAGAGAAAGAAACGTGCTGAAGGGAGTTACGGTCTGATATAAATACAAGAGAAACTTTCGCAGCTCCGAAGTTTCTCTAAAAGATATGAACCGTTCATCTGCTCATACGTATTAATCCATTATTATTACCGTATGTTCCTTGGGTGTTCGAGCTCGTGAACATGTAGGTGACGCAATTTTTTAATTTTTAAAATTTACATACTTGTAAATATCAGATGAAGCCTGATATGATCTCACCGATGACACGGGAATTCGGGGAAATAACTACAAAACTGACTATTTAAATATTATTTTGTTGTATAAACAAAAGAATGTCTGCAATAATACAGTTTGTCAAAAACTGACTTAAAATTGAAGCTACTTAACTCGTTTTAAAGAATAATATAGTGGAAAAATGGATGATTACAAGTTTCTGTTTAAAGTGGTTCTAGTGGGGAATGCTGGTGTCGGAAAGACATGTTTAGTACGAAGGTTCACTCAGGGTTTGTTTCCCCCTGGGCAAGGTGCTACTATTGGTGTTGATTTTATGATTAAGACTGTTGAAGTTGATGGCGAGAAAGTTAAGGTAGGTACAAAGAAACTAACATGCTATTTAATAAAATTTTGAATCATTTAGTTGCAAATCTGGGACACAGCAGGGCAAGAAAGATTTAGATCTATAACGCAAAGTTACTATAGATCTGCACATGCATTAATATTGGTTTATGACATATCTTGCCAGCCAACATTTGATTGTTTACCAGATTGGCTTAGGGAAATTGAAGAATATGCTAGTAGTAGGGTATTACGGATATTAGTAGGTAGGTTGCATATTTGCTTTTGAAAAATTGTTTGTTAGGTAGTATTTCTTATTATTTACTTAAAAACTTGCGAAATAAATTTAATCAAATTTATATACAGGGTGGCTAGTTTTTGTAAAAATGCAGAGCAGAGTGATAGCAGTCACTTTTAATTTGTTTAGAAATAAAATGAATATATTATTTTACAATTTAAATGTTTTTATGAAAGATACATCAATAGGTGTGTATGTTAGGTAATTGCACTCTTTGCTCTAAACTGAGTCAGTTTGACGTCCAGAATATCCCAGGATTAAAACGAGCGGTTGTTCAGAACAGCCACCAAGAATTATGTTTTTTGACAGAAATTTAGGGAAGTTACTCAGTCCTCTTTGATGCTTAAGGAGGAACACAGTTGAATATACTTAACAAACACTGAACATCTGCACTTTCTGCTCTAATCACCTCAGAACAAACTTAAAATACACACCTAATATAAGTGTTAAAATTACGTTGCGAAGAGTCGGCAATTAAAAAATTACAACAGACAAATTTAATTTAAATTTAGTTATTTAATAGGACAATAGGTTTTTTGTTTTCTTTTCTCATATCTTCGAAATCATTTGGAAATCTACAATTTTTTAATGCATTTTATTTTTTCCTAAAATACCTAATTTTATCTGTTTAACTTACTTTGACCTAGTTGTACTTTCTGTAATAGCAATATTGTCTTTATGAAAAATTAATCACCCTGTATATCTTCCTAAAAAATCCTATTAATTCTGGAATATATATGCACTGGCAATCAGTTCACTTGTTGCAATAATTACTCATACTTTCTCCTTTAGCATTTTCACTTTTATTGCATAATTTTAATTTGTAATTGTTATTACCTGGTTTTATAACTTTTGTCTAACTTTCAGGCAATAAAATTGATCGTGATGATAGGGAAATCCCGACTCATGTCGGTGAAGATTTTGCTGCTAGACACAACATGTATTTTTTAGAAACGTCAGCCAAAGAGGCTGATAATGTGGAGAAACTCTTCATGCAAATAGCCGAAGATCTCATGGAGGTATTTTTTAAGGTTTATCTAATTTTTTTTATTATAGTATAATTCCTCTTAATCGGCTATTATCGGCTAACTATACCCCTGGTCAGTTAATCCTACTTGTACCTACATCATGTATTTTTTTGGCAAAAGCATTTTTGTAATGTGGGTTTATTTATAACACTTTGTTATTTGTAGCTTTATTTGTGATACTTGATCCAGTATGAATCCAGCGTTTCATTTTCAGCAGCAGTAGTTACAAGCTGCTAAGTTTGCTTTTTAACTCTACCATAACATCTTTATTTGACGTGCTTGCGAGTTTCGCTGTTTTGTCACAATGTCGCTTTTAATTTCTCCTGATTCGTCCAATCTTTTTCTTTGTGTTCTTTCGTACAGGTAAATTATTCTAATTTTTCGTCGTAATAAAACCTCTGCTTAGATTTTTCACTTCAGTGTGCTATTAAATATATCCACAGCCAAAACTAAGCAACACCCTTTATGTTATTAAAGGAACCTTTCAAATAGACATTAATTGTATGTGATTTGTATTTGTTTGCATTATTTTCGAACAGTTTCGAATGGTTTTGTGCATTACGCTTGGATTGTGCAATTTTTAATTAAACTATTTTCATTTCTCAGATGTTTTTAGTAATGAATTCGGAAGTAGTTTTTCTAATTTACAAAAGAAGTAAGTCAAATTATTGTTGTTGTGTGTCTCAGTGTAATTCGTAGATTAAAAAAGATCCTAAAATTTTATTCCATTCATTTCAACAAACGGGCTGGGAATTTATTAAAGTGGGGCACGTATCAGCATTAAAGAAAAAAAATATAGAAAACTGTGGATACAAAAATTGAAAATGGGTAAAAATCCAAGTTCTTACATGAAAAGTATGCTCATTACATTTCACTGAGGACAATTCTACTCAAGAAATATATTTAAACTAAACTCTTAACAATTTCTTTACAATGTAAGATGATTCATATTCTTTGTTAACAATATACAGAGCCCTCTTATATACTAGTATACAATAAATGTAGTAAACCTCTTTATCACTACCCAACAATAACACTAATAATAATAATATAAGCAATACAGATCGCACAACATAATTAACATATTCATAACTGTAGAATTTTGTGATTGCGTTGGTGCTGGATTTGTCACTTCTACGTTGATGTATTTAAATAACAAAACACACAAACCTTTTTTTGTATTTTCATATATTTACATAGTAAGATATTTACAAATTTATTGTCGCTTGAAATGTCGGAACAGAACTGCCTATTGCAATATGGTTTTGAACTAGTAGTCCCTTGTTACACTGACTATTTTCTCTTGGTGGGGTTACAAAAGTAATTGCATGTGGTGTACAATGGAACTCGAGTGGCCGTAAATTACAAATGAAGAGGGTGTCTGTTAGAATAAAGAAAGAATAGAAAAAGGGAAAGATGTCTTCACTATTAACTTCTTAGAACTGAAAGAACTTAAATCTAAATATGGGGACGTAAGAAAACTAAACTACGGAGTCGAGTTAGGACAAAACAATTGTATATAATTCTGTTCTAAACAATAACATTACTGTAAATTGTAGAAGGAAAAATAAAGGGATTGAAGAAAGGAACATGCCCAACTCAAAAAAGAACTCTGTATTTATCTACGTAAATACCTATATAAATACAATGAAGATTGCGGTAAATGATTTAAAAAGTTTTGCCTAATTTTATCGTTCATGTCCTTTGAAGGTAATTCAATAGAGCAAAACTTTTTTTCTGAAAACAAGGCATATCAGAAATTGAAACAGCTGCATATCTCTCTTTAGCTGCTGCTTTACTGGATTTCCATATGCATGCAACGTCAGTTGGACAATGTTTCCAATTTATTTAGAAACAATCTATAATCATACAATACTGTAAACAAGAGACATTCGCTATTAATACTAATAAATAGTCACCTCACTTTCAGTAAGACAGCTGAAGTATGTTTGCATCGAGGGCTGTCATATTTACATGTAGGTACAACTAATATTATTTACAACATCTTTAGCTTTTGTATCATTTATAACAAACATACATTTAATGATATGAAGATTGCCCTGTAGAGCATTTGATTGTAAGCACATACTTTCTTCATTACTTTTTAGCTGTCCACATAATATTACATGTCCAGCATTCAAAACCTCTTCACCTTCACATATCCCCCTGGATTTAAGATTACCTTCCATGCATGCAAAATATTCAACGCTGGAAAAATAAATGTATTAATTTAAAATGGCGATTTAATTTTTTGTGCCATCTTAAGTCGAATCAATTACCTATTATTTATTATTATTACATATTTATGTACAACAAAATAAAAATAATTACACTTACCTGTTGAGATTACAGTAACACAAAATAAATTCTAAAGAATCAGTAAGTTATATCAAAATAACTAAATATCCAAAATACCTTAAAAACTTTCCAAACCACCGAAACATTTACTATACAAACGAAAGATTTTATGTCTATTTGAGAGCTTCTATAAGATACCGTTTTGGCGCTGCGATCTTAAAAATTTTTAAGTACCTATTAATTCAAAAATATCTTCAGTTGGAGATTTTCTGGTTGTTTTTAAATATCTGTATGTGTCTCTCTATCTAATCTTTGTTATCTTTAGGACACATCGGGCTACTTGTAGTGTGTTTAAAAGCCTCTCTCCTGATATTTGTTAAATTGCCGCCGGTTGAGAGTAATTATACTGTACTTTAAAACAACGGAGGGGCACAAAAGCAACACTTTTTTTTTAAACTTCGAAATTAATACATAATTTCTCATAGCAGGCTCGAAGTAAGGATCTTCCGAGGTACGATGCTTCCACGGCGAACATAGACAGCAGGACATCGGCAATTGGAGACTCGAATTGTTGCGGAAGACTCATCTAAATGGCGGCTTCGTTCTCCGTTTCTCAAATGTTCACCTTTGTGTTTTCGTTGATGCTCTGTTGCTCTCAGGTATTAGTAAGCGCTCCTTAGTGACTGTATATTGTAAGATTATTATCTTTTTATCATTAACATTCTGTAACGACAACAATAAACAAATTGTAAAGGTTGTGGACCGATTAGTAGTAGAATCTGGTTTTCCATGATGTTCATTCGCTTTTCGAGTTAGCTCGTAGCAATAGAACAGAAATATAGTGTACAATCGACATTCGCGACACTTTAGGCCTCGCATAGACATGTGTTGAGTCAAACCGTTGCGTGAAAGAATTGTAAAAGGACGTAACTATATGGAAGACAGCGTAACAAATGTCCTTCCTTTTCTATTTTTTCGCCTTGACAAGAATATTTCATGCGTAGAGGGCAGCACTCTGTCAGATAATTTCTATAGAGGGAGTTTCGTTATTAAAATTAGAAATTACTGCAATAGACCTAGACCAAGAGAAAAAATATTACACTTATCTTAGTATACAGAATTCAGCTACTAAACATAATAAAAGATGTTTAGTCATAAAATTAACGGTGTTTTACATACATTTGCCAAATTATTAATAAATACGCTGAAGGCAGCACCAAAGAAAATAAGTAAACGATTTTAACATAAAAAAATCACAACAAACTGGCACAAAACCATAGATATTTAATGTTTCTTATGGTTGAGTTGATGTTTTGAGTTATAATAAAACTTCTAATGAAAGTTGTGAAACGTTTCGAGTTTAATAGGGCTGTTCGAACATGCAGTTCGCGAACAGTTCGTGATCACGTGAACCAATCAGAGAACAGATTGGAGTTCTCGCGAACTGAAATGCGTTTTTTTATATTATTTTGTATAAATATATTACCTTATTCTCATAAACTTAATTTTAAACGTATTCATAAAATTCCACAACTTCATGTCTATTTTAATTTTTAATATAAGGGTTATAAACTTAAAAAATTATTTATTATTTAAAAAATAGGTGTACATGGAACATAACAAACAAACAATAAATGATTTATGTTTTAAAATCCGTTGGGGGACATCACACACGTTGGCTCGTATACAATTTTTATTTCGTCTTTTATACCGTATGCAAATATTGACACAAAATGTTAAAATGTTGATGCATACATTTTTGATAGGTACACAATATCTACATGGTTATTTATGCTGTTTTTATCTTTTTTAGTGTGTATCACGTGCATAGTATTTCTAGTGTAATAATTGTTCTCTTTAGCAATGATTTTGGTATTACTGAAATTGAATTTATGTTGACGATTATTTTCATGCCTTTTTAAAGCTGTTAAGTTTGTAGATGATTTATGGCTTAGAATACGATTTTTAAGGTATTGTTTTGTTTATTCAATGTATACTCTTTCAAAGCATAAATATGAAATACTTCCAAATTTTCTAGGTTATGTCAAATCTACCGATTATAAATTACTCCACGCAGTGACCATTTTACAAATTATAAAATACTTGGCACGATGTAATCCATTCTTTTAAATCGAAATTATCTCAGATACATATGAACTCACTCTAGGGATAAATGAAGTGGATCGAGCTGTAAAAGAACGGTACTTGTATTTACTTTACTGCCTTAACAGTTATTTGAATACTTTTACGTTGAATTCATTAAAAATAGTAGTTGGTATTATTATACACAACTTCCGCAAGTCCTAAATAGGACTGACATAGGATCCGAGAATCTCGGATCCCGTAAGACGTATAGTGCCATCTACCGGCCGGATCCTTTTTCGGTTTCACAAGCGACTCTTCACAATTCCTTCACTCGACGGTCAAACCGAGGAGGTCAAATTCTTGAGAAGGTCAGAGCGATACGAGTAGACCAACACGAACTTATTTTAAGTTTCAAGAAATTTCAAATATTGACACTCTAGATTTGACTCGGCGCACGTTTATGCAGATGTGGACGAAGCTTAATATTTTTGTAGTTTAGCGACGCTCTGAATTATTGCGTAATGACATATCGGTGAATTACTCGAAATATACAATGATAAGGTAATTTTGCAGATCGTAACAACACCTAAACGCTGTGCAATATCTTAATCCATCAGCTGATCCTGCAGTTATGGAATTGTTTTTATTATTACTTTCGCTTTGATCGAATCAGACTGTTAAAAATACTCTCGATAGCTGTGTACCTTACTATTTTGTACGTTTTTATATTAAACGCTTATGTGGAATTCTAAATGTTGGTGAATAAGTGTGTTGTTAAGGACTGATATTCGAAAATCTGGCCTATAGGTAATTTTTTTTTTTTCGTGAAGGTGAATAAAACATCACTAGCACTTATTTTACATCATTTAGGAGTCGGTTTCGGAAGGAAGGGCTTTTTATTTATTATATTTTTACTAACATCAAGTAGATTACTTAAAATAATTAGCTGTGATTTCAAAAGCATTTATCGTAACTTAACATTTTTGTACTTATATGGCTCGAATTGTTTTTCTATTGTTTTTTTTTTATTAATTGATTGAAGTGATTTTGTTGAAAGTATTCCCGCTTCAGCTTTATAATTACAAAACGATTATAAAAAAAATGGTGGAAAACACGGCACATTTGTACTTAATAACTTATAAGCACTCGATGGTGTAGGTATTTTTTGTTTAATTATTTACTTCTCCTTTCTTTGTTGTTTTTATAAATATTTATTAATGTTAAAATTGTAACCAAAGAATAAATATGAGAAATAAAACGACCAATAAACAGGCGGATTGTATTTTATTTTGTTCATAAATGTTAGAAACAAGTTTCCCTATTGTTATGTTTTCGTTATCCAGTGTATTCACAGCACACAAATGATTGTTTATGTATGAATCCTTTTCTCCTATATAATATAATGCGATGATAAATCGAAATTTCCAATCTCCAAAAATGTTTTAGGTGTATTATATGTAATATTGTGAGTTCTTCATAAATTCAGTGTAATTCTTTTTCTGCCGGAAAAGGAAGATAGGATTTATTTTGTTCCAGCGACAATTTACGCAAACTTGAAATGCTTATAGCGTAAAGCACTTAACTTATTTAATTTTTGGACGTCATTTTGGCTTTATTTGCTAGTTTTTCTAGTAACTTGGCTAAACAAAAGAGGTGAAATATGGACTCCAAGTTAATAGAGAATTAGCGCATGCGTATTAGATATTCAGAAGAGTCCCACTTTATCTACAAACATTTCTATCGGCACCTTTGATGTTGCAACAACAATTTGAACTAAAAATGGGGGATATTTATCATTAAACATACGCATGTACACTACCCGACAAAATTAATGTCATGGTCCACAGAGAATTTGCGTATTTTCCTATCAGAGTTTTATAATTGCCAAGTGTTTTACACAAGGGGTACTGCACTTGATACAAAGATTTTTTCCAAGCTCTCCTCTTTATCGACACGTTCCATGCCCTACCTCAATGGAATTATGGTCAATGTTGACATATACTATTTGAAAATACACATATAGTCTTCATTCAAGTGTCATCTATCATGCGTTGACGTATTTGTTATATAATATTTTTATTATTGATGAATTTATCGAAATATGTTGCATATCTCGATAAATTCATTAATAATAAAAATGTAAATAATAATATATTAGGGAAGAACTACGTTGAGACGGTTAAGTTCATACGAGCAGTTTTTGTGGATGGCGCTAGTAGCATGGCTACGTTTAACTACATTATCTGTCGCTTCTATTTAAGGCATGGGGATCCTCCTTTACACGTAGGAACCCCAATAAACCTGCTACCTGCATAAACTGAATGCAGCCGAAAGCACGCCTGTTCAAATGAGGAGTAGTTTTGATAGTTACTGCGCTATAGAGGACGACATTAATTTTGTCGTGCAGTGTACATCTTGTACGCAATTTGAATAGCAATAAAGAAATTACTATTATTAAATAACAAAATAGCATAAACGAACAAAATAAAAATAATTTAATTTAAAATTTACTTATTCTCAGTTATGCTCAATAACCGTCAAGGTCAACGTCAGTATAATGACTGCAGTGGCGCCCTCTTTGTAAATTGATTATCAGGACGTCAAAGTCGTGCATGTAGACCCGCTAAAAGCGCTTGTTTTATCTCTTCGCTGTTATTTTCGCTTTGCAAACTTAGTCTTTGAACGTATTTGTGTAATTGCCTTAGTAGGTTGCCTTGATTTAGTCCCTTGCGTTACAGTTTTTATTAAAAACTGACCAAACTTAAGTTACGTAAAACGAATACACCTATGTCACACTTCTGTCACTTTACATGTCTTTTGGTTATCTGTAATATAACCTTTTTGATTAATATCAGCTGACGTGTAATTCTGACAACAATTAAGAATACGTCATTAACTAACGATGACGAAGGTTGCTAGTTTGAAAGGACTATATGAGTGTTACATGCAAATAAAGTAGCAGAATGGATATTTTGCGAGTAAAAATGACAGCATGTTATAGAAAAAGTACGAATTTGTAAAAAAAACTTTATTCATACTAAGGCCAACTAAAAATTAATTTATGATGTTTGATTTCGGTGATGAGTGAATGATGAATTAAATGAGGCATTATTTTTCATTAATTGATTTCCTACGACGTCTCAGAACTTACCTTCAAATCCCAATGATTTACGGCTTCATACATAATCGCAGATAAATCATCAACATCAACATCGCCCGAATCTTCACTCATCAAAGTATTCATGATATCAATAGTTTTTTTACAAGTATGACTCGAAATAGGGATTATACTGAACCTTTGCAAACGTCCGATATTTTGCGAATTCGCATCTAAATTCAGTTTCTCACCCACAGTTTTTAACGTGTCGAAATCTGGCAACCTAACGTTAAAATACTTAATTAACTCTTTGCGCAAGTTGTTTTTGAAGTTTTTGAAACTGTCACGTTTATCTGATAATATTAGGGGCTTCGAAATGGTTTCTCCGAAACAGGTACCGAAAATATTGTATTCATTTTTAATTTTATTTAGATATCGCGGAGATTTATCTTTTAAAATATCGATTATACTGGGAAATTGCAAAACGCTAATAGATTCGTCTTGAAAGTGTACCGTTAGTTCATGTAGTAAACTAGAAATGTCCGTTAATAAAGCTAACACCATAGGGAAACTCCACGATTGCATTATATACAGTATCCGTTCACTTTTTTCGTTGGAATTTTTGCGTAAGAAATCAACAAAGTCAGTATAATTCTCGATAATGTTGACTAGCGCGGAATAATTCAAATTGTCCCAATCGAATTTAGGTATAGTTATATCTATGAACGCTTCATTATTGATATCCGATAATAAATAGTCCTCGTATAAATCGTTCACAAACTGAACGAATATCGTAAATTCGTACGGAATGGAAGTTAACGCGTCTGAATTCAAAATATCTTGCAACACAAACTCTAATTTATGTCCGAGACAGTGCACAACGATCAGATCAGGATTGTATTCTTTCAGCGAATCGCCAATTTCTTCATAAGTGGCGAGCAAATTCGAACCTCCATCTGTGGCGTAACCAACCAACTGCTTTTCGAACAGTTTCGAAACACTGCTGATGCCGTGTTTGTGGAAAGTGTCTACGATTCTCTCGAAGATCTTCCTTCGGTTCAGCTTGTTTATATGGATGATATCGAAGAAGAAATTTTGAACCGTATCCTCATAGGTGCATCTAATGTATATTAGTATAAACAAGTGTTCATCTGCGATATAGTTTTGATCCAATAGGATACTGAATATACAACCAGATTCACTCAGGTGTTTGCAAAAAGTCGTTCGGTTTACCTTGGCAAGTAGGCGGCAATTTTTTGAAACTCCATTGTTACTTGGAGACCTTTGTGTATTTTCTATTTTTCGGCAACGTTGGCAGACTGATCGAGATAAATTTGCTTGATAATCTTTCAAAATCAGATGGTGTATTTCGTCTACTAGTTGGCATATATTGCAAGTTGGTATATTTTTCAACAAAGAAGTTAGTTCATTCTTCGACACTTGTGATTTGCAGTTCATCTTTTTCCTGAAACGCAAAAATAAAATTAAATCCAGTATGTTTTTACATGATACATGTAATAATATAAAATATATTATAGTTACCTACTGTTAGGAAAAAAGAAACTTGTTTTTAATACAATTTTATTACCTTAAATTTTCCATTTTTAAGGAAATATTTTTGTAGCAATGGGGGAAGTACGGTTTTGACGTATTCCAGCTTTGCACTTGATAAACTACATATATGTATTGGTGGTATTTTTGAAATTCGCAAACTGATAATGATTTTAATCTACTTATTGATAAGATATTTGCCATAATTCTCTTTTTGACGTAATCATTCTGTTTTATAAAATACTTTTTTTTGGCCGAATACAATTTCTTTCAGTTAATCCATTAATGGCCAAGTACAAAAATAATTAAAATTTCTGTTAAAAAAATTATATGTATACTATGTTTATGATAAAACTAAGAGAAAAATACAGAATGATAATAATATGGTTCGTTGATGATACTTTGGCCATTAATGGGTTAATACATATTTTTTTTATTCAAATTGAAAATATTAATTTTCAATATAAATGTATAATGATTCACCTGCAAGAAATAGTTCTCTTGAAATAGCAGCAAATTTTTTTTTTATTAAAGAACCATTTTTCTTAGTGCACATATTTTTCTTGCTAATATAGTGATTAAACTGTATTTAAAATATGTATAAATTATTTCACGAATTAGTACACTTCATTTAAAGACTAAAGAGAATTTTAACGCAATATAATATTAACAACCGATATAAATAATAATATGTTAGGGAATCTAAGAGGTCCACCAATGCCCAGGTTGTCTCAAAACACAGCTACTTGAGGCTTCTAGTCGGACAACCAAAATGTGCGTCATTGGTCTGCATTGATATATTCCACGTGATTTAGGGGCGCATGTAATTTTTATACCTGGGCAGTGTGAAGCGTAGTACTTAATTGAATACCACTACAGCATTTATCGGTTCTCGTAAGTGCAAAGTTTGTCGCGTACGGAAATGTCCTAGCTTTGATAATAAGTTTAAAAACAAAAGTCATTTTACGAACATGTTTAAAGTCGATTAATTGGTTTTTAATATCTGCAATTTCCGCAGCACTAGTATATAATTCGTACATTGTTGTCAAATCTCTTTTTGTAAAAATTTAGATTTATAATGCTATTTCCATTTATGTACTACCACAAATACCACTGAAACCCAATATAATATTGTAAATAATGACAGGGATTTTCAATTTTTCATACTCGAATATCATCAAAATATGTAGCTGCTGTAACCGTAATCTCAAATACAATTTGACCAGGCATCCTGAATTATGATGTAAGATTATTAAACAGAATAATATATCCAAGCTCTGAATTTTAACGGCCAATTGATAAGTGTATTACGTAAATATTATCGTAAGAGGTTGGTGAATCCCTTATATTCAAGTGTGAATTGCTTGTACAACTTAATTTGTGTTTAAATCGCATATAAATATAAACACAAATTAAAAATTATTAAAAATAATGGTAAATGAGATTTTATATATATATTATATACGAACAGGGGATTTCCCTACTTTCGATAGTCGTAAATATAGTACCACATTAAATATACTTAAAAGTAACATTTCAATTTTCTTACCTGAACGCAAAATGTTCCAATATTAATATAAATACCACAGAACAAATGAGAGTATTTTTTCACGGACCGACATATGGCATTAATGAAAGATAATATTAGGCGATTATCTAACGATTGCCTCATCCTTTTACGGTTATTGTTGGTGTAAGTTTGATGACGATTTTTTAATATCTATCAAACATCAGATTATTGTTATCAATTGATAAGTATGATTTCGAAATGTTAATTAACATCTTCAACGTTTTAAAAGATGGAATTGTGGGAGTATTAAGTAACATATTCTAATGCAGTATATAATGGTTATTGTCCAAATGTTTTAGGCCGAAGACCTAGAAATAGCTCTCTATATACCCCTTCATATAATTGCTCATCTAGTGAGAGTATATTTATCTAACTAAAATTATCAGAATTCGAGGTGAGCAAGTAGTGGTGATATAAAAGTTGAAACTTTAAAATGTTTGCAAGATACACATATTGCAAATAAATAGAAAATATAATAAACGCAAATAAAGTTTGATTAACACCGTGTGATAACGGTGTTGGTGCAACATTAAAACATGACAAATCAATCCCCCCTTTCGACTAATAAATCACCATCAGGAGATAATTGTAAATCCAGCTTTAGTATCCGTTTAGATAATTCCATACATATATTAGTGTAATTTGAAATAACGACACATTTTATTATCAATATAAACTTATTATTATTTACATAGAACAATTGTGTGCCCATCGCGGAAATGGTATGGTATCTCTAATATTATTTATCCCTAACACTGACTGTATAAGCCTTTCCAAACCCAATCCGAAACCAGCTGTCGGAACACTGCCGAATTTTCTCAAATCCAAGTACCAGTCCAATTTGTTATTGAATTCCGGTATTTTCGCTTTCAATTTGTGATAGTCGTTTTCGCGAAGGCTACCCCCTACAATTTCTCCGACTTCCGGTCCCAGAAGGTCCAATGCGGCCACCTAAGAGAAAAAGGTAAGCGTCAAAGTTAAAGGAATAGTTTTAATAGCCGAGGAGCAACAGATGGCGCTATTGTTTGAAAATGATTTTGACTATTTGAAACTCACTTAAATTTATCTAAATTTTCAGGAACGATTTTAAGCATATTTCCTTCTTAAATAATATTTGTTTAGCGTTTTTATTTGATTCAATAACCGCGTAAACCGTGATGAGAGAAGAAAAAATAAATTTACGTGAGGAAAATTTTGAATTTAAATAATTTGCCTTGTTGAATTACAAGCCACTAATATTAACAATGATGTTCGTGCTTTTAATAGATTATAAGTGATTGAAATCTCCTCTACAATTACTGCAATTAGTACTTTTAGTTGTAATTAATAGGTGGCACTAGCTGCAGTAGTTTCCTAGTTTTGCAGTTTTACAAATAATTCAAATAAACTCATTTGAATTAACAAAGAGATAAGGCAAAAAGGGTGACTTATAGCGATGGGCAAAATAAGAGAAGTGAATCCCATTTTACAACGATTAGACAAGCACGTCATGAGTGGAGGTTTTTGTTGTCTATCTATTTTCCAAGAGCTGACGGGTAAACTGCCTCCCGAGATAAAGAGCAACTACTAATAATCATTAAATTGCATCCCACAATTTTAACTACCTGATATACATGTGTAAATTGGGTCCCACTGATTACAATTAAAAAGGCTTGGGAGGCAGTTTACCTATTTATGAGACCAATTAAATCCGATCCTTTTTCCTACTACCTGTGGGGAGGCAATTTACATATATCCGAGCTGACGCTACTTCATTATTTTAATACCAGGTGCCTCAGCTTTCTTCAAACTTCAATTTAATGCTTAGAATGGATCCAATTAATTACAGATTTCGGGAGGCAAGAGAAAGAAACTGGCTATATTTAATCCTTTACTATCTTATCACTGCATACAGCTTTCATCAGGCTAGATATATGAATTATGATGACGGTTACTTATGCAAAGCCAAAAATTTGGTTAATGTAATAAAGAATTAATTGTTTGTTACAATAATTCTAGGACGACTTTAAGCCACCATACGCATTAATTAACGCATGTATAGTGGCTTAAAGTCGTCCTACAATTATTGTTATCCTTTATAGATAAATATTGTAGTTTCAGATTGACAATTTAGCAAATATTTTTACGTTAATAATGAGATTTCTATCTTAAATTCTCATTCAATTATTCTTCCACTTATTAAGTATATACCGTAGTCGACAAATTTTAATTTTAGTATAGGGATCTTATATCATGCATAAAATGCAATACGCACCGATGCGTGTATTGGGCGTTAGACATGTGGTGAGAGACGTGGTTATATGCATATTTCTATTTTAAAGTGGCGCGCTTTTTCCTACTCTCTGCCTTCCCATACTATAATTAAATTTTGACGATTACAGTATGCGAGTATATGAATTTTCTCCGTATAATATTAAGTTGACCAGTACCACTGAAGGGCCTTGGTAAGATGAAACATATGTATGCTAATATCAACCGAGTGTTACACACATTTTTAATGTGACCTAAATCTATAATTCACTGGGTTCATTATCAGAGTTAAATTGAAGTTCGTTAGTTATGAGTACCCGCTGCTTCTCACACTCAGTTTCCTTTCTTTCCTATAAAATGGCGACTATTTAACTCTGCTACGTTAAGCGTATGTATTACAAGCAACTACAATAAGCTTAATACACCACGTATTGTGAACCTCGACCGTATCTCATATCGTCTCGTAATAACAGGAGATAGCAATAGTTTTGTGGAAGGTTCAGTGTGACGCAGCGTGCTAACAGGTTTGTTCTTTTTAGCTAAACTAGTGCTGCACTAGTTCAGAACTAGAACTGTACTAGAATCAAAAAGAGCAGAACTAGAACTGAGTTAACACAGCGGTTAACACAAAGTGCAACCACTTTGTACTGTTAAAAAGAACGCATTAGGTAACAAATATGGCGCTCCGTCATATTCAAGAATTTTTTTATGTTTATGCATTCGATTCCGATTCATCCAATGAAGATATTGTACCACCGCGACCAATAAGTCATCACTTATTACTAATACTAATTGCTATATTATTTCATTGACAACCCAGACAGCACGTATGTGATATAATATTTTAAATATGCTGAAGAATATTTTAAGCCTTGAAAATCTCAGGAATTTACAATGTATTTTAGAGGATCACAATTGTTTACAAATTCTTCATCCAGTTTTTGGGCTCGTTCAAAGTATGCAGCACGTAAACATATCAAACTATGTAGAAAATATTGTTATAATAACATTGATTTTATTATGCATTTTCGCATATTACGAGAGAAAACAGATGAATTAATTAATAAATGTATTTAAAATTACAAATAATTTCAAATAATAAAGATCAGCTGACATGCTGATCTAAAACTGCTAGCGTTGCACTACCTTTGACAGGACAGATAATACAGTGAACTGTTGAGTACCGATGTACATTGCTAAAAAGAACGACCTGTCTGACGTCAATCTGATGTCACTTGCACTAAAAAGAATACTTTAACGTACACTACTTGAACTAGTGAGTACGTTAGGTAGTACGTAGTGTTCTGTAGGTTTTTCTTTTAGTGGTAACGTCTGCTTTCTCATTTTTAGTTGAACTAAAAAGAAGAAACCTATGGCTTCATGTAAAGAATGTATGAATGGTAGCAAAGAAATTATCGCTATTAAATAACGTAGCAACAAATCAAATAACAATAAACTGAACTAGAAACGAGCTAGAATTACTCCAGAAATAATGTTTATTTATTCTCTGTTATGTTCAATGACCGTAAAAATCAACGTCAAAAGAATGGTTGCAGTGGCGCCCGCTTTGTAAATTGAAAGTACTATCTGGACGCCAGAATTGTGTAGGTGGACTCGCTAATAACGGCAAGTGACCCTTTCTGGCTTATCTCTTAGCTGTTTAAATTAAGAATAGGTTACTACAGCTGTTGCCAGATTCTTCGCTTAAATGAGTAGACACACATACGTATTAGTGTAAATTATAAATGATTAACTAAGTTTTTTTTTCCTGTATATATAAAAAAAGTTCGTTATGGTAATAATCTTTTGGAATAAAATAGTATAAGCATGAGTAAAACTTGTTATGAACAGGTGAACTGCACCTATGGACAGTCTACAGACTGTTTTCCCCGAGTCTGCGATATCTTGATACCTGTGCCCACCAAAGACAGTTTCACCACAGTATATACCCTATCGAGTAGTTTCACATCGCCGGTAACATGGGTTTCAAACATGGCGCCCCAGGAAATTCGGGGTGTCGCATATGTGGGTGAAATTGTAACTAAAACTATTTGAATTTGTTTACAAGCAAAAATCTAACCTACAAAGCCGTTCCATTCTGTCATTTTATTATAGAAGTGACAGATGTTGTGCGATTTTCTGTCAATTGTCAGTCTGTTTGAGTATATAGGTTATTTTCGTACCCACTTTGCAATTATTAGTTGGAAATATTGCCGCCAAACGCCATCGCGAATTTACTTAAATTGATAGACAAAACATCAAAGGCGCCGACACTTAGTGAAACTACTGGATAAGGTTTATACTGTGGTTTCACATACATATTTAATATATATAAAATAATTGTTTGGAAATCTTAGCAGTTTATGCATTACTTAATAATTATAAAATAGAACTATGTATTTTGCTTTGCCGAGCGTTTTTACATCAGAAATATCAGTTTGTCTTAGTTAAGACACATAAATTCATTGCACCCCCAACTCTGTTAAATGGTTCATAAGCGAAACCTGGACTTTAACTAAGAGAGATACAGAAAAACTAAGCATACTTGAAAAAATAAATCATCGGAAAACTTTAAAGACCCATAAAAAATTATAGATATATAGATAGAGAATAAATACTGGAAGAAAAAATCGGTGGCATTAGAAGTAAAGGTGGAATCATATTTAGATAGATGTGCCAACAAAAGCAAAGAATAGGTTTTGTTCCCGCATCCACCTATGAATAGAATAAGAAGCATTTAAATGCGTAAATAATACAGCAACTCGATTTTTGACCTACAGTCCACACTAAACGCAGAATCACAATGACACATTTTTTTTTTCAGCGGAAAGCACCTCTTATATTCATTGTTTAAAAAAAGAAGATACAATTTTTGGCCACTCAAAAATACCAAATTCTAGTCAAATTTTACTTTTATCAATGAATAACCGTTAAAACAAATATTACATTATTATAGGCAAGTTATCCTCTGAAAAAATTCTTTAAGACTAGGGTAGATTTCTAGATTACAAAAATCGAATCTACTGCCTCATTCTCACATTTTAGACTAGCAAAATTAAAACAAAAGATATGTTAAACTCTATTACCTTTGTGTTATCTTCACTAAGTTCCCTCATGTAAAATGGTTTCATGTGTTTCGGCCAATTTATAATAAAAACAAGGCTATTGCTATATTTTACAAGAAAAATTTCATGCTCTTTAGATATGTTCTGCCCCTTATGATATGGATGTTTAAATTTATCATTATTTTTCTCCAGTATTGATGTAGCTTCTTCGAAATCCATTACAATAAAAGGTTTATTTACAAATATATCACAATCATTTATCGATTGGAAGTTTGCTATATCTTCTGAGTGTTTATTAAGCACATTTGAGCATACACTTTTCATTAATGCTTCGATAGATGTGATTAATTCTTCTATGGTATCAACAAATGCAATTTCCACCTCTAACATATAAAATTCAGATAGGTGGTGTCTAGATTTCGAGTTTTCTGCCCGGAAGGTAGGACCGAAGGTGTAAACTTTACTTAAACCATGAGCTGCAGCCTCTAGATGTAATTGACCTGATACTGATAAAAAGGTTTTACTTCCAAAATAAATTTCTTCTTGTGGTGTATCAGATTTCGTCATATTTTTCAATAAAGATTTATTATCTGGTACCACTACAAATATTTCACCAGCTCCTTCACAATCATTAGATGTTATAATAGGTGCTTGAATGTTTATAAAACCATTTGTATATAAATAATTTTGTATTTGAAAATTTATTCCATTTCGTATCCTAAGTAATGATGCAAATTTATTTGTCCTAGGTCTTAAATGGAGGTATTGTCTTACATATTCCGGTGCATATGATTTTCTTGGCGCAAAAGGATATCCTTCACTTACTACACAACTGCCCAGTATTTCAATTTTCTTTGCTTGTAGTTCTAATTGTCCTGATGGTGCAGTACTTAGATTTCCTTCTGCCACTATTGAGGATCCAGCGCTTAACTGATTGTTTCCTTTTGCCTGCGGTGTAATGACTTGCAACTGCTTAGGACTAGATCCGTCATTTACATCGAAAAATAAATTCTCTTTCATTCTCCTCACAGATTTCACCCATCCCTAACAATTATATCTATTGAATAAAAAACATTGTGAGTAACTTTGGGGAAAAATACTTTAATCTTAACAGTATCACCTGGGGCGTTTCGTTCGAGTATATTCGCTATGGTGTTATGATTAGCGATGTGTAACAATTTCTTTTTATGTTTGCACAATCTTGGAAAAACTAATTGTGTTATCAGCATCATTTTTAGTACTTATCTAAATAGATATTTTTAAATCGATTCGTAAAATAGCCAAGTAAAAGTTAGGTTAAGGCTACGAAAAATAAAACTGTCAAAACTAGGGATGCTTAGGGACTTTTTCATTTTCCTATTGACCATCATGCGGATGTCAAATTTGTCATAATAGTTTCTAACTAATGCGAACATTGTGGTTAAAAATGGATTTATTAACGCTTGTTGTACATTGTTTCACATTATTTTGAAAGATTCTCGGCAGACGACACAAAATTTTGGTTTTTAGTATTTATATATCAATTGTGAAATAGAAGGTTTGAAATGTCTACGGGATTCACTTTTGGCGCGAAGTAAGGCATTTAATTTATTATTGGAAATATGATAATAATCTTGTTTATTTTATAGGCCTGCTACACCGGCCTTTGGCCAAAGCAGTTTCGGTGCTCCAGCCACAGGAAGTATAACATTTGGAACTCCTGCTGTTCAAAATCCTACACCTTTTGGTGCAGCTACTCCATCGTCGACAGGTAAAATTTGTAGTAATAATTATGGCCGTTACAGCATATATTTTTTTTTTCTCAAATGCTTAGTTCAAAAAGGATTACCTTAAAAGTGCCTCTGACACTTACAACAGATCCTTCGATAAAATATTCTGAAAGTTGAAGGTTTTTAATACACTTATATACAGCAGCATTCGCATAAATATCATTAATAGTTCACAAAACGTTAGGCATTTATATCAGAAAATGAAAAAATATATAATATTATTAATTGTTAATTAAAATGGAGTGTTGCAGTTACTGAAGCTGTTCTTCTAATATTGGAATATTTAAATGAAATTTACTTGTTTTAATTATTCACAAGCAAAACCATAATTGGGTTTGTCTCTTTAAAAATAATGCATTTATTTAGTTTCTCTGACGTTTCAGGATGAATCATGACTAAAAATTTCCACTTTAATGCAGAAAAAAAATATATAATTTAGGTTTTGAATGAAAATGTATATAAAATTTTATTTATTATTACCAGATACAGTCCCTTGCAACAATAACTGTCATACTGAAGACATACTTTCCAGTTGTCGCTGTTAATTGTGCAAAAATTGACAAAATTGTTTGAGTATCAACCAGATTTAGAAAGAGTACTCAGTTAAGCTGCTAAAAACGAAAAAAATATATGGAAATATGTAATTCAATTACACAATTTACAAACAATTGCATACAGCCTCAAAATTCAATTCTAAGCAACTTTTTTGATATAATGTCATCTAACCTCACATTCTGCAGATTAATGGTATAGTTTTTTAATTCACCGCCATGCTAATGGTCACGTAACGTGTGTCAAAATAAATTTTGGGGTTCCTGGACATGGACAACCTATCCAAGAAAAAAAATAGTATATTTTAATAATAATAAAAAAAAAATCCCATATCAATTTAGCTGGTTACTGTATAAATATTAAACTGAATATTCGCCCAATGTACCCAATCTAAAAAAAATGCACTCATATGGGTGATTTGTATCCATTTCGTCAACATCCTTCCAGGTCTATAATTGTATTAATTACATGCATTTAGGGTTTGGGTCCACTGGATTTGGTATGTCAACGTTTGGAACACCTGCGGCAACAACTCAGAGTACCGGCCTAACATTCGGAACTCCAGTGGCTAGCGCCACAGGAGGCTTTTCTTTGGGTACTACGCCAGCCGCAACGGCTCCAAGCACTGGTTTAGGTTTTGGCGCTCCTACTAACCCACACAAACCGCAGCTCCCACTTTTGGCTTTGGTACACCCGCTAGTACCGCTCCGAGTTTTGGATTCGGTACTCCTGCTACTACCACCAACGTGTCAGCGCCATCTTTTGGTTTTGGTACGCCGGCAACGACCGGTTTGACTTTCGGCGCTACCACTACATCGGCCTCTACAAGTTTCCCGTTTGGGACTCCGGCTCCCGGTTCCTTGGGGTTTTTCCACCGCAGTTACTACGTCCGCGCCATCTTTAGGATTTGGAACCGTTACCACGGCGCAGCCTTCTCTGGGTTTGGGGCAGCCTCAAACTCTCACAAGGAAGCTTGAATTTGGAGCCCAACCTACTACGACACCAGCACCCACCTTTAATTTGAATTTCTCCACGAATACTACGAGTGCCATGCCTACATTTAGCTTGAGCACACCGACCACGACAACTTCAACAGGACTGAATTTTGGATTGGGAGGGACGACGCAATCAACTGGATTATCTTTGGGTAGGTACAAGCAACATGCAGTTATAGAATAGAAATGTTCCAAATTGCCTTTGATTATTACAAAGGTGTCTCACTTCAAGAAATCTGATTTTGAAACTTGTATAGTTATGGCCGATTATGATCTATTAGAGAAAAATATTTTCAATATTTTAGCATATTCATAGCACTTTTAACATATGAGATGTTGATTGATCAAATTTCTTTTTCTGAATGAAACGGTGTAATATTTATCGATCCTAGTACATTTCCTATATTGCATGTGATTAGTTTGTATAAGGATTTCTTGTCTTTAAGCTCAAGCAGCTTTGAGATATTTGAACTTTTATGGCATTTTTGACAGTTGTTTCCATTAAAATCAAGTATTTCATTTAATATTAAACATTAAGATGTTTTGCCAATATGGATACAAATACAAGGAAGTAGGTATTAAGCAGGGGCGGCTTGTGCTATATAACTTTTTATATTTTAGGAATTGATATTTATCTGAGATGATTTCGACATAAAAGAACGGGTTACATCGTACTCAATATTTTATAATTCGTAAAATAATCACTGTCTGGCGTGGTAAAATGTGTTTATGTTTGGAATATGTCAAAGATATTCAAAGCTAATCTCAAATTTTCAATCCGTATTAATAGAAAATTTAATAAGTGTTTGTTTTACAGTCGTTTGTAGGATCAAATTTACCTGTACTATACACAACAGGGATAGAAAGCTCAAACAAACTTTGAAAAGTTGAAAAAATTACTTTCTAATGACAATTGATGGACACAAATAAAAGGTTATAGAAAAAAAAAACAGGTTATTTGTATCCTCTCCATCTAACTGAGTTTTTACGCTATTGCATACCCTCACGAGTCGATTAAAAAGAACGGTTTTTTTTTTAGTAAAATATCTCTAGTGAGCCGAGATTATTTGAGAAAATTCAAATAATTAAAAAAACGGTTCGGATAGGAAACCCTGCCGTAAATTAGTCACAAATGATGCAAAAAAAATCATTAGATCGATAAAAATTATACTATAAATTTTAAATAAGAAACCAACTTATTTAGCACTAAGGTAATGCTCAAAAATAAAATTCCTGTACAGATTTTCTTTACATATTAACGATATTGTCGATATTAATTCTTACATTATTAGTAGTTTTTAAAAAAGTGTTTTAATTAAGGCCCAGAAATAAAATAAAGACGAAAATATGCGCTTTAGCTTTGTGGCTTTCCGATTAGAAATGTTTGGAATATTTAATGCGTTGCCCACATATGAAGGGTGCACGGGAATAACGATCAAAGTCCCTTTTTTTGTGAAAATGAGATAAGGGTGCCATTTTGTAGGAAATTCTGAGTATTATAATAATGCGCGTTCAAATTGTTTCAAAAACGGCCGTAGTCCGTAGAAATCAAAGCTGCTATAGTGTAGTTTTGTTTTGAACCTTTAAGTCGCAAACTTTAAAATTCATTTATCTCTTAATGTATGAATACGGACTTTGATCGTTATTCCCGTGCACCCTTCATATGATTTATGCCTTGTTAGGTAAGTGATCACCTGGGTTTCATTTCTAAGTACACTCTGTCTATTTAATGTTTTAACCACGACCTGCTTGATAACAGTTAGACAATTTGCTTTATACGGCCTGTCGAATCATTCAAATTTACATTGAAATGAATGTTATACCAGATTTCGTTAAGTAGCGACATCTGCATGACATTTGAGAACATGAAAACTACTTTCTTGGCACGTCTAAATGATAGTAATGGAGGATACAGCTGATGACAACCTGGGGCCTGTTGCATAAAAGTACAATTACAATTTACAGGTGATATTTTTTTACAATCTGTCAAAATTTGACTTATAAGCGTTTAAGTCAAATTTTGACAGATTGTAAAAAAATATCACCTGTAAATTGTAATTGTACTTTTATGCAACAGGCCCCTAGTTTATCAAAACTAAATAGTACAAAACTATTAACCAAATAATCATACAACTGAAATAACTAATGAGGTGTGAAATACAACTTTGAATTACAACCTTAATAGCTCGTTTTCTAACGAAGCAAACAGGTTATATAGAATAATTTTAAGAAATTTTAACGTTGGTACTGGTCAATATGACATTCATTTAAATTAGATTAACTTTTTGCTGTCACAATCCTGCAACCCAAAGGTAAGCAATTTTCCCAAAAAAGTCCGGTAAGTGGCGCCAACGGTGAACACGTGCAACTCATGATTCGACAGGCCGTATAAAGCAGTCATCAAGCAGATCGTGGTTTTAACCAGAGATAATGTTTTAACCAACGTCATTGATGTATCATACGAGTAAAGACAATCTACTGATTTGGCTATTCTTCTCAAGTATTGCTGTTGAAAAAAGAAGCAAAGTTTCCGCCTGTCTCATAGAAATAGATACAAGGACTGATTTCATGCATATTTCGTGAAGGTAACATGAGATAGATACAGAGAGCATATTACGTCATCATAATGTCAACGTAAAATACGCGAACTAAATGTTATCAGTGGCGGAGGTGATTCAATTGACATAGGTAAAATTTGACAGAAAATACACGCACAGAAAAAAAAAAAACACTCTAAAAACTCGATCAAATGCACAAATTCAAAGATAGACGCTAATTTGAATTTTGAGAATATTGTGCCGACTTATGGTGGCAACGCCGCTGAATTTAAACTCTCCTATAACTGGCATAATAGACTCATCCTATGACTCCAGCGCTCAAAACGAATATGACGTAATATGTATTTCTTAAATTGTGGCTACTCTACATTGCTTAAATAATGTACCGTTTCCGGTTCCATTATGGCACCGGATTAGATTCATGTGGACAACAATCTATGACGTAGGTTAAAACATAAAATAGATAGTGTATATCCCCGTATATTAATTGATTACACCCAGTCTCATTTTAGGCCCAATTCGTTTATTGCTTCTATAGAAATTCTTTCTGAGGTTTACTCAAAGCAACTTCATTCTCAATTTTTGCGCATTATTATTTTCCAAAAGCTTGTGTGAAAATAAAATTTGATAAAACAGCGGTCCAAAGATTTCATAAAAATTATATCTTCTTTTTTTTCCTTCTGTAAGGTCTTGGTGGTATTACAACTTCTCTGAGTCTATCCAAACCCAACACAACCACCACTACTGCAACAACCACTGTCGGTTTAGGCGGAATAGTCCAATCGACCCCAAAAACCGAAGCGTCCACACCCAGCAAACATGAAATTATCCCCGCGATCAGCAAATCCCTAACGAGCTCCAGCAGGGGGTGGAGGGTTTCAAAAACATCATGAAACAACTAAAAGACGCCAGCTCGGATATCGCGAAGTGGTCCGTGAAAGACTTGAAAACCGTGGACGGGGACATCGACCAAGGCGGAACCGAGTTGAGTGACATGGAAAAACAGTTGCAAAGCAGTAAGACAACGACGGAAAGAATTAAAATCGAAACGGCAAAGACCTTGCAAAACGTCGAGATGGCGCAAAGGACCATGGACGCGCCGCCGGGTTTCCAGTATGACAGCGGCATGCGAGTGCGATACTTGATGGAAATGGCTGATAATTTCGAAAAGGAAGCGCAGAATTTGAAGACGCAAATCGAGTATACCGACAAGTACGTTAGGAATTTCGATAAACCCTCACCGCTTAGTTCTCAAGGTAAGTTAAGTTTATTTCGGAAAGTGGATCATCATCTCTAATGCGTGGCGATTTGCAGATTTGGCCGTGGGTATGAAACGACTGCACGAAACGTTTGTGTCGTTAGCTGGCCGATTTCAGACGGTACACAATCAAGTGGAAGCGCAGAAGGAGCAATATTTAAATTTTAGAAAGTATATGCTGAACGATAACAGAAATGTATTCGAGGCGTCTGATCAACCGAGCAATGTACTGAATATTAATTTGAGTAGCTTCAATTACAAGCCACCTTCAGTGGCAACGGGACCGAGTCCTTTTAATTCGCTAAGTCATCCCAGTGCTATTCAAGCGGCAGTACAGAATCAGAATCAAACAAGTACGCTGGGAAATACAGGTAGCTAAATTTTCTACACATATTATCGAGTATTTCTAATAATTTTCTTTTTAAACCGTTGCGCTGTTATGTCACTGATGTCCCATTTTTTTTTCACGAAAATTGAGGTTCAAGGGAGATTTTTTTTTAAGTTAAAAAACGTTTTTGTACGAATTCGACTTTGACACTTGCAGAATAGCCATGGATAACTATGATGTATTTAAGTGTAGAGAGAAGTAGAGTACTCGTAATTAATAAACTAACAAGGATTGGCACCCAAAATCGATCTCTCTTATTTTGTTAAAATTTGGTTGGGAATGTAGGACACCAAAAAATATTTGACACGTATTTTCTTTAGCGTACCGTTTTTGGTTCTAGGGGGTGTAATGCGAGGTCATAGTTTTCCCAGAAAAACACATTTTTTTTGCAATAGTTCAGAAACGAGAAGAGATATCTAGACCGGGTAAAGATCAAATCGTTCCTTGTTAGCAGCTGTACTTTTAGGTTGAAAAAAGAACAGTGGCGTACCCACGGGGTGGTTAGGGGGTTAAAAAATACAATTTTTTTTTCACCCCTGCTCTTGTATATCATAAATTCAATTTTTCTTTTTTTAATCTTTAAACTACATGAAAAAAACATGTTACGTTGTTTTTGGTTTTTTTTTCTAAATGTTCATTCTACGAAGTTTCATCATTTCTATGTACACTATTGTCAAAAAAATAAATACGAATAGAGGGGGCGTTTTAGGTAGGCAACCAATTTAACAGAGTCACATAGTTGTGATCCGTAATACACAATTCTTGATAACTAATATTTCGATTTTTATTTCATTATACATTTAAAGCATTTTTTGCCGACGAATATCCTTGAACCATATTTATAAATATTTAAAACTGTGTATTTTATTGTCGAAATTAAGACGTTATAGGCATTAGTGTTTGTGAAAATTTGCTTCGTGTTTGAAACCGCCGCGAGACGGGTTTTAAAGATGTATTTGGAGATAGTGGGAATAATAGCTATCAAAACTTAACGGATCGTGAAATGCAAGTGACATTAGTATCTATATTATTATATTTGCAGTTTATTATGCGATACAACAAATAAATACGAATTAGATTCACATGGATACATTCAAATAACAATGATTATTCAGAAGAAGAAAATATCATACTTGTTGTCACTACTCACGACAATGCAAGCATCGTCGGCATACAAAAAAATTTTCTCTTCAGAGATATAATGTAGGAGATCATTAATAAATAATAGAAAAAATCAAAGGTCCAATTGCACTACCTTGCGGTGTACCTACATTGACCGGGTATGGTTCAGACTTTACATTGTTATGTTTTACAATTATCTCTCTATCGCTCAAAAAAGAGATCACCCATTGACTTAAAATATCACGAATACCGAATTTGTTCAACTTTTCCGACACATATGAGCATCTAACTGTGTCAAAAGCTCTTGTTAGATCAAATAAAATACAAACTACAAATCTACCGACATCCATTTGGTCATAAATATGTTGAATGCAGTCACCTATAGCAGTTTCTGTAGAATGCCCAGGCCTATAACCATTCTGATTATCAGAAATTAAGTGATATTTGTCAAGATAAGAATATATATGTAGTTTATAAAATATTCGTATGCAACAGGCTAAAATTTGAAACTTTCAAACTAACACAAAATGTTTACCGTTTAATCACAAGATAAATAATATACAAATTGTTGCATAATAATTATTGATTGTCAGTATATAAAACATCTGAAGGGTGCCCGGGAATAACGATCAAAGTTCGTATTCATACATTAAGAGATAAATGAATTTTAAAGTTCGCGACTTAAAGGTTCAAAATAAAACTACATTATAGCAACTTTGATTTCTACGGACTACGACCGTTTTTTGAAACAGTTTGAACGCGCATTATTATAATACTCAGAATTTCCTACAAAATGGCACCTTTATCTCATTTTCACAAAAAAGGGACTTTGATCGTTATTCCCGTGCACTCTTCATTTGTAATTATTCAATACTGCTTAGTATAAAGTATAACTATTCCAGAAAAACGGCGCAACCATTGATGCAAAACCGATCTTGTCGCACAACTTTTGTTGTTTTGAATAATCATTGTGATTTGAATGTATCCATGTGAACCTTATTCGTATTTATTCGTTGTATTTCCGCACAATAAACTGCAAATACAATAACATACATACTATCACTTCTACTTCACAATACGTCGTTTTGACAGCTGTTACTACTACTATTTCCAAAAACATCTTAAAAACCCGTTCCGCGGCCATTTCAAACACGCAACAAATTTTTCGAACATTAATGCCTATAACGTATTTCGACAATAAAATGCAGTTTTAAATATTTATATGTATAGTGTAAGGATATTTATCGGCAAAAAAGGCTTTAAATGCATAATGAAATAAAAATCGAATTAGGTATTAGGAGAATTGTGCATTACGGATCACAATTATATGACTTTGTTGGATTGGTTGCCTACCTAACACGCCCCCTCCATTCGCAAGTGATACATACAAATAGTTATGTCAAAAAAAGTTCGTGTGTTGGTTATCTCGTAAATATAAATTACTTTTTCACGTCTTAGCAAATCCATGTGTTTATGTTTGCCAATGTATGCAACTGATTATAAATAAAACTTTAAAAATGAAGCTATATTTGTTTTACAATGTATTATTATAAAGCATGTGGTTCTGTTTCATAGCCAGTTGTGAGTATGAAAATAACATCATTATTGTTTTCGTATTGCCAAGAGACATAACAAAAGTAAAAAGGAATTTAGCAATTTTAACAAAAATTGAAGGAAGGGAGATTTATTTTTAAACAACAGAGTAAATCTTGTAAATGTCCTATACAAGAGTTCCCCCAAATTTTACGATCTAGTCAAAATCCATAAAAAGACTCTTTTTCAGACCCATTATCTCGTTAATGCTCTTATTCAACAACTATCTAAATTTATAGCAGAAATTATTGATGCTTCCTTTAAATCATATAACATCTTTAGAGTAAAACACGGCTTTAGTTAACTTTTCCTTTGGCGTGGTTTCTATTTTTGAATTTTTTTTAGTATGGCCACCTTCTATTTTTGCATTAGTTATATATATAAAAATTCTTTGTGATTTTAAATTTAAATTTTAGAACTTTTTTTAAATTCTCTAAAAATGCGTTAAGTTTAAAAAAAAATCTTCAGGATCCCGGATGAAGAATTTTTTTTCTTCGTAATTTTCTTAAGAAAAAAAGTGAAGTGAGATAGCTATCCAACGGTTTTAAAAAAAAATATATGGAAATACTCTACCATATTGTAATACAGTAAAACCTTGCACAAAACAGAAGATGCAGTAAATCAAATGCAATTCGTAAGAATCAAAAATCTTTGGCTTCTGTTTTCGCTGAATTGTACTGTATTAATAAAATGTATTATTTGACAAAAATTTATTTGTAGCCTCTGGTATTTTGCACTAAAAAAAAACTATTTGCAGTGTCATGAATAGCTGAAATTTAATTATCCTCAGGTTTCGGTAACATACAGCAACCAGTTAACGCAACTGGACCGTCAATTTTTGGCAATACACCGTCTTTGAACGTTGGTCAACAGGCTACTTTGCAATTTAATTCGCCGGCAAATACTAGTTTTCAACTGCAGAAACCGCCCGAAACCAGAAATAAGAGGGGAAAACAAATCACCTATTGATTTCCGCAAACTTAAGTCGTGTATTTTAACTTTTATCTACGTGTATAAATAATAATAATATCTGGAAGGTTTGCATGTTTTTATACTTATTACAATACACATTAAGGTACGAATTACTCGTTTTTTTGAATGTAATATAATGTGAATATTATCTTATACATTGATTCCTTAAAAATTATATACAATTAAATAAAAATAGGCATTTTATACGATCAAAGAGTTTTTTTAGTACATATGTATATATACAGTCTGTTTATGATTTCAATTGATACAAGTCAGGAATGAAATAGACAAATGTAAATTATTTTCTAAATACCGCCCGCATACAAAAGCCGGTAAACTTAGTAAAATGACGTGTACCAATTAAAATCACAAAAATCCCATTAGCTCGCCAATATTACATAATTACACAGCACCCACTTGCAGCACCGGTATTAAAAGCTGAAAGGCATCCTGAATATACGAACTACTATTCGCAGCCTGAAAAAAAAAAAATTAACAACATAATGAAGAGATTCAATTATCATATACTATTAAAAAATATACTAGTAGAAATCTGGTCAAGCACGTGTAGTTCCGTTGGCGAAATATAGAGCGGCGCTAGTGCACAATCACCGACACTAATATTTACCACCATCAAAGCGTCGAGTCATTCGTTCAAATGCTAAATAATACTGTCGGTGACTGTACCTTTCCCGCGGTAGTCAAAAAATTGTAGGGTCTACGCAGATAAGCAAAGGACTAAGCGAACCATTTGATATGGATAACACTTCAGTATTAGAGCTGTGGGCAATTAAGGCTGGGCTATCACATAAAAAATCTCGTAACAAGTGAAGTTAGGTGCAAACAGCTTTCTATTCAATAATAGATGACGCTGCATGAGCGGAATTACATGAAAATTAAATATTAAAGAAATATTTCAGCAGTAATGTTCGTAATATTATTTTCTAGATGCTGATTAGTCACACGTAGCAATTTTGTTACATGGATTTAAATATAATAGCAATTATTACCATTTGCAGAGTTTCTATTTGTATCTTCAACAACTTCTTGCGGTCCAATAGGTTTAAAAATACAAGAATTACAATTTGTTTGTAGATAATCATTTTTACTTCTTTATTTCTTTTAATTTCGTTATACTATTCCTAATTAATATAAAGAAAAAAAGTCGTTATCGACTGTAGGAATCTATAGAGTGATATCCCAGCCTTAACAAATCTGTCCCAATTGGCAAAATTCAATTCTTCAAACAACTTTTAAGTATGACATTATACATAATATAATATATATAATAATAATACATATTATATTCCAGAAAATAGTGCCCATTTAATCATACAAATGGGCTGAAGTTCTTCCAGTGCGTGGTGTGGGTTTTATGACTGTTTACAATGGGGCATAAGATAGAAAATACTGTATACTTTGGCGGTAAAGGTTTAAGCGGAAAATATAAACAAATTGGTTTCAAGATACAATAAATCTCTCAACGGCGGCTATTACATTGAAAACTGAGTAAACAGATTAGGCTTTCATTTAAATAAAATATTTTTTTCCTTTACTTTTCTTAATTATATATAAATGGGTATTATTTTCTGGAATGCCCTCGTACAAATTATATACGGTTTTATGGACATTTTAATACGTTCTAGTAGTACAAAAGAAAGTTTAATTTACACAGACTGTTGGTAATTAAACCAAATTGTTTACATGTGAAAGTAAACATTTGTAATTAGTAACATTTAAAAAAAATGGTTAATTGCATGTGATAAGAATCGATAATAATTCATTCCGTTAAAGTAAACAATAAGGGATTATACAAATATTTCTTTTAAAGCAAGTATAGCTAATTACAACACTTATGTCTATTTTTCGTTAATTGCATTAATAATAGTAGGCTTATACTTAATTTATTTGAATTATTAAATTTCAACAGTACAAATTTCTCACATACTATGAAAGTTGAAGTAAAAGTACTACATATTCAAAATTACAGGCATTTGCTTCCTACGAAAAATCACAGATAACTAACCCCATCACTCACGGGTTTTCAATGTAATCTGGGATTCGTCGGGCGGCTCTAAATCCCTTTATCCTCGGGTTAACGGGTCACCCCGCCGATACTTTAATGCTAACCCCGTCCTGAATTACATCCTACTTTTAAAGGAAATATTTGTATACTCTCTGATTGTGGTTACTTCAATGGCATGAATTGACGGTAATCCGGTAATTTGTAGTTACTATTTACTAATGTTACTAATAACTAATATTTATTGCCACACTGTGACATTGTTCTTGCGGTGAACAATGGGCACAGCAGAAGTAAAAGCTAAACATAGCAAACAAGTTTCAGTTACTTTGTTGTAAATGTCAGCGATAGAGTGGAATTATATGTACAGAGACGTGCCAAGGTTGTGTTGTTTTTAAAAGAAAAAAATGCTACCTATTTTAGTTCAATTATACTGAGAATGTGTTGCACCGTAAGTAGTTAGAGGTCATATTCAAAACAAAAGAAGATGCATGGACTTGATTTATTATACAGATTGAAAAACATAAGCTTACCATTCAACAATGGAAGAAGTACAAGAAATGCACGCATCAGCATTTGACGCGGCGAGTTGCAATTAACAAGCAACTAATAATTTAACATAATGTAAAAAAGTAAATTTATTAGCACACGTTGAAAATTATAACTTCGTGTCTAACTTAAAAATAAGATATGTGCAGTAGTTTAATCGAGAGTTATGAGTAAATTATTTATATGTATATCTTTTCATGAAATAAAGAAATATAAATACATACCTAATTTATTAAACAATGTTATATGTAATCTCTGTAGTAGGTAGAAGACCAAATAAAGAAAATGGAATCATTTTTTTTTATATACTCGGCAATTACTTTACCACACCTCACATCAGATTCCATATACGAGACAAAAATTACAAATACCATTTAGTCGACCAAGCTAACTAAGCAAAGGATCTGGCAACAGTGGAAATCTGGAATTTGCTTGTCCTGACAATTCGCCACAATCTATATTAGGTTACAGATCCCTAGTGGCCTCAAAAAATAATTTAACACTGCCTCGTTAATATTGATAATTAAAATGCGTAATTCAGCAGGACGACTCCTTACATTACTACTTAAGTATTGAATTATTTGAAATTTACAAAAGGCATTATTTTTCCGCACTTACATTTCGATTTGTACGCTTTATCAAGTAAAATTAAAAGCCCAAAACTCTTTGTTGCCTAGAACAACAAGTCTACAATCGTTGGTACAGATTTAGATATATTGCAATGAGTTATGTCGTTTATAAATTTAACAGGCGGCTGTTGATTCACGCCTTTTAAAGGCCGCTCTTAACGCAAAAATATAATATTTAATTTCGCCACAAAACGAACATTAATCCATTGGATCCACATTTGTGTTTTAGTTTTTATTTGATTTACTTAACTGTTAATTATTTTGACTTCTTTAACATTCATTTCATAACAATAAGCAGTATTTTCTAAGATTGATATTTACTGCTTCTTTTTTCTGTGAAATAACAATTCACGAATTAATACTCCACCATATTCGCTGCGCACGCAGTTAGAAGCTACTTTCATCCATCTCTCACTGACTCTTCGGTTATTTCATTCTTTTGTGCATTCGTACAAGTGAAAACGATTCCACTGACATCTAATTCCGTATAATATTTGTTTGATTGTGCACTTTATAAAACACTACTAGTAGTGTCACCTATATTACGCCAAAGGAACTATTCTTGACACATGTATATATTTATATGCTATATTTGCTATTAGTATCATCAAAACCAACTCACCTCAAAAAATACATTCGTAATTAAACCGTTAATTTCTTCCTTTTCAACACCATTCTCCACAACCATATTTAATTTTTCTGAAAACCTCGCTGCCACATTTCCAATTAATGCTGTTAACGTCGCAGTCAACCTGGAAAATCTAATTTAAACAAAATCAACCTCTTAGTTATAAACTTACTGAACTAACGAATCTGCCTCGTCTGCAGTACTTCGATGATCCTTAATTAGCAGTAATTCTCCAGTTTTGTGGAACTGTTCGACGGCCAATGCAGTGATCTGCGCCAGGGCTTCGATTGCTTGCTGATGCAGTTCGTTCTTGCTACAAACACCCAAGTTCAATTTCGCTAGCCAATCTTCCACTTCTTGCCACGTCGTTAGCAACTTGCTGTAGCTAATGTTGATGTTAATCTCTTCGACGGCGGATTCTAATTTTTCTCGGATGTCTTTTGTTGTTAGCGTTTCTTCTTCGTCCTCTTCGGGTAGTTCGCACAGTTCCTTAACTTGATCTAAAGTTTCTTGCATATCGGTGAGAGCGGTACCAGAATTTGATTCCAATAAGGATTGCAGTTTAATGTCACATTGTTTTGAAAGCATTTCTAACGCTTCTAAGTGGACTAGACCTTGATGATCATCAAATAAGGTTTCGTAATTTGCCCGTCTGGCGAAATGTTTCTTCTCTAATTCCTTATTTTCCTGTTCCGCTTTCTCTTTGGCTTCTCGTAAAACTTGCGATAGAATCGGTTTATCGTCGTCTAATTTGAGAAATGCTCGTTTCTTCTTTAAACCCGGATCGTTCTCTTGTAAAACCTCCATGGTCTTCTTCCCAATCGTTTCTAAGGTATCTAAGGTCTTGTTACTTGTCGTCTCGACTAATTTAGTAACTCCTTGTACTAAATTCCCCAGTCCAAAACCTAACATCGGCTTCTCATCTTCTGCCATTTCTTCGGATGTTATTTGTTTTGCCTTTTCCTTTTCCAATTTATTAATCCGTGCTAATTCAACAGGATCTGGAGCTCCTATTCCACTTTCCAAAACGTTAGTTATACCTTGGGAAACTTGCGTTGTTAGCGATGTGGCCGTAGATATCACAGATGATAAACCCCAGTTTCCCCAGCTGCTCCAACTCGACTTATCTTCGGATGGTGTTTGATTCTGATTTGATTTTTGACTGTCCGATTGCTGTTGGTGTGTTAGTGACTCGACTGGTTCCCATTCGTCGTCGTCATCCCACATATTCTCCTCTTTATCCGTATTGTCAGCTTTTTCTTGTTTCGTCGATCCATCAGAGGCGCCCCAATCTTCGTCATCTTTCCACATATCTTCTTCTGGCTCATCGTTTGCTTTTTTAGTTGATTCTGTAAGATTTGATAACGAGACTATCTAATTGTATGTATTTACTAAAACATTTAGGCGGAAACCGTCACCAAAGAAGTTCTGTTGTTAGCATATTATGATCTTTTCCATAGTGTTATGTGTTATGGTATTTTATTTTGGGGGGCATCTGCATATTTGAAACACAATCTATGGGAAGTATTTATTATTAGTTAGCAACAATAAACAAAACATCCTTTTCCATTTAGACACTCTTTTATTATTTTTGAATACTTTTGGCAAATCATAACTGGTTTTCTCAATAAGTTGACAATCATCTGTCGAACACTATACCTCAATATTCTGTGATCCAGTTACAAAATGTACACAAATGTTTAAAATCAGTGCTTAGATAGACAAACCTATGGTAATATTGACTGCCTTACTTGTATTTAGAGGTAATTTATTTTAAAATCACTTTTAGCCAATAATAAGCATTTTCTCAGATAGGAGTTGTTAACAGGTGAACTACATATAAATACAAAAAGCCAAACGACTATAATGCTTAGATTTACTTGTTAGATGATTCTCACAAAAAAAAGTGAACTAAAACATATTGGTTTACATACCTGCGGATCAAATAGCTTCATTACCTGTATTTTTAGCAGCTTCATTTTTCTTCATCAATTCTAAATATGCAGGATGGGGCTGAAAGGGTTGTTGTACATTATTAACATTCGGAAACCAGCAAGTTTCTATTAAATGGCGGTATACCAAATTCAGGCCTTTTCTGTACTCGGTCATTTTCATTTAACTTCTTAGACGTTTCTTCTACATGTTTATCACTATCACATTCCTGCTTCTTTGATTCCGCACATGGAGGAGTGTCATAAGGTTGCTTTTGCCATTTATAGGCGACATCTGGTTCCCAACAAATTGCAATTGGTGGTGTGTATCATCTTTTTCTGTTTCACTGTTCTTATCACTGACTTTATCAGTTAAAGTTCTACCTAAATCAGACCTGTTACTAGACACAGCTGGTGGTATTTGATGCTTTGCTGCAGATTTGTCAAGGTCAACTTGCTCTGAAGAATCACTGCTCTGTTGGTGTTTATCTGTTTTTTTACCTTTTTGAGGCACATTAACATCTTCATCTATATCATAATTAACACCTGGTTCCCAACATTCTGTTCGACAGAGCCCATCGTGCTGCAAGGAATCTCCCTCGGCAGTGGTTTCAATTCTGTCGTCGCCCTTTATAGTTTGGACCTGTTCTTTCTTATTAGGCGATTTGTGTTTTCCGTCACTATCAGTAACACTTAATTTTTCTGCTTTTTTAACTATATCCGTAGCGGTACTTCCTTTTGCGTCTTGCTTTCGCTCGATCTGCGTTTCATCATCACTGTAAAAATCTTCGTCTGCACTTTCAAAACACTCACTATCTGACGTTTCCATTTTCCACTAATTCCAGTAGATAAATTAGCATCAGTACAGAATTTGCCTTTCACGTTTTCACATCTGGCTTTGAAGTTTTTAGGAATTTGTTGTCGTCAGCTTATGTTTTTCTTCTGCATGTCACTTTTGACAACTCACTGACAACCACTGTGACCACATCAGTGCGTTGAAATTATAATAATGCACGTACGCAATATTTGCTTATGTATACTATTTTTTTTATATAACGTATCGAAAATCCGTCACTAATTAATTTTGCAGTTTTTTTTACAATTACATTCTTATATCCTATAGAAAATATTGAAATCTGTTTTTTTTTTTTGGCTTCACGATTTTTTCTTTCAAAAGATGGCGCCATAACATAGGTTGTTTAGGTTTTCTTATTTAATAAGTTTGTTCATTTTGGCACTGCGTTACGCAGGGAAGCGCAAGTAAAGTAGTATTTTTCTCTTCAATTTTTGTGCATGCACGTGATTTGATACACGACGCTGATGCCAAAACGAGCAAGATATAATACGTAATAATAATAATAATAATTTATTACGTCTCTCTGATGTCACTGTGTAACGATTTGTATAAATCAAACAGACCTAGCCAAGTTTGTAATATGGTAGATTCCAATTTTATCTAAAATAAAGTTTGCAATCTTTCCGGCGTTATGCCGAGAATGGTAGAGCGGGAATACAAATTACGGCTCCGCATTTCTGAAGTTTTCGTTGAAAGTTTGCTTTAAACAGTATGTAACTAAAGAACGCTCCTAAAATAGTAAAAAATAAGGTAGGTGCGCGATCAGACGCGATCTTTCGAACTTCCAATCACAATCGCCAATTTTTAACAAAGAACGCGTCTTTGTTAAAGTGGATGGCGTCGGTTTTACTCTCTATAGCTTTTCAATATTTAGAAAGAAATTAATTACTAAAGTGGTAGAATGGAATCATACATGTTGAATAGCAGTGCCTACAGTTGATTAATATCATAGTTTGATCGGAGATGAGTTGTTCAAATGTGAGTATTTATATGGTTTTTATGTACGTAACGATTATTGTAAAACATTGTTCTTTTACATATTTTATACATTTAACCTTTTACTTTTCATTGATAATTGAAATATTAGAGGATAAATCCAAGATTTTTTTACTCGTTCCATGTACGATCTTCAATAGGTCGACCTGGTTTATTGCTTTTTGATCATGCGTGAACTTCTAATTTAAGTGAATGTTTTCGAAAAAGAATTTGTTTAGTTTCAAAATTAAAAAAGAATAAGTTAAAATATTTTTTTAATGAGACATTTGTCACATTTTTCAATAAATCAATAACCAGTAATTGCTAGGTAGATAAAAATTAAGTATAAGAGAAATTACAGTTTTTAAGTGAACCTATATTATATTAATAATTATTGTTGTTGTCTATAGTTGCTATATTTTTGAAGGAGAGAATTTAAGAATATAACAAGAGGAGATCATTTCTACTGGACAAATATTAGTTACTTCCTGGATATGCAACAAACATAGGATTGATATGTAGAAGGTAAAATAATTTCGAATTAATGCCTACAACCCAGTAAACCAAATTCAAATTCCCCGCGATTATATTTAGTAACTTCAACTTAAAGGCATTCAAATAACTATTAATCTAATACAAAATCGTAGGTAATTTCATGCTTTAATGTTGAAGTTACTAAAAATAATTGCGGGAAATTTGAATTTGGTTCACTGGGAATAGGGCCGGAACATGTTATACAATAAACGACGTGTGTACTTATATTTTTGTTATATGATGACGAATGCCTAAAACAATTCAAAACTAATTAAAAGAATGATAAATTTGAAATTGTGTTCTAAGACGTCACAACTATATAGTTTGGCCAATAGAAAACATTAAACAATACATTAAGCAATTATTAAGTATTAAATAGTTTATAAAAATGCTAAAGATTATTGTTATAGGATTTATATAGATCCAATAGGTCTTTTTGCTCAAACAATTTACATTAGATCTTAAGTTTGAAGTAGTTGCTGAACAAAATTTACCATCTATTGACGACATGTCACGATTGTAAATATTTTTCCAACAAATTTAGATTTCAGCGATGATGTTTTTAGAAAAAAAAACACGGACTATAAAATAATTGAGAATTTCACATATTAACTGACAGCGGAGATGAAAACATAGATTGTGCAATCGGCGAACTTCAAACCGCTAATTAATTTTTTATTGGGATAAATAGAATCTCTAATTTTTTATGGGGCGGAAAAGCTGTGACGTTGAACTAAAACTTTTAAAAAACATACATTTTCAAACTTTCTTCCTTTAAAAATAGTAATTTCATAAACAAAAAAAAACTGAATATTCCTAGTATTTCGAAACTTTTTTTCGAATAAAAAATAGAAAAAAAGTGGTTTTCGACCCTGTTATTAGTTGTAATTATAATCGAAAATTCACTACTTTGTTAATTGAAACTAACATTTGTTTCTACTGTTTAGATTTGATGTTTTGAAAAAATAATTCCAACTGGTCAGGGCAAATCGAAACAAGAGATACAGCAAAGTCGCGTCATCAAACGAAGAGGATGTCCCAAGAACAATTTATTCATTTAAATATAAGAAAAAAATATCTCAAGTTAATAAGCTTTATATTAAAAGGTATGGATATTTCTGGTAATATATGTTAGAACTTTTATTATCCGCTAGAGGTCAGGAGCAGAAATTAATAACTAACATCAGAAAAAAGCCGTATAATAAGAAACAACTCGATCAAATTATAGATTTTAAAATAAACTGTAATATATGTATAATAGTAATAGATAATAGCAAGGTTGTAGTGTGGGTTAATAGGTATCTACTTTGCTTTTTTGCTATTTCATATTCTATCAGTACTTCAACTGTTTTCAGTTATTTTATGGATAAATTAAAGTGCATTGATTCGATTCCTTTTTGTTACAGTTGCAAAAATAACATTGATCTGTAAATTATTGCATTTTTCTCTCATTATTTATATTGTGTTTTATCATGTACAGCACAACATTTTGAATATGAGTACATTGCAGCTGTCGGTGCGAACGAATTTTTGCTTCAACTTAAGATAAGGTCAATATTTCCTGATATTTTGAAGCTTTTTAACATTTTGTGTATCCTCTTAGCTTGAAATATTACTATCGCACAATATACATAAATTAATATCGTTTTTAATTTGGGTCAATATAAATCGCTTCTATGATATGAAATTAACAAAATTCATATTAGGGCATTATTTATTACAACCATCTTTGGGGTATTTATTAAAGTGTTTGTAAGTCGTAGGCACATGATGACGACCGCCTTCAACACCTTCAAGTGAGGTAAAACTTCAAAAAATTTTACTTAGCTTCGGTTTAGAGTTTCAAATGGCGATCATCGATCTCCCCTGAAGAGTAACTTATCACAAGTTATTTCTAAACACCCACCTCCAGCGGCTTGATCGTGCCGCTTCTATCAGAGATGAAACATGAAAGGGTATACAACCTCAGGTTTACACCCTAGTTGATATGCAGGTTCAATGTCAACATCAAGTCACAGGTATATATCAAGTTGTCTAAAATTCTAAAAGTATCATTTCTTACAGATTTGGTTTGAGTGTAAGATATATGCAATAAATTTATTCATTCGATGTAAAAATACATGCTTCTAGAATAAAGTAGCAGTATTATTAAAGTATAGAAAATAAAAAAACAAACCTCATTGATAATTTCAATTCATTTCGATTCAAATCAAATTATATGAAATTGCTTGTGTAATATGAATAAAATTTAATAAAAATTTATGGTAGAGCACCATCTATTGTGAGTACTTATAAATTAAAGTCATTATAGATTTCTGTAAACCACTGGTGTATATTTGGTTGCCTGAAATTGTGGAAGTAAAGGTGGTAAGTGTTTATTATTTATAATATTTAATTGCTTTCCAAATGTAATAATAAAGACAATAACTATGTATATAAGTTTATATAGTTACAAACATTAACGATTTGTCATCTTATTACCAAATATTATGTTGATAATTGTAAGAAAACAATGTACTATCGATAAATGTCAAATGCACATGAAAATTGTTTAATAAATATAACAAACGTTTGTTTTCAAACATTTTAAAATTCGATCGTCAAAAGCTAGGTATTTATGTTTTCAAACCCATTTACTTTTTCTATTATGCAGTTTTCAGCAGTAAAATTAATTCCGTTGAAGAAAGGTTGTATCAGATTGTGTTTTCTGGGGTTCTAGAATTTATTTCCTAACTGACTTGGTACGGCAGAATGGTAGAAATATTGAAGAGCCGATTTAAAAAAAAGAATCAATTTAAAATCAGAGCCCGGTAGCTATTACAAAAGAGAATCACATACATTACAGATTTTTAAATGATAAATTAATGTTTACTTTTCAATTTTTTTGCTCATTTACAAAAAAAAGACATTGATTTTTCATTTTTAATTAGATCATAATTGGCTAAATAATGAAGTCCAACAAGCAATTTTTATATTGGTAACGCCTAGATGTAGAGAACCTTAACATTGCTGCTGTATATTAAGTTGCTTGAAAATGTAAGTAAGGGGTAATTTATTGTCGATTTTGTATATTAGGTTTGTTTATTTTGCACAAAGCACGACCTCCTTGATGATGAACAGTTTGCTTTGTAGAAAGCATCATGCTTCATACCACTAATTACTAATTAAAGATATTAATATATGCAATTGTAATATAATATATAATTTTATTCGTTTAGACGTATAAAACTGAAATGAAGTAAAGCAGACGGTAAATAAAAAGCACCTTTTGACAGTAATCGTACATTGCACAACTGAGAATAATTAATAACAATAGGTGTTTTCTATTTATCGACTGGCTCACCTCACTTCTGTTTTGTGGTTTAAGATACGAATTACTCACATTGCATTGATTTAGTCCGTAGGTTACGTCTTTCGTATTAAGTACGAGTGCGGTGGGCATAATCGAATGACGGAAAAGAATCCTTCGGTTATTCGAGAATTGGATTATAACATTTCGACAATCAATCATCATTCGATTATATTAAGTGATAGGTATGATCGAATAAATAATGCATATTCATATGGACTATTAATAAATCATTCATTATTGATATGAATAATCAATAATAACCCAAAAATTATTGTTAGAGAATGCAACAACCAGCGAAGAGATAAGGCAAGAAATGATACTTGTTGGCATCTTTGATGTTTTGTTGCCAGAATATATGACTTATAGCAAAGAACATGTTCATGCAAAGAACGGGCAGCTAGCAAATGTTAACTCCCCTCGTTCTAGCCAATAGGAAGCCAATTTCGGCTCTTGTCAAAACAGTTTTTGATAATCATTTGACATTTTTCAAGGTTTATATAACCTATAAACGTACCATCGGCTTCATAGAAGACTGATACAAGTAGTTTTAGCTTCATTGATTTGTTATGATTTGTTATGATAATGTTAAGATTAAGCTTAATGGCATTTATATATATTAATATATTGTTAGGTTAATATATGCCACAATTAAACGGGATTTAAAGAAAACAGTAACATGGAAGCTGGGCAGTTTCCATGTTACTTTCATTTCTATCTTTCTATCTTCAGATATTCGGGATGTAATTTATTTGTTGTGCCAGTTTTCTATGCAGCCGGATAGTACAATTCCAGCGAATAACAGCTGTGATAAAGGAACATGTCAACCTGACAGATAGCAAATTTTGAATGTGCGCGCGCAATCACCATCTTTTTTGAGTTCGTTCTAGCCAATAGTAGTTAATCCGCTTATTAACTGTTATTGTTAGGACTAAAGGTCACAAATTTTCCCTCTCTGAGGTCAAAGGTGCCGACACTGTTTGTTCGATCTTGTTGAGATGGTTTTAATTAATAATGAATAAATAAACCCTAGGCTGATGTGCTCTAGGTCTACCTATGGAATGGTCTACGAAGCCTTTTTGTGTAAGATTTGGGTAGAGGTTAGCTTAGATTAAAAGTAGTGGTGGGCACTATCGATAATTATCGATAGTTAACTATCGATGACTATAGATAACTATCGATAGTTGATTATCGATAACTATCGATGGTGCCCACATTCTGAGGGCATGTTATTTAGTAGAGAAATAACATGTGTTCAGAATTACATTGCATTTTGTTTCTTGCTATTTACTATTTGTTTTTTTTTTATGCATGCTAATGATAATTGTCTTAACACTAGTATTTCGTTTCATGGTTTCATCAATACCAGTTACTATAGATATTACAAAAGAAAGAATTAGTTCTATACAGTGAATAGTTGATGACTGATAATCCATACGTTTTTAATTAGCACAAACCTTTAGCTTATTTATAAAAAAAATAATAACATTAAGACGGACGATGCTTGTAGTTTTTCTATTGAATTTGGGCATCCTTCTGCGTTGTAAACTAAATATAAATATATTCGTGGTGGGCACGACGACGTTCAACTATCGATACTCGAATCCATAATTATCGATAGTTATCTATAGCCAAAACTATCGATAGTTATCGATAACCAACTATCGGTAGTTATCTATAGCCAAAACTAGCGGTAGTTATCGATAGTCAAAACTATCGATAGTTATAGTCGCTATCGATAGTGCTCACCACTAATTAAAAGACATCAGGAGAGTTGAATTCCCTGAAATCGAAAGAATCCTAATTCATGTGTGTATATCTATTCAAAATTGTATGGAGAATCTTGACATTTCTCTTCTAATTTCTACTCCAGTTTGAAAATAACCCTTCTGATGGAAACCATGGAAACGTATCCTTATAACATGAAAAACGTTTCCTTTGTTACCGACCACCGTCTTGGATATTTTTCTATTTCAAGTTTTGTGTTTTGCTAGCATCACTTTTAGAATAATATTAGAATCAGAAATGCATAGTTCTTGAACAGCAATAGAATCGTCCTAATTTTCTGAACTAAAACGAATCCTATATTGACTATTCTTTTAAACATTCGTTAGATGTCGCGATGAGTCTGATTATTGGCAACGTATTTATGCGCGTTCTCTCTTTCTCCATCTCGTAAAAAATATGCGAACTAAACGCACGGTTGTTTAAACTTGATGGAATGCGGGCTGCGCGGGTCGGATTCTGGCACATTCCTCTGGCATACCGATAGCATTGCGGCGCTCAATGCGTTACGGTTCGAACGCATTCGCGAGTTTTACTTGCAAGCGGAGCGCCCCCGCTCAGAAAACAGTCGTCTACCGACGATGTGCGACGAAGGAACGCCGTCGCGTACCTCAAATTCACAGCTATTATAAACCTAACTGCGAGTTTATTATTATACAGTGTGTACATGTGTCCGTTTCCGAGCGTACCTCAATCTCCGACCTACCGTCCCTGGACGAATGCGAACCAAACGCACCCGAAACGCTCGGATATATGTTACTGCCTAGTCGCATTCCATTCCAGAGGAAGGGTGCCGTGATTGGTCGAGGCCGCGTGACGTCACTGACTGTTTCATGATAATGTGGTATGCAGAAGCAACATGGCGGTGTAGTTAGTGTGTGCGTGCTAGATACTCTGCGTTTTGGATGGATTTAAAATTGTTAGTGTGAAAATATGCCAAGAAGAAGAAATGGTGAGTTACCCTTGCCAGACGGTTGGGAGTACGCTAGGAACTATGACGGGAAAGTGTACTTTATCGATCACAATTCGAAGAAAACTACGTGGATTGACCCTAGAGACAGGTAGGTTGTTGCATTCCTTCTTTTCATCGAACGCGAAGACATCGACGACGACGGTATTTTTTTTTTTTTCTCTTTATGAATCGCTGTCGCATTAGCGACCGAGAGAGCTCTCTCGGTTCGTACGCACACGGTCGAATCTCATTGCGCTCCGGCAAATCGCCGTGGAAAAAATCCGGGAGAGTGTGAGAGAGGTCTTTAACACCGTTGGAATGCGAAAAAAAATCCTCACATCTTTTTCCATTTAATGCCCGATCGGAATCCGTGTGATTTAAAAAACACCAACCAGAGTGTGTATATTGTGTGCACTCGTGCTGCCATCGGTAGGAAAATATTCGACCGCAGCATATATCAGGGAATATTGTAAAGAGAGATTGTGTTGTGTGTGTGCAAGCCAGTACACACGCTTCTAAAAATATTTACAACCTTCCAGCGAAAGAGTGTTACGCGCTTAACTTTGCGATGAGTGCTGGTAAAATATCATTGCAATTGTTACGTTAGCATCATAATGTTAATTTGTAAACCCATAAAAGAAAATTATGTACGAGCTTTTTTTTACAAGTGCGTGTATGTAAACATACGCACACCTGCAGTAGTATTCCAGAGCGAAAACAATGTTAAGTTTCATAATTTATATAAAATTATTTCTGGTCTTCAAAAATATAAAAAATCACGTTGATAAGCTAAAGAAGTCGTGTATAAAAATATGCTTACTGCTTTGCTATCCTGTCTGAAATTCGATGCCGTCAACGCATTCTTGTTAAGGCAAATGCAATTTCTGCAAGGAATGCCTGACGCTAGCATAAAATAATGCATCCTATTGTATAGAATGAGATACAGTGTCAGTTTTAATGATATGCTTACTATAACGTATATTAAAATTGAAATGTATAATTACGACACAAATTTAATGAATCAATGAATTCTTTTTGTTGCAATTTATCCTAATTACTGCCGAATATAATAAAACATTTATTTTTATTACTGTCGTTCCTTTATATCTAATCGTTACTTATTTAAGTGTAACCGGTTCCTCTATTTCAAGGTTGAATTTCCGTATTATTTTTATCTTTCCTAGTACATTCTCATCGATTTTTTTTTTGAAATCACGTACCTACATTATATATCACATTCCCCGTTAATACAGAATTATTTTTTTATATTAAATTATAGGGGTGCCGCAACGCCACCATGCGGTACACTCCTTTCTCAATACCTGGATGTGTTGCTTTGTGCGTAGCCTACAATTATTATTATCGACTCCATACAACATTCTTATGTACGCGTTATGTAACCCGTTTTTAAAGGTTCCCCGATTCAAGGTTGAAATGAAATGTTGACTTCGTTATTCTGTGGCTATTTTGAAAGAGGTGTGACTGGTATTATATTTATTATACACAGCTGTACGTATAAACGACTTTTAAAAGTGCATGAATTCGTCTTACGCAATCGTATATTTTGTATGGTGTATGTTGGTGTCGATAATGGTTGGATGTTGATTTACACTTACATATAGTAATTGTAAATTAATATTGCGGGAATAAGAGACGGAAATAGCATTTTACGATTGTATTACATCAAAGTTGGTATTCCTCGCTCAAATGGAAACGTTGCAAGTATAAATGCCTACAGCAGTTGTGTATAAGCTTCTATTTCTAGTTACATCCGAAGGAACGCTGTTATTCGGTTTATAAACGGTATCAAGACATATGGCGTCGACTCAAGAGACGGCTTGGCGTCGTCTCACATTGTACAACGAGTGCAGCCTACCTTATATGTGTTCTGCTTCCTACACTGCATATGCAAGCAAGGTGCATAGTGAAACACATTCAGCTGGTTTTGAAAATAACTAAGATGGAATTCATGTTAATCTTTTCATTTTTATCGAAAACTTGTTGAAATTAGAAAAGATTCTTATTATAACATACTTAAGGATGTTACGTACGTTACGTAGTCACTCTTTAAAAAATGAAATTTAAAAAAAAAAGATGGATATTATATGTGCTTTTATTTTTAAATAACATCTTGAATGCTTGAATTTAAGACCATTATCAAGGCTGAATATAAACGTATAACCTAGACCTTGTACAAGGTAATATATATTTTATTAAACAGTTAATAATAGTAAACAATTTGCGAAACATAATATTTTTTTATCGGTCCTAAAATTAAGAATGTTAAGAGTTCCTAGATTCTCTTCTCTTATATATCAATATATACCTAAAAGATTTGCAATTAGTATTTGAAGATTTTGCATTTCGTGCAGGGTATTTCGAATCCGTTTGTTGGAAAATGTACCTTCCAATTTAACAGTTATTAGGCTTTTTCTTTTTAAGGAATATTTTTGGAGATTTTTCAAATTATTTTGTCACCGGAACTATGATAATTTGAATCACAATATCGTATTAGACTTATTGTGATGAAACGGCTTGTTTTCCATATAAATAACCGTTCATAATGTGTATATTTTAGGAGTGTTGTGTGCATTTATCTGGCATCCCATAGGGTTTGGTTCTCAGGCCTCTTTTATTTATATTGGACGACAGTAACTCCTCACTACATAAATAACGAAAAAACTTATTAGTAAATCAAGAATCGCTTTTGCTGTTAATATTCTTCACTTAATGTGCACTTGTATGTCTCTGGGTATGATAAACGGAGCCGGGATTTTCTTGCAGTAGATAATACGAATATGATATCGACGTCTTTCTGAACATAGATTTTAGAATAGAGTTTAGTGCAAGTATGTACATATTAAAATTAACAGCAACGATTTCTATATAGGGCCTTATTTCCAAATACTTTTATTGCAGTTTAAATTAGTAATATGTCAGATATCAAATTGTAAACATGGTCTATTAGTTTAATATGGCTATTCCACGAGTATGGTTTAAGTATAGTAACAAATATATCAAGATCTCGGTTGCTTATTGATAAATGGGTTTGATAATTTATAGTTGTGAAACAAAGTAGATTCGTTATAGATTGTATATCGACATAAATATGCTTTTTATAGTAGAAAAAATATGGGCTTTTATTCATTTATACATACACATTCTTTATATTATATTCTTATTACAAATATTTTCTTCATTATTACTACATTACACTAGTGTAATCAATGATAACAATTATTCCAACGCTGAACTTTAAAAACTTTTTTTAAATGGCCAAAACTTCTCCTAACCAAAATGGCATAACTCATTAGAGAATGAAAAAAAGGCATAGGAAACGTTATCATAACGGCATTTATATTAATTTGATGAGAATCAAAGGAAATCTAAAACTTCAACATTCTCACAGATCTAAACATGTGGAAGGACATAAAATCTCCTTTTTCGAACCAATCAGTTTTTCTTCGTTTTAACAGTTCCTCCGAATACAGTAGCGTCGTATAAGGTATAAAGTTTCCAAATTGGTGGAAACTGGTCGGCTGGTTAGTCGATTCTATCGCTTTTATCTCGCGCAATTCTATAACTGGCAAAACCGCTGTCTCTCACAATGGTCGATGAGTTTGTAGCTCTCGGCCGTATTTTAATTATTTCTCAAATCCTTTTAGTATTACTCTGATAAATCCGTGAAGTGAAAATGCGTACCGGTTGCATCATTAAACCGTGCTCTCTTTAAAAGGCGTTCGAATTGATCGGCGAGAGAATTTATATGAATATACCTCGGATCTAAATATGTAATTGCCTGATTAAATGCATGATGTGTTCGCGATGCTCGACGATTCGCATCTATTGCGTTAGCCGTAGAGCGAAATCGTGATCCATGTGAGCTACTTCTAAATGTTGCGTGACCGCGGTATACACCATGCTCTTGCTGTATGTTAGCGCAATCGATACTAATTCATTCGCCTTGACGACCAACCGACGTAAGATAATGTTGGAATTTGTTACGTCGATGTGTAATTACTGATGTTGTTGACATTTTTAATGCCATGTCCTATTACTGGGAATTATAAAACGTAAAATGATCTTCCCAGCCATGTTCCAAGTTTTTTGACGACATATACTGAAGGATGGAAGAGAAATTATAAAGCATATAATTCGAAATTTGAAAGCTGGTGTATACAATTTTTTTTCTTCTACAAATTTTACTTGCACTTAAATATGCTTTTAATACCTTTAGCATTATCTTTTTGTACGTTTGATATTTGGTTTAAATGTACGCAAAGCATCATTGCATTTAAATAATTTTCTATTTTATTCTAGGTTAAATTGAGAAGTATTGCTGTTATGATAAAGCAGTGAAGTTAGAGAAGCGGCAGTACTAAAGATTAACTTCTAATTTGTCTGTGTTGTAAAAATGAATGCTTACGAAACAATATCACAGAAGCAAAGTATTTTTAAATGCTTTTTGGACTATTATTTGGAGCATTGGATCAAAAATATATTAAGATTATTGGAACGAGTTATAGAATTTCCAAAAGTCGTATCCTTACTTGGTCTAAAGATATCATTTTATAACAAACGAACAAATTAATAAAAAAATATTATTATCAGTTTGATATTTATTTAATTCATTACGTGTTAGCACGCTTATGCTATTCTAACTTATCTTCCATTATTGGTTCTCCATGCCATTCTAATGGCGTTAAGAATTGATAATAATTATCATATTTAGTGTATTTCTGATGAATGATGAAAGCTTCAACAGATCTAAACGCTCGCAAGTGATGACAGTTGAGTTGGATTCTTATACGATTCTCTCTGCAAGGATTAAGACACTGCCTTGGAAGACACATTATGTTCATTTGGTTACCGTTGAAGCTTCTATTCAAAACAATTTGTTAGTGGTCACACAGTACTAGGATTCTAGTCAGATGTGCTCCGATGGAATGGTTTTAGACTAACCGTCTACAAACTTGGATACCGTTTCTAACTCGTGCAATAAATGTTGTTAAGTAACTGGCGTTACTCTGGTTCTCGAAGAAGAGATCTTGAAGGCACCAAAAAATTAAAAAAAAGACTTAACCAGTGGTTATGATATGATACCAAGATTTCTGGTTAGAGATTGTATAAGCGTTTTTATTCAGACACTGAGAGCAATATTTAACCTCATATTTAAATATCAAAGATCTTTATATATGGATGCTGCTCAACCATTAGTGATTATGGGCCTACATCCATGATATCTATTTTTTCAGTCATTCAATATTGTTTTGGACTATTATGTAAACTCGCACAGTTATTTTTGCAAGGGTGATCTATTCGAAAGAACACGCCTCGGTTATGCACTGTGACTGCAGAAGCTATTTGCTTTCGTATTAGCGACCCTTTGGTGAGGTTATTAGGTTCTATAATTGCCTGGATAACAGACAGCTATTTGTTATGAAGAATTAATACAGTTCAGAAAGAACAGTTTTAACACGGGGAGTTCCGCAGCGATCGTAACTGAGTCCGCTGCATTTCTTAATATTCATTCTGACATTGGATGCAGTCATTTACTACTTAGTGAGACAATTGAGTTCCATTTTCTTATACAATGGTTGCATGACTGGGAGAGGCTATAGAGAATACTGTATTTCGTCCACGATTGACGTATTAGGAATAGATTACTTTATGTTTTAAAACACATCCAAATGTAGTGTAATTATGTAGACATATACAAAAAAGACTATAAAAACTATACTCCATACAAATATCATAGAGACTGGAGAAGCTGTTATTTTAGTGGGAAACAAGATTTGTGTGTACCTTTTTCAGCTCGTTTGTACGGCCAACGATAGAATTGGTGTGGAACCTTATTTACACGATACACAAAAAAAGGCTGCTTGGTAAAAACACAACGCAGATATCCCAAATGTGGTACAAGGATATATGGTACCAATTATTCTCAAACTAGGCAGGCAACTCATGATATGAAATTCTTATTCTCGCATTATACATAGTGTATTAATTGTCCATAACTTTTTACAATGTAATTTGCGATTCCGCGACCATCTGGAATCAATCCACATCTGCTCTTTATACATACGAAGCAGCAAAAGTGAGCTAGTGATTACGCTAGAAAGGGATGAGAGCTAAGATTATAAAGGATCATTAGACTTAGTTATTTGGAGGTGTGTATCTCGAAAGGACAAAGAGAATGGATGCCGATTAAATAGCATGATTAATAAAAGGAAATAGGTGCGCATGGGCGCTAAGGTAGTTAATAAAAGCGAAGATTTTTCACGAAACGCGAAGGCCAAAATGTATAAGCAACTATTAGATCGATTGTCACATAAGGATTTGAAAATTTTTGGAGGGACAAAGGAAGGAAATACATGGAGAGAAAAGCAGAGAGAAATAGAAGAACAGCTCGGATATAATAATACGTTTCATAAAGTCCTTAAGATGGTTGGAACATTTTTTCGCGGAAGACACTTATCGTATTGCAAAAAAAAAAACTATTGAACATGCAAGTAACTTCGACGAGAAGACTAGGAGGCTTGAAGACGAGTTGGTTAACTTTAGTTCTTGGAGATCTGAGCGAAAAGGGAGTTGAAAATTGGAAGATAAAGGCGAAGGATAAACAAAAATGGCCATGCATTACCCGGTTATGGAGTTATGGGCCTAGAAGGCCTGTGGATGCTTATATTTCTTCTAACTAATCATATGCCAGATGTCAAGGCCAGAATAAGGCTTCCTTTTTTTCTATATATTTTTGGATTGCAGTTTTTCATTTGGTAGAATAACCTCAACTCATCTTTACCAGTTATTCGCAGATTTTATTAACAACATACGTATAAGGAATTTAGAAACACGATCGGAAACATCGCTTGTCGAATTATGAAGTTCTCCACCTCCGCAAAGGCGGCGGCATTCCGCGGTCGATGCGTTCCGATCGGCCGTCCAAAAATTCTTGACGTCCTGCCAAAGCCGTTCGCACGTTCACAAACTTGGAATCGATACGGGAAAGTCTCGTTTGTTTTTGCGTGCGTGCCTCGCGTCCGAATAGCGGAATAACTAGCGCATTACTACTCTACTGACGAGCCAAAATGCGCGGGGATTTCACTAACAAAATTGCTTTCTCGCATCGTCGCGAGCGCCAGTTGGCCCGACACGGTCGTAAATTCCTCAGTTGGTCAACCTTTTCAAACTGACTTGCCATTCAGTAATATTAATTAAAATATTTGGGAAAAATGTTTACATTCGAGAGAAAATGGGGTTGACGTCTTTCCAAAATGGTTTTTAATTAGTTCATTTTTTTTTGTACTGTGGGTATAAGGAATGGGGGATCAAGGATTAATAAAACAAAGGCAAGCACATGCAAATGGAAACGAAATTAAAGGAATAATTGAAGTTGAAGCGAGTACTTTTGTACTCTTTGGCCTTTCATGCATATAATTACGCTTTGGAGCTTGTAGAGGAAATGTCGCTGCTGTGCTTTCGTGATTGTCGAAATTAGTTTTGGTTATTTCGTGTATACGTAAGCATCACAGATATTAAGTGTCAAAACTGTGAAATCCATTTTTTTTGTTGTTGTGGGACCTGTCTGACATGGAGCCTTTGGAAACACTCCTGCTAGCCTTTTGCTCGCCTTTCTAAGATCTTAGTACCTTGCACTAGTTTGGACAGGTCTCTAACTGGTTGACTGTAGTAATTCTCTAGGTTCATTTTTGGCTTGCCAAAAATTGCCTGTCTTCTGCGGCCACCAGCCTTGCAATCACCAGAATGTGGTAAGTCTTCTCTGATCTCTCATTACACAGTCCGCAGTTAGTATCTCCAGTGTTGATCCCAATTACATTACAATGCGAAGATGATTCCTCTCGAGTTGCAGTAGTTCTTCAGCGTTTATTTTTTGATAGTCTTTTAATAAAGGTCTTACCATGAATTTGCCTGGACTGATTCTAGATTATCTAATCCGTGATTTACACCTCGAAATTTCTGTTGAAAAAATTTTGAAATCATGTGGTCTGATCTCATTCTCAAAAGATTGCCTTCCACACGATGGACAAGTGTCCCAATCCTGCATATCTGTGCTTAGTAGTCCTTGCAATCTGGGATGCCCCATTCTTGCCTCGCCCATTACCACCAAATGGAGAGGAGGGAGGTCTAGGAGGCATCCGTTGCTGCTATAGGAGTAGTCTTCATTGCTCCTGTGGTTTTATTGTTGTAATCCATAGAAGCACCACATTTTTTTTTTACCAAAAGCGTTACTATAATGATAATTACGGAAGGAATGTGGTCATGTGCTAACATTTGTGCGTAAAAGAAACAAGCAACTGCAACAGGAAGTAGCAGTTTCTTATGAGACTTGTAGCTATTTTGCTGCTACAAAATAACACATCGTTTCGTATTAACCTATTTTCTGGAGACCACGTCAGGACATCTCAACGAACTTTCCGTTCAGCCGTTCAGAAATGATGTTTTAAAAAGCTTAATATTCTGTATAAACGGTATATGCAAAATAATGAATTTTAAAAGAATGCATTAAAATATCTGTTCATCTCCTATATTGCCGAAAAGAATGATATCCCTAAATTAACCCCCACTGTGATTACTTTTTTAGATTCACACGGAACATTTTCTCGCGATGGTTTTTATCAACTTTGTATGTATGTATATTTCCAAGGGTGATATTGTACTGCGACGTAAAAGATCCATTGTGCCCCTGTTTGTTGCTGTTTTACAGCTGGCACTCTAATGCTATTCTTTCAGAAAGTGTAGGATATCAGAAGCCCAAGTTAGGTAGAGTCTCCTCTTTCTATTTAACGTGCTCCAGGGGCACGCCTTTGAGTTGCACAGTGCTACGCATTTGAGAGGGGATGATGCTCAGCCTGTTCCCAATCTGCTCCAGTCGTTTTTCTCCTTCCTTGTGTTCTTCTTGTGAGGTACTCTCACTTCGGAAGTGGAAGGCTTCTTATGGAGGTCTGCACCAATTCATGTTTATTAGCGGTGTCATCCGCTAATAAACGTCTTCCTCCATGGTTGAACCCACGAGTAGCTAGGGAAGATAAGGTCCACTCCACAGAGCCGCCCATGCAGAGGTAAGTGAAATACAAGGGGTTGCGCCAGGTGCCCAAGGTTGGACTAGTAGACTGGTCTTCTATCCAGCCACACATCCATAAGCCTAGTCCGCCACCTTAGGATTTAGGTTTTTGTTGAGCGTTTCTCCTCTGGGTCCGTGCAGTTAAGCCAAAGACTCCCACCCTTTTTGGAACCTGGTTTAGACAACGTTGGTTTTCGTAGCGAGCAACAACTAGCATCGTCGTAGAACCCTGTACAAAAGCCCTCAGCCACGACACGACAGCTCGGGCGAGGGGGAAGTGGTTCATGGCAACCGGTCTTTATTCACCCTGCTCCGGTTTTAAGCAGAGAGGACGAAGTTGTAGCCGCCACTAACCATCTCGTCTTGAGCGAACCCTGACAAGATGGCCTTTCCCTTATCCACTATCCAGGTTCATCAACTTTTACTCGAATAGTTTTGTACGAACAAAGTTTTCAGACGTAAACAAGAACGGAACCGTATGATATTCGTATATTGATGTAACTTTAGATTGGAACAAATAAGACGACTAGTGATTGATAACTCGTGACGTACATTTAAAGGCAGAGATAAGAAAGAGAAGAGGCCCCTCCAATTACAAAGGAATAATACAAAAAACCAACAACGATATGTAGTTTCGCTACAAAAAAAAGCGTTCGCAATGTTAATATAAGCGTTACATTATCTCATTCCGATTACATTCACAATTTATTTGTCCAAACTAATAAATCTAAATGCATTCATTACGCTACGTATCTCCGCGTACAACGCAGCAAACACGTTATGTTGACATATCGAGTTTCCAATAACGCAACACCAATCACGTAAAACGTAGTAAATTATCCCCATTATAGAGAGCGCCTATTAATATACCAGTCGAAATGTCAAGATGATAATAAATAATTAATTTATTAATTATTTATTATTCGACATGTCACTGTGGAATGCAAAAAAGTTAAAAACATGTTTTGGTATGTCGAGTACCCTATTCACTTCAAAACGAAACGCGAAAAAAAAAACACGATCAAATAATGTGTTACCGTTAGTTACAAGGATGGTGTAAACGTGGAATGTTTTTTACTCGGGATCAATCTGGGTGTAGTCCAATGCGAAAAAAAAAATATTTGTATAATGTTTGAAAGATTAATGGGAGTTTTCAAGACAAGCAACTGCGCCTTTTTTCTTCTCTCTATTCATATTCTGTGATTACCCTCCGATCTACAGCTCTTGTCATTCAGTATCTCCTTTCCTGCCTTGAGAGGATTAGGAATTCCATTGCCAAATCAAATTCCAATTTCATCCGTCGCCATTCACCACGACTATACCAAAAATGGGACCAACTCGGACCGGCGAAATTTGTAAACAATAACACGGTGCTCTAGAGATCGCAGCTATTGTTGTGCAAATTGTATATCATTGCTTTTTTTTTCTGGAGTCGGTGCCTTCGCTATGGACGATGACCTTGAATGCGAGTAAATTTGCACTTTCTTTTTGTTCTGTCCGGTCCGTTTAATTTCGGAATCTTGCAACAACAGGTTATATTATATTGTGTACATATACGTATGCGAATCTGCGCGCGTAGTGGTACTACTCGCGACGACCACGCGATGTAGGCGTCTGGTATGCGATCACGTGACGCGCCGCGTACAGTCACCGACAAAATCGAGTGGGCACTTGGGAAAAATTCCACGCACAACTGTCGGGAGCGCTACTCGAAAGGTATCTGTACCATATATGGGGGTGACCATAGAAAGGATAATAAAAAAATGGTTGCAAAGAGAAGGTTCGGCATTGGAAAAACCATATTTTAAATATTCCAACAATCGTAGTAACTGTTTCTTTAATGAGGACAGCTCAACAACAAAATAGCACAATTGTTGAAACAGAGTAATTAAACTGATATACGATTCTCCAATCGAGATTTAGATGCCACACCTTTTTGAGGACTGGAAAGCCTGGATTCCTTCTTAAAATAATTAGCAATAAAGGAAGCTGTCTTTTTTTTGTGGAAGCCGACTGTCATTAAATCACTACAAGCTTTTAAGTTTTTGTATTAAATTCTCACATTGTTTGTTTCCTCTTCATTGAAGTTCTGCTGTTTACTGCTGTGGCAGGTCAGTGTCTTTGTAAGATTGGTTTTGCCATCCTGATAATCAAACCCTCCGATATATCCTTGACCCATACGCCCTAAATTTTATGCGAGACTAAAGTTGGTTAACGGCAGTATTTCTGGATAGATAGATAGATAGATAGATAATTTTATTTCAAACAGCCACAAAAAACATAAGTGGGTTGAAACAAGTCCAAACAATTACAAATCAAAAAAAAAAAAGTGACATTAACATATACCTATTACATTTTGATTCCAAAAAAGGTAGTATTATTATCAGAGAAAGTTTAAATAAAAAGCTTATATAATTACTAAAAGTTAAATATAAATCACAAAACAACCAGAGGTAAATATATTTCTTAGCAGCAAACTCAGAAACTACATCTTAAAGTAATCCTCAAATTCATAAGGTTCCAAATTAATTAGCAAATTAAAGGTTTCTTTCTTGAATAATTTCAAATTATTTATATTTTTAATTCGTTGGGGAAGTTTATTGAAAAAATAAAGACATGGTGTGCAACGGGTAATTATAATTTGTTTGAATTCTTGTATGATGACAATGGCCTGGCAGAAGATGTTCGTATTTTTCTTTGTATTTTAAATTAAAAATTAAGCACTCATAAATATACAGCGCAATAACTGTAAGTAACCTATTAGTTTTAAATTTCCACACAACGATTCCTCAAAGGAAAGCCAAAAATATACGTAACATTGTTTTTGAATTCGAAAACTCTAATAATACCTGAAGCGTTGCCCCATAGCAGGATAGCAAATTTCAGTTTGATATAAAAACTCCATAGTATATAAGTAATTAAAAGTTTTTTTCACAATATTTACTTAGAATTCTTATGCAATAACTGAGTTGATTTAATTTTTTTACCAATATGTCCAGATAGGAGCTCCCATTTAAATTTTTCATCCATAGTGAGACCAGAAAGGTAACTGACTTACTTAGAGATAATTGTCATACATTTTGAAACTGTCAATACTATATTAGATTTTCTTTGTATGAAATATTATAAATCTAGTCTTGGCTATGTTTAGTAATTGATCATTTTCAAAACTCCATTGTCTTATTCTATGCAATATTTGTTCTGCTTGAGTTTTTAAAGTAATTAAATCTTTTGATGTTATAAGTAAAGCATTATCGTCTGCATAATTAATATCTTGCACAGATCAATGATATAAATATTATATAATAAAGGACCTAATACGCTACCCTGTGGCAAACCTCTTTCAACTAATTTTGGAACGGACTTGACTATATTTCCATCTAAGTTTACTTTTACAAATTGCTTTCTACCCTTCAAGTATGATTCCATCCATTTCAAAGTTTTGTCTCTTACACCATAGCTGTTTAATTTAACTAATAACTTATGATGATTTATGCAATCATAAGCTCCAGAGAAGTCAAGGAGAATCGCTAGGGGAATGCTACCATCTCCCAGAGTCTGATAAATTGCGTCCAGGTAATCAAAAAGGGCGGTTTCAATAGATCTACCCTTAATAAACCCATGCTGGTTTGCATAGAATAAATTGTTCTCATTGAAAAAAGCAATAATACGAAAACTTACAATTTTTTCAAAGATTTTTGAGAAACAAGAGAGAATGCTGTTTGGTCTGTAGTTATCTATCAAACGGTCATCGCCCTCTTTGAAGATTGGAACATTACTGCTACTTTTACAATATGCCTTTATGGTTTTACCATAAATCAATTCACATCTAAAAATACTACGGATTTCTCTCCTTGTGACTATACCGTTTCCTATTGCCTTGGTATCCTTGGCTTCCATATATAGTTCTTGGATGCAACAACGGTTAAATCTGCAGTATTTCAAAAATCCGTTATCCATGCTTTTACTTAGAGCTGGGTTTTTGTATTTTCGCAGTGGAAGGTCATTTGCAATACTCTTTTCTGAAGATTGTCTTTGTGAATTGCAAGATATTGATGTTCCCACTTCGAACAATCAAAAATCGCAATGGCGAGACATTCTTGAATTAGATCAATAAGTTGTTGATTCAAGGTTTTTCCAGATGACGTTTGTTTAGTTACTATCATCTGTGTTGCTGATGCTGTGTGACTGGAACTTCCGTTGGAGGTTTCTTAAGGTATACTCTTCTTATAATTCTCAGTGGTTTGCTTTCCATCACCCATATTCTTTTTGTCTCTTCTCTTTTTTTTTTTTGCGGACTGTATTATGGTTTACCGCTGGATTGGAATACCTGTTATTTTAGATAACAGGCTCTTTAACAATCTGGAAGATAGGTATGGATTGTTTTTATGTTTGTGCAATTTTCAATAGTGCTGTAATGTGTTGTCTTCTTCGATTTTGTCGTATAGCTACTTCGAATAGGATGCAAGTTAAACTTTTCCGTGTCAGAAGATCTACCAGATAATCCTTAAGTGCTGTAAAGTATTGCCTTCTTCGATTTTGTCGTATAGCTACTTCGAATAGGATGCAAGTTAACCGCCTGAAATATACTTGGGTATTTTCCCAAGCTTTCGAAATATGTAGTTCTAGGCCCATATATTCCTATTCCAGTTCCTTCTGCGTTTGGAAGCCATCAGTGTACCATTTGATGGCACTTCTATTCAAGTTCAAGATGGTGTTATGATCCACTCGCTCTCTGTTACTTAGCTTTATGCTGAATTCTTTCACAGCTAAATTTTTTAAACAATGATATCATATCCCGGGGCATATCCAAGTTTGATCACCGGTCAGGAGATTGAAGGCTATGCCTAATCATGTCCTTCTTGACCATTCTTAGTGCGGTTCTTTTCGCCTCACGCCTCTACTACTATGTGGAGGGGGGCAGATCAATACTATTCAATAGCTGCTGTTGAGGCAAGCTTCTCTAGCCCCGTTTATGCATACACATGCTAATCTTGCACTTTCGAGAGGTTAATTCTGCGCGCGGTGGCCAGAATTAGTTCTTTTGCTCCATCGCTACCTGACGCATTAGGTATATGAGTCGTTCTCATATCGCTGTACTAATCCAAAGCAGTATTTTTTGGGTTGCATCCCCAATTTTTACTGCAAAGTTTCTGCACACCATCAGAACTCTTTTGGCCTTTGTTGGTTACTTCAAATTCATGTTTGTTCCATAGAAGTTATTGTCTAGGGTAAGGCCGTAGATATTATAAACTTCTGCTCTCCCATTCTATATTATGCCCATCCAGTTTTATGGTTCTAAGATTTAGATAATCCTTAAGTGCTGTAATATATTGCCTTCTTCGATTTTGTCGTATAAATTATTATTAAGAAAAGTGCAAGTTCTAAAGTGTTCGTAAATTTACATAAAGCAAGAACCGAACCTGGACTGTGACCTACTAAAAAAGATGTAACTTTGTGCAACTGTAATTAGCTGTGTTGCGTGTATGCAACGACAACCAAATACGAATGTGGTAATGTAATGCTACACAATCAATGATCATTTTTCTTTCATTTACACTGAGCTAAAATTTGGCCAAATCCAATTACTTCAATTCAAAGTTGTTCCGATGAAATGAATGGTAAAGATTTAGAACGATGTAAATTAACTCAACTATTTTATTTGTAAATACGTATACAAAATGCTATGGTGCTTTTTTGTGCTTTATAAATATCCACGGTTCTTTGCAAAGGTGTGACTAAAATATTGATTCAGAAACATATGTAATAATGTTAATAAATACTGAAATAGAATATCTACTTGTAGAATTCTTTTCCCATAATTTTACTTCTAGTAAATTAGTAAACCTTTGTTACATTAATGATCCATCCCGTTTACAACAATTTCTTGACCGGCGCAGTAACGTTAGGTTAAAATAAAATACGTATACCATCACCTATTTCTCTGTGAAATAATATATCCTTGGAATTTTACGCCACCCGCGGTTACCAATCTTTAAATGAGAAAGACGTCAGCTGATATGTTGTAGGAATACATATTTGTAATATTTTCATCAAATATAGAGATGTGTCAGAATAGGTTTCGAACATTTAGTTGGTTCTTTAACGTTTCACCGTCTCTTTCTTATTAAATACTTCCCTCAATACTTCTCTTTCTAATATTTCTTCTGCCGTCCTTCGCTATACTCAAATTTCCACAAACATAACGAGAGAAAACTGCTTCTCATTCTGCGAGCGTTCGTAACATTGTTAGAACGCACACGTTATCAGCCTGGACGCAAGCGTGTAGAGTCAGAGCGGTGACCTCTTGCGGTGTCTTTAACGCATCCCAGAGGTTATCGTCCGCCGGGGGGACGCAGGAAGAAAATCGAAAACACGACGCGCGCGATGAAGCCGCGAGAGGCGCCCCATGCGAGCGAAGACATTGAAGATTGCGACGTCAGAGTCAGATTGGCGATCCTGACGTCTCGTTAACGTTTTAAAGATACAATATACAATCGAAGAGGGCACTGTTAAGACTTACGCACGCATTTTTTTTTTTTTTCGTATTTTTACGTTAAGAAGAAAAGAGATAAACGGAGGCGGAGACAGCACGCCTTGGGTGTTAAGGTCGCCGATTACGTCTCTGATGGTTTATTGTTGATTTTTTTTTTCGCGTTCGACATTCCGATTTATTTATAAATGCGAAATGTGCAATTATCGAATACTCTGACGCAAATGATAATGAAATATAATGCGACAGGGATATAAATTAATCGGCTGTAATTATTTTTTATGGAGACGTTTATTAAAATTAAAAATAACGACGAGAACGAGGCGAGATGGTTTCCTAGAAATTGGAAGGTGCTTTTCTTTAGTAATTGAGCGATCTTCTTAATTAGTGCTGACTCAATCAATTGTACAGTATTGAGATGCTAGATCTAGGAAACTGTCATTGAGTCGAGTCAAGTGCTTTGCAATCTACTCATATCAGCAATGAGAAGCCCTGAACTGCGACAATCCTTGGAACAGATTTTGTTTCTTATTACAAGGTCAGACCCGCGCGTAGCTTAAATTAATACCCAAATAGAAGAATTTATAACAAAATAAAGTATTTTTTGGGCTCGTCAACTGTAACACACCATTACCTATCAGCTGATGCACGAGTAAGCTCATTGTACCACCCTAGGGCGTAAAGCGCACGGCATCTTTTCTATCTCACAGTTACTTCCAATATTGATTTTGAAAAAGAATAAAATTAATTCTTTTTCTTCAATTTATTTTACCGTGTTATATCTCAAAGAAACACTTCATTTGTTTGGGCATACAACAAACACAAACATAAATTTATGTTTGTGTTTGTTCACGTCAATATGTTAGTGTCGATGCGTGTGTAATTTGTTATTTAAATAAAAAGTTTTTATAAAATGTTTCATATGACACACTAGTTTTCACTAGTTGAATCATCTATATGTTTAAATTGAAATTACCAGGACTATGAGATTGTGAATGAACCAAGAGGGAGGAATTAAAAAATAAATAGTTTGAAAATGGAAATCCGAAACGTAACGTAGTTAATGTAAAAAAAAACAAATACAATTATATACCGTATGCCCAAACAAATGAAGTTACTTCCAATGTGAAATATGCATAATATTTTAATTTAACTTACAAAATACATTTACCGGTACTTTTTATTGCTACTTTAATTGTTATTAACGAAAAATCATTACAAAAAATTCACTATGTCAAAGTATATGTCAAAATTTGACATATACTTTAGGCTGAATTGAGTTGCCAAAACGCAGTGATACCAATCCATATCTATGAGTGTCATATTGCCGTATTAATTACTAAATTAAATAAGGTTTTCTAAATATTTTCTATCTCGGCCAAAAAGATCTAATACAAATTTCGTGCGTTTGGTCACTTATAGCACTCGAATTTTTCACTGAATTTTCGCGCTGTAAATGACACCTACCGCCCTCTATGTAACTAATCTATTTTACAAAGTGGTAGATACATAAGTAGGGGACACAATGAAAAAGGAATTGCACTGATGTAAACGTGTTGGTGTAGGAAGGTACCGTCAAATGAGACAATATGTGACAATAGGGACAAAAATCCGTTTGTTGAAATTTGGCGGTTTTCTCATAATAAACAGTAAAGATTTTACAGTAATCTATACTACAGATTACATAGAACTTGTAGAAATATAAAACGTGTTATAAAAAAAAAAAAAATTGTGCCATTATTATATATAAATACAGGATGAGTTCTTTATCTTAAGAACCCCTTCCTGCTTTTGATTGAGAAAATTGTCTCATTAGTTTTTCTAGGTAAATATTCTTTAATAGATCGTTCAATAACAATGATACCCAAATTTTAAAATCGCTCTTGTGCCCTGGTGAAGCATAGATATGTTGAAAATGAATGTTCTAAATTATTTTCACTATATATATCACAATAAAGTGTTAGGAGACGTTGATACAGTACTATCGCAACACTGCAATAAGTGCAGGTAGCTCTTTTAGTAGTTGATTATGAACTTTATGAATTAGAACAACTTCTAAATATAATTTTAATTAATCTCTTTCAGGTCTGTCTGAAAGTGTCTTATTATTCCACCAAAAATAAAATGGGTTGAAATCCTCAACCGTCAAGTACAAAATAAAAAAAAGAACAATTATTTACTTAAATCTTAATTCAGAATTTTTAAGTGCCATGTGTTCTTGTTCATAGGTGAATTGTTTCTTTATATTTGTTTTTCTAGCATATATATAATGCTAATATTCCTTTATTATGCCATACATACCACTAATATACATCACAAACATTAAATAAAAATAAAAAAAATAATAAAGTGATGTACAGATATATTAGCATAATCTCAGGGCGAGACCCAATTTTTTAGTTTTTTTTTTTTTATACTTATGGGTGCTTATTTTATTTGGACGAATCAAAACCTATGTTGACTTGCAAATTTAATTGTTTATTATGACCGGGATTCCATAAGTTAAAATTTGTTTCTTCTTTAACATTAAATATAACAATTTACATGAGACATGCACAGACTCCGAAAACTACTGGAAATATTGTTATAAAAAATTAACCAAGTGTTGCTATATTACCCAAGAGGTCGAGTAATATGGTATGAATTGTATTTCCTTTAAAATGTTTCAGATGTAAATTAATATGTTTTAATTTTTTTTTGTATTTTGCTGAAAATATAACAAAATATGTTGCTGACAAAATGACACGGAAAAAAAGAAATTGTTAAATCAATGAAATGTTCATTGACACAAACAGGTGGCTTGTTTATATATGGGCAAACAAATATTTATTTCCTTCAAGTAACTTACTTTATCAGCACCGAATACTGGATTCAAATGTTTACAGTATTTGTTTTAACAAAGATAAACTGGATTAGGTTAAATATTCCAGAAAATTGGATTAAATGTGTCTACATATTTGAATCAATTAATTAACTATTTCTTTCAAATTAAACGTTTGTTTACACTAAATAATTAATAACAACAACTTACTAACATATAATAACAACCGATTTGGTTGTATTAGATATATTCATTTAGCCGTACCAAGTATTTTGTAGGACTCAATTGATTGCACTGAATTCAGTTGACTAACCATTAACCATACTGTATCAAAACAAGTTGTTTTCATTCTAACTGTATATTACTACGTTATTGATTTAATCAAACAATTTATCGTATGAACATGTAATGATTTCTTGAAACTGGATTTTAGTAATCGTTACTCTAAGCTTCTGCCAGTTGCTCTCTGCATTGGGATTAATGCGAGTCGCAGCTCTGATGATCACAGTTGCTTTTAAGATATTTATGTGGTAAAGAGATAAACGTTTTATGAACGTGTTTGCCATGTATTCAAGTTGTGCTAAATATACATTGTTACTATAGTGAAACAGGAGAACTGCCATCTTTACGGCAATGTCCGTACTCATATAACATATAATATATTTAATGTATTTGCTACTATATGGGTAAAAAACTTTCCGATGATGTTTAGATCAAGGCAAGTACTTGGGAAAGTTTAGGATAGAGGTAACCCTAACATTAAATTAACTGCAATTTTGGTTAGACTAATCCTTATTTTTTTAAATTACATTTTATATTATATATGATGATTGAATCACACTGAATAATAATCTAGTTCGTCAACACCGGCGCATCTAATGCAGGTATCTCTCATCCGGATTTTTTGACCAAAAGTATTTCATTTTACAGAGTAGAAGACAAAAACGTGTTTGTTATTAGATTAGTGTACTAGTAGCTTGTAAGTATGCACTTATATACACGTACATATGTTATAAATATCACAAATTTAGGTTCACAATTCTTACATTTACATATGTAATTCCTCTTTGCTTTCTTTTTAAGTTTACAATAAATTACAACATTCTGAAATTGTTATTGGAAATAGTTTTTCAGTTTTAAATACACAAAGAATTGGCGTTAAGAGTTAATGGTTTAACTGAAAAGGGTATACTTTTTTTGACTTGAAACTATTATAATTATTTAAATGAACTCTTAATACCTTGTTGGATTTAACATTTAATAAATATTTGTTTGAGTCAACTAATTTTTGCTAAGAAAATATCTCATTGTATAGCCAAATAAACGAATATGATGGGCTAAATAAATTATTATTTGCTCTAAATAAATACCTCTGACAAAATATATTTTGTTGCTTTAACATATCGTTTTTTTTCTGTGTAGGGCGTTTGATGGTAAATATTAAAAATTAACTTTAATTTTGTTGCAGTGACAGTGATATTAGTAGAGTTCAGAAATTGAATGCTGAAGTTTATGGATTTAGTATTACATATATTTATCTCTTTTTTTTTTTTTTCTAAGAGTTTCATATTTACTGAAGCTAAAGGAAGAATGGCGTATCTCATTGCTAATTGAAGTCGATTTAGTCCTTTTGGCAACTTTTTGTATTTGAGTTGTTGCCAATAAATATATACAAATATATTCCAAAATATTTCACCTCTATTGAGAAGCATTGCATTATTGCGCAGTCGAAACCATTAACAAAAAAAAAAAGAATACAGTCGGAGTGGTTGACCGAATCAGGTACTGGCGGTCGAAGGGTTTACCACAAGTTCTTATTGCCAGTGTTACGTTTCATTACGTGCTAAAAACAAAGGTGCTGCGGCAGTACTTCTCGCCGGCTCTGTTGCAGAGGTGTCCGATGACGAATGACCTCGGTCAAGGCCATCATTCTCCGCGAAACGGCCATTTATGTACTTGCAAGAACCGTACGCTTCATATAACAGTTCATAACCCGGCACGTCCTCAACCTTCCAAGGCCAGCCCTCGAATTTTGGCGCGTTTTAAACGTCAATCCTTTAACATCGCGATTTTGTCTCGCTGAAGGCTGGATATCATAAAAAATCGCGCATATTGTTAATTTTTTTGAGCGTCTTTTATTATCATCATTATTATAAATGCCTACTTTCAATCTTTATTTTATATTTTATTTGGAGACAGTCAAAGGGGGGCCGTTGTATTTTTAACTCGGAACATGTGCACTTGTTGAACCGTTCTAAATATAGAAATCGAATTCCTCCGGGCCGTACATGCGTGCTCGAAGCATACCTATCGATGTGTAAAAGGGAGAAAAGGTATATAAAAAGAGAGGACCCGAAAAGAGAGACGACAGATAGCGGCCGAGAGGCATCTCGTCCGCCGAGGAATGTCTTCTGTGTCGGCGTAGCGGAGCATTTAGGACGCATTTCGTCTCGTCTATATACGCGCCTCTTCCGCGTCCTCCTCGGTCTGGGGTTCCGCACAGGTCGCCTCCGGCACCTCAAACTTTCCAGACAGATGACAATCGTCGTCATCGAACGATTATCCCGTGAGACTGGCGACCTTAAGGGGGTCTGAGTGTCTCATTACGGGGCGCCCGACTAAAATCTCAGCCCGGATGACGGGCGCCTTTCTGTTCCGTCACCGATTTACCCGTCGGGGGCAAGGAGTTGACGTTTCAAGTTCCAATTATTCTATTCTCGGTGGAGAATTTTAATATCATTCGCTGTAATAATACGCTGATGTATGGAATGTAGACGATTTGGGATAGTTTAAATTATCAGATAGTAACTAGTGGAGGGGACGGACAGTTTTTTTTTTTGTAGCTTTGTCTTTGTACATTGATATTTGTATCGAAATCTGCAGTGTTACTCCTTGCCACTATATAAATTGTAGGGGAATTTGCCGGCATCGGTGAAAGAAATTTAGATTTTTAAAATTAAAAAGTGAATCTATGAATTTTCTCTCGAAACTTTTACAAATTTAAGCTTAATTTCAATGTATGACTATTTTCTAAACTAGATCGGCTTGGATAATGTAAATCAGAAAATTCCGTCCAAGTTCGTATATTAGAAATTAGTTTTCAAACTAGATCCAATCCTATTTTTTCATCCAAGTTTCATACTAGACATGCGCACTAGGACAATTTTTCTACCTACTTCAAACAAATTTGTGTTTGTTTACAACCATTAACCTTCTTACATAGCATATCAAATTCGTCTGCTATTTCGACTGATTCCGAGAGCGACATCACTTGCGTTTCTAGTTTACGAATGGAACTTGAAACAAAAATTTGATTTAATATACAAACGGTTTTGTAGCAATTCTGTTGATGTTACTATCTTTTTACAGTTTTCTAGAGCAATCCAGTCAGCAGTGATTTCAAGAATTACATTTTTTACTCCTTCAAAATTATCGGCGAAAGAAAATTGCAGCCTCTAACCATGTACCCCATCTCGTAATAATCGTTCAGGAGGCAACTTAACACCGGAAGTCGAAAATTTTAAAAAATTGTCCGCGGCTTTATCATGTATGGTGCAGCGTCGGGCAACATTAGTAACATTTTTTCGCAAGGTATACTTCCAGGTAAAAAGAAATTTGATAAACCTTCTTGAACGAATTGGGAAATTGTTACATTATTTGTTTTTTGAAGTTCTTTACAATAAATTAAATATGATTTACCTACAATATCTTCATGAAGAATTCCTATTAACAAATGGGCAATATAACGGTCACACTTATCCGTACTTCCATCTACCATGATATAAATAAAATTATTCCCTACCAATTGTTGAATTTCTGCTATTGTTTGCTGGTAACAAGATGTGACATAATTTTTTCGTAAGGTACTTTCGTCAGGTATATTATGTTTGCAATATTTTTGCAGAAATGATTTCAAATTAACATTGTTTAATCTTGTTAATGGTATGTTAGACGAAATTAATGCGTTACACAGATCCGTATTATATTTTTCTTGTTCTGAGTTTTGTGAAGTTGATGCTACACATTGACGTATAGATTGCTGCAGACATGCGGATTTCTTTAATTTTTCACATTTTCCAATATGTGATGGAGTTTTAGCGTGTTGATCAATCAGGTATTTTCTCTCAGAAGATACCTACAACAACAATTGTCATTTTACCGATTATAACAATTGTAAAGCTTTTAGTAAAATTAAACTTACCAGTTTACTGCAGGCTCGACAAAATATTTTGTCGCCATCCTTTACCAGTTCAGGATATGGCTTAATAAATAAAGAAATTTTGTTTGCCATACTATTAGGAATTTTTACTAATAGAAAGGATAAGAAAAAGCTTAAATATGCACTATATGCAACTTTTGTAAAAATATGCATAGAAATGCCTAAATATGCAATATCTGCAATCACTAATTAGCGCTAATTAACTTCAATTAGTGTAATACGTCTACATATAGACTATAATTAAAGATATGCAAAAAATAAAATATATGCACTTTGCATATAATCCGGTCTCTATTAATAACCTTTGGAATTAACTCATATTTGATAGCTTTTAATAACCTTAAACAGTTGATTGTATGTTTTCAAATTTAGGGTGTGTTAATTACTCTGGAAACAAGAATCCTAATTGTTACTTATTGCAAGAAGATGTCAACTTTAACTGTGAGGTTGTTTTCATATTTAGGAGCTTTAAAAACCACTCATGTACAGAAACACAAAAGAAATCACATAGGGGTTTCCATTAGAGATTTGTAAATCGCTGTTAATCTCTGGGAGGTGGAAGGCGATATTGGTATTAATAGATAGGCCTCTTCGAGTCGAGCAAACGTCATCCACAAAGTTTTTAGATTCGATATCTAGTTTTTGGGATATTACATTGCCTCAAACGAAAAATGATTGAATTTTTGTTTGTGTTCTCGAAGGCAAATGGCTTTCCTTCCAAGAAAATGCAATCAGTTATTGGTCCTATTGATGGTTAGTAATTTTAGTCAAACCAGTGCCTTCATTTCGGCGGACAGTTTCGCCTTTCCAAAATGAATTCTAGGAGAAGTTTGCAACATTACCAGTACCACAGTTTGGAGTATTTTTGTCAATTTATAACTTTGCCAAAATTTGTATTCTATCAAATCCTGAAATTTGTCGCGACATTTTAAGAAACGAATGACAAAATTACTACAATTACTACAAAATTTTCAATTTGGCATTTAAAGCCGTATTACACAATGCAAAATATCTTGTACTAACTTTTATGTGGCGCAATGTGTACAGCTACACTGAATCGTATTTTACTAATAGATACAAATAGTGGAAATAAATGCTGCAGTTTCTGGTAGTCTCGCGAATGTGAGGGGAGTGCCGCAAGGATCTCTATTAGGCTCTTTGTTATTTTTTTTTTAGTGATATGCCATCTATGTATGAATGGAGGGTGATTTTACACTGCGACACCTTTTGTGTTTCCTATTCTTGTTATTTTGTAAATCTCTTCTGGCTATATGTTCCCAGAAAAATTTTAGCTTGCCTCATTCCTGGGAGATTCTCCCAATGTTTGGATTTTCTTTGTTCCATTTCGTTTTTCCATTTTTCTTTTCAGTATTTTTGTGCTACTTGTCCAGCAAAAGGGTTCAGGCTGTACGAATGGTATTCCAACCCCAATTTTTTGCAAGATTACCCGTTACTTCGTTTCCTTCCTGTGTAACTCGAAACCCACAGGAAGATTACTTTATTCATTTTGCCATGTGGGCTCAGCGCCTTGATGGCTGCTTGGCTATCAAACCTAATGATAACTTCTACTTTCGGTAATTCCTGTCATTATTGAACTGGACACATCTTTCAAACATCAAACTTTCGAACTATTTAGTTCTAGGTCCATATATTCCTATTCCGGTTTCCTCTGCCATCAGTGTACCGTTTGATAGCATTCCTATTCTGTTTCAAGATGGTGTTTTGATCCCACTCGCTCTTGTTACTAAGTTCTGTTGTGAATTCTTTCACAAAGCTGATTTTTTTTTTGACAAATCATCCCGGGGCATGTCCCAGCTTTAGTGATATGCTAAATATCATTACAAATGGTGAACTGGTTACATATGCCGATGGTCCCTGTTTTGTGATTATGTGCGCTGGCTTTTTGCACCTTTTCGATGTAAATAAAAACACGTCGTGGTTCTTACTTACTACTATATTTGATTAAATTAAACAAATGTTTTCATTTGTTTAATTTAAGTACATTGGTTTTACACGGAAGTTGATGCTCGTTGTGATAGTTGAATTGAGCTGCGTAGATATAACTATTCTGACTGTGACTCGTGACTACATATCTGCAACTACTCTTTCTTCGGGCAGTTTCTGCCTATCCAACGGCTAGAAACTCTCCCGAAAACGGGGGGTAACAAACAAACTAAGGGCTGTAAAAATACGTCACGGGAAATTACGCTGTGAACGTCAGTCCCTCGGTAATTCGGAGAACCCGGAGAAAGTGGTTAAACCGGACGAGGGCTATCAAACGTAATATAAAATGATTACCTTAAATATTAGAAATGCTAATCAGAATATTGTGCCTCTCTTTTCCGAACAGTTCCTGTCATTTAGTGCCAAATTCTTTCCTAAACACTTTAATCATTAACACATAATCTATGTTTAATGCCTTGCGTGTTATTATTATTTATTGTGTGATAATCTGAAGAAAAAAAAAAAAAAACGTATTCATACCTTACATAAAAGAAGGACGTTACAATAAAAATCTGTAATCGGAATATCAAAAGCTTACTCAGTATGCATTACTCGCATAGAATCGAAGACCAGGATTCTTGCTTTCATACTAAATTACCCCACTATTCCTATACAATAAAACCTATAATATAAATGCATACCAATCACTCACTCACTACTCGTCTTTTTACGTAACTCCTAGCAACGAAATGCAAAAGAACGAAAGCGAGCAGGACAGAAGAAAGAACGAGTACCGCAGCTAACACGCTCTCCCAACAAAGATAAATATTTTCCCCATCAATACAGCACGCATTTATATACGCGCACACAAACATCCAGACCGTCGGGGAAAAGTATCGCAATTCGAAATTCCATCGCACACACGACGACGTGAATTACGCGGAGACCGTCGTCCCGTCTCGCTCGCACCTTCGGCTTTTGCTAAGCGAACTCCGTCGCCTCGTCGTCTGTACACACGCCCACACCCCGTAGCCCGCGCGCCGTTGCGGTCGTGGCTTTCGCGAAACGGGCAGCCTAGACTTTATTTATCGGATTCCTGGCATATTTTCATCTAGTTTCGCCGACAGATGTAACGTAATGTGAAGCCAAAAAAAAAATACATCGATTCGAATATGTTTTTTTTTTCATCGTCCGAAACTAACGTGGCAGGAAGGCGTTAAATTTGGCTTCGTGCGAAATTCTTTCTGGTACGTTAATGTCGCTATTTTATTATATTTTCTCGTATATTCTTGGCATAATAATAAAAGCGACGCTCAATAGATAGATCTTAAAGCTCGTACACATTAGAGGACGAGAACGAATGTAATGTGTAATGTAAGGGGAATGTAATGGACTTAAGTTTAATTTTGACCATGTAATCAACAGGGAGCACTACTATAAAATCTTTATACTCTCATGAGCCGATGAAAGCAATATATGATTACGTTGTATCATATAATAATATAAGATATTCTTGGTATAACAATAAAAACGACACTCAATAGATGCAAACATCTCAAAGCTCGTACACATTAGAGGACGATCACGAATGTAATGTGTAATGTAAGGGGAATGTAATGGACTTAAGTTTAAGTTTGACCATGTAATCAACAGGGAACACTACTATAAAATCTTTATACTCTCATGAGCCGATGAAAGCAATATATGATTACGTTGTATCATATAATAATATAAGATATTCTTGGTATAACAATAAAAACGACACTCAATAGATGCAAGCATCTCAAAGCTCGTACACATTAGAGGACGATCACGAATGTAATGTGTAATGTAAGGGGAATGTAATGGACTTAAGTTTAAGTTTGACCATGTAATCAACAGGGAGCACTACTATAAAATCTTTATACTCTCATGAGCCGATGAAAGCAATATATGATTACGTTGTATCATATAATAATATAAGATATTCTTGGTATACAATAAAAACGACACTCAATAGATGCAAGCATCTCAAAGCTCGTACACATTAGAGGACGATCACGAATGTAATGTGTAATGTAAGGGAATGTAATGGACTTGAGTTTAAGTTTGACTATGTAATGAACAGGGAGCAGTTCTATAAAATCTATATATCTACAGCGATCTCATCAGTCGATGAAAGCAATGTATGGTTACATTGTATCATATAATAGTATAAGATATTCTTGACATAATAATACAAGCGATACTCAATAGATACAAGAATCTCAAAGCTCGTACACATTAGAGGACAATCCCGAATGTAATGTGTGTAAGGGGAATGTAATGGAGTTAAGTTAAAGTTTGACCATGTAATGAACAGGAAACACTTCTATAAAATCTTTATACTCTAGCGATCTCATGAGCCGATAAAAGCAATATATGGTTACATTGTATCATATAATAGTATAAAATATTCTTGACAATAATAAAAGCGACACTCAATAGGTACAGGTATCTTAAAGCTCGTACACATTAGAGGACGAGCCCGAATGTAATGTGTAATGTAAGGGGAATGTAATGGACTTAAGTTTAAGATTGACCATGTAATGAACAGGGAGCACTTCTGGTTACATTGTATCATATAATAATATACATAAGATGGTAAATCTCCCTGTTGCTGGACATGCGGCAGCTATTGAACAGTTTCTTTTCTCTTGAATAAAAGAAAGTTTTTTTTATGTTACTTTGTTTAGGGTCGATTTAATAATATCGTTTTTAATGTAGCATTAAAACCACGGTTACCCGTTGCTTCTCTACATTGGCGATTAATTCGCAAAAATCAATGCAATCGGGAAACTCTTGCGATAAAAGTTCCCAAGAAATGTTTATCTGGCAATTAATAGATAAATGTTACCTATGTTTGCCATGTGGAAAACTTATATCGAGTCTGATAAAATAGGAGAAGCGCCATCTTCACGACAATTTCCGTAGTTGCAGAATATATTTAACGTATTTACTACTATGGGATAGAAAACTTTATTATTATATGTTTAAAACATTTTGGCATGATGATTTCCAATTTTGCAATACAATTTTGACGTAAATCTACTACTACTTTGTGTGTAATTATACCGACGTTGTATAAAATAAATAGTTTCTTTAAGAAAATGGGAAATACTTGATATCATATATCCAAATAATATTTTTTTGTTGCTGTTAAGGTGATATATTTGAATAAAAGGTATTACTTTTAACTGTACTTTTCCAAATTGTAAGAAATGTTAAGTTTCATCTGAGAGATATTAATATTTTTCTTAGTATGTATAATGTTAAAGATTTTTTTCTAAGAAACAGAAATTTTTGCATTAATATTCACGTAAAACATTTTGTACATTTCCCCCCATTGAATACGGAAAATTATCCAAAAAAGTGATTTTTACCAAGAAAAAATACCTAATTTTTTTAGTGTGTACACACGTCCACACCGATTACATTCGCTTGGCATCACATTACATTCGTGCTCATCTTCTAGTGTATACAAGACTTTAGGGTGTGCTGCAGTGATATATACTGCTAAATAGTACTACAAATAATACATGAAAATTTATTAAGATTTAAAAAATAAATTCTGTAGGGGAATTCTAATGTTTCGATTCAAAAAGATCGGATTTTTTTTGTTTTTGTGCATTCTACAAGCATGTATTTTGGAAAGTGTAGGTGATTTACACAAATACTTAAAACTTATGGAGTTACAATAAAAATTAAGCGAGTTAAAATGCTATAATCACTAACAATAAGTAAGATTGACAAAACTTTAATGAAGTGTAAACAAATCCCTAATACGTGATATTGGTTTTATTAATTAGTTTTGATACGAACAATAAACAGCAGTAAATGAGAAAGCACTAATCCCATCAACAAAGGAAGTTTGAGAAGTGTAAATTGTATATTCTGATAAAACTTTATTTGTAGACCCCAGAACAGTCTTTTTTGGAACTTTAGGGGGTGCAATCTGACCTTAAAATTTGGCCCAAATTTCGTGTTTACAAAATAATGGTTAAACGGTGAAAAATAGATAAGTTTTAATGGCGTACTTGCATCGTTTAGGTAAGCCTTGATATAGTTATTCACGTACTGGGTGTTACAATAAGCAGGAAAATTCATATGTTATGCTTATGTTTGATTGAATCACGGAAATCGGTAATAATCCCTTCGTTTGCAAATGGTGTATATTGCTATCAAAGGTGATTAACATAATTATACAGAGTGACCGTAAAATTTTGAATTTTAGCATACGTCACCCTTACTCTAATGAGGTTATCTATATATTAAGTATGTGATTGCATTGTATGTTATATATGTCATAGTTTTCGAGGTAAGCCCTTTTGGATGCAAGGATATATTACATCCTAATAACAGGCAGAAGGAAATGTATACTTCGACCGATTGTTTTTTATACTTTAGACGCTAATACTTACGCTGAAGTACCGACAGATTGATTGATGATTATCATTATTTTTACATTCCTGGTTTTCGTATAGTAAGAGTATACAAAAGGAAACGAATTATTTATTGACAATAATATCTCTTTATTGATATTGGTTGAGTTCACAACGTTTTGCAGATGCTACAAAAGAGCAGATTGCTTCTTATTAGGAACCCAGGAACCTATCACTAATTGAAACTATTTATAAACTATAGAAAATTTTTGTTTCCTTTCTTAGGTTTTTTTTAAACATTTTTTCTGGTAATTAAGGCGTTGTGCTTTTGCAGTTGAAAGCCCAAAACCGATTCTTTCTCCTTAAACAAATAAACATTCGCACTGACACATTGTGTATACGCTTATAACATAATAGCTATTGAATTACCGATACATCAAGGTCAGATTTACAATTATTAGAACCTGCACGAAGCACGTTACGTAAAGCATTGCTGTCATATTTGCGGCTTGAATCACTTCGCCTCATTCCGCCGGGGCTCTTTGCTCATTGTGTCGCGCTGTATGCAGTCACGAAGCGAATTTACCGTAAATTGGGAACGAGAAATTCAAGTTGATTAGAATAGAAATAATTCTACCGGCACGACAATAGCCTCATCAGTATTTTTTTTTTCTCGGTTAAAATCCCGCGATTTACTATTTATGTCGATTCTGCGTGCCGCGTATTTACAATAGGTACTTTGTCATAATCGCTACGAAATACAGTTGTGCGTTTATAGTATGTATGGACATAAGTTTGGTTTAGGTATGATTCGCCTATTACTGGTAATGGAGTAGATAAAGTCGTGAATAACTTTGAAATGAATCACAACAGACGAGAATTTTTCCAATGATCTCTTAATTCTTCGAATAGTGATATTACCTAATAATAGCAAGTAGAAATACGAGGAGTGTGAATTAGATAATGAGACTGGTGTTTTCTAATTGGTTTATTTAGATAAAATTGCAATTCAACATTGTCTCCATCAAAGTAACTGCTTCGGAAAGTCACTCAGCGCTGAAGGTGGTTTATATCTACTCCTCACAGCAATGTTGGAATGCCTTCCGGAGTTGCAAAATATCGTCGCTGTAGGTAAATGTTCAACCCCGGGAAGTAGAAAAAGCCACAAAAGCTCAAGTCGGACAAATAAAGAGATTGAGGTGTGACTGCCTGCTAGCCAAATAAGCGTTTATTGAAAGTGCTTTTCAATAATAACTGTAATAATAGAGCAAAAACGTTATCTCGCAATCAGTCAAAAATATTAATTCTACTTTGTGGTATGTTTACAACGGCTTTCTTCCTATTGTCTGGCGCCCAGATCAGAAAACTAAGAAGACAAAGAAACACGGGGGAGGGTACATGGGTCGAGCAAAGACCAAGTCGCCGTGACTCTAAAAGATTCAAGGCGACAAGAAGGTGCAAACCAGTTCGCTAAGGAAACAAAGTAGAAACCCAAGGTGGGAGACGGAAGTCAGACCACTGGGGGTAAAAAGGAAACGGTCGAAGGTAGCAAGAAAAGACCTAGGCAGGGCTTTAAAACACTCCTGCAGACTTCGAAGAGACCCAAGGGATCTGTAACGAGGTAGCGTCAGGACTGCGGATGGCAGTAATTGAGTGATGTCATCCGAAAAAAAAAGACTGAGTTAAGAGCAAGTGGATCTGATCCAGGAAAAAGGAAAATATAAAGCATACTGGAATAAATTAACCAGACAAATTACTGGAAAGGCCTTCAAAGAAGAAGACTGAAGAACTACTGCAGATTAGTAGGAATCATCTTCATATCATGACAGGTCTCCTTACAGGGCACTGAAGACTGAGAGGGCACCTACAGAAAATTGGGATCAACACTGCAGATACCAACTGCAGACTGTGTAATGAGAAGACAGAGAACTCTTACCACATTCCCCAATCATTACCTTAACCCAATCATGGTCTTAAAGTGTGAGACATAAGCCCCACATTCAAATCTGGCTCTAAGGAGCCCAAACAAAGTAAATTGTGTTTTTTCGTAGGATTGATGTTGGTACTGTGCGGAATATTTCCATATGAAGTCTTTATTAGTTCATCTTTCCGACAAACTTATTACTGATTATTCAAAGGAGAAATAGAGTTGAGATCGTCTGCTAATTCTTGACGCTGTTTAATCTGTTTAATCGCCCGCGAGAGGTTAGAGATGTATACACAAAAGAGTAGCGGACTTAATATACCACCTTGCGGAATCGCGCAAGTTTTCGGTGAAGGTGTTGATTAACTACTTGGCTTCGAGGCCTTAAACTCTATATGAACGATTTTTTGGCTATCCAAAAAGAAATACATAAGCATTTGGTCTTGCACTTGCTCATCCTTGCTCTTCTTGACGTTGTAAAGTATGAAATGTGCGATCCCATTCTTCGGTGCTCGGTTTCTGAATGATATTCTAACACCAAATACAAGACTTTTCACCACTAGGATACATTCTAGAATATAAGAATCATTATCCGAAACTATTTTCACTCAGATTTTTGCCATCCTCAATTCATTGGTCTAAATCTCTTTCAACTCTTTCCACATCGTTCTGTCGTCGAACTTCATCGACATTTTCGATTTTTTGAAGCTGAAAACAAATTGCTGTAGATTGATTGCGGCAAAAATATTTACAAGTGTGAATGACTCACTTTCAGCCGTCCTTACTTGTTTAGTACAATCAATTTGTTTGTAGGTCAGAACAAGGCATCAGAACGTACTGGAAAACATTGTTTCACAAAACAAATTGTTTTTGACAACCAAATGACTCTAGCGAGTTCAGCTGGTCGTATAAGGGTTAACCGGCCACCAACTCGACTGTAGACAGATCGAAAAATACACTACTAGCCTCGTACATAATATGTGTAATCTTCAAACAATATATGTATTTCCATGTTATACCCAGTTTTTTATCTTAAATAAACATGATATCACTAAAACGACACATCGGTTAAAAAAAGTGTGAATGGAAGTTGTTTATCTGGCACAGAGAAAAAGGATTCTTTAAATTGAATATATATTTGCTGGTATTTAAAACAACCAGTTTTTCAGTTAATACATACTTCCTTCCACTGAAACAAGAGTATATTATTTCAATGAAAAAATACCAACTAACCAATTTTTCAGTTAATACATAGTTCTTTCAACTGATAACAGAATTATTTATAAAACTAACAGCGGCAAGGAAACGTTTCTTTGATTTAAGGAATCCTTTTTTATCCATGTGGAGAAGCCTATTCTATGATATCAATCTCGACTCTTAGTGTGTGGAGCCAGAATCAACTTTCAAATCTCAAATGTATAAACCTCCATTTTTTTTTATTACAGATTGAATTTTCCAGGAAAGAAATCGTAGTTTGTACGACAGACAATGATTTTATAAAAAAAATAATAATTGCATAAGGTTTAAACAATTTCATTTTTTTTAATTATATTAGATTTGTTCCAATATGGTTCCAACACTGACTATCAGATGAATATCAGAGGTATGCGTGCTATGTGAATGTGTTGTAGTACACTTGGCGACTTACAAAACAAATGCCGAAATGCACATGCGTCTGACATTCATATGAATGTGATAATCAGCGGGTTTAGTTGACATACCGTTATTCATTCCCTCTCCCTATCTACACATTTGTAATCATGTTTCTTACAGTGTTTTGCAAAAGTCTTACGTCACTTATGAGAAATTAAAAACAAATTTTTGGACAAAATTAAATTAACTTTATTTCTCATAAATACATATGTATAATATAGTCATAATACTCTTGACATTTACCTGACAGCATGTTGGAATTAATGTAATCCAATGCAAAATTAAACTGATTGCATACAAGCTACGTATTTTTTTTTCCTAAAGAATCCAGATCTGCTAGAAAACCTGGAAATTTCCATTCGAGATGCGAAGGTTGACCCCAGCTCACCCACTAGGAATAAAAGTGAGAGGTCGAGATTGATCATAGAATAGTCTCTTCAAGAACGACTTGCCTTCATAAAGTTTTTTGATCCGGTGCTGTTTCAAGATAAAAAAATCACCCGATATGTTGGAACTTTTGAATGGACTTGTATATATTCCCTAAAACACATACACTACCGTTCCAAAGTTTACGACGAGCAAATTCTTGAATTATGACACTGACATTTGTGCTTTTAAACGGAAAAATTAACCGATTTGTGTTCAAATATTTCCGAGAACTAGTATATGTATATCTAGAACATCGCTTTTGTTAATAAGCTCATAAGAATGTTGCGCATATGGCCGTGAGCTACGATCGGCCTCGCCTTTAAAAATAACCCACGACACGGTGGCATTTTTTTCTATCGATTTAATTTCGCTAATTTCCCGAGCGACGGCGCTGAAAATTTCGCACGAAAATTTTCGAATTTCCTTCGCCGGATAGGTTCGAGCCGTGCGTGTCCGCTGCGACTAGTTCGTCCGGCCTTGGGAGAAATTCTCGGAAGATCGCTTTTAGCCGTGGTTTAGCATATACAAACGGTTCGTATAATCGATTTTTCGCCGATAATGTAAATTGATGTATTCTGTTCGCGTCGAACAAGAGAATTACCATTCCTTTTTTTTTTTAATTCACCGATTGCGCAATTAAGTCAAATTTCGTGAAGATCTTGTTATTTTAATGGTTAGACGTGAGACACGTACACCTCTCAAAATGAGGCGACTTTCGGGTAAAATTATGAAATACTAAATCAGGATTAAATATCGTGGCAGATAGCATAATGCATTTTGTTCGTGTTAAATCTGGATTTTACAGACGGTGTAAGTTTAGTGACGAAAAATCAATGCATGCGGAAAAATACAAAGAAAGTATCCGTAGGAGCAAATAAATTGGATGAAATATTAATGTAAAAAAAAATCACTGTAGAGTCACTTAAATTACCAGAGTCAAACTCCGATATTAGTTTCTACAAATCCGATAATTTGCGCTGGGGGTAATTGAAATTTCCGTTTACGAGTGCCATGATGTTATATTTCACAGATAATTTTATAGAGATAGGCCACTTGAATGCTAACAGGTGAAATCGTTCTTCTGCGCCGCCTAGCGGATTCGAAGAAACTGATTGCATAAGGCGGAAATTTCAAATTAATTAAAATTATGAATTTTTATTATTTGTTCCAATTCACTTTTAAAATCCTCCAACAAATGCGCATAATTGTATTTTGAACACTTTTACAATATTGGGCATGTTTTTAATCTTAAATTTATAGTTATATGTGTGAATTGAAACATTGAATATAATGCAATCAAAAAAAGCAGATAATGGAAAACAATTGTTATTTTAATATAAAATAAATGATCAAAAATCAATTGGTAATTGTTCCCAGGTATTTTAATTTCTTCACATTATCTATTTGTTTCCACTGTGTTCCTATAGTTACATTTCTTCCGCCCTGGTTGCTTCCTCACTCCATTTTGTTTTTTAAATATTTTTTTAGTATCACAGGAACTATCATCAGTATAGATCAGTTCATTTATAACTTACTCATATCTATTTAAAAAAGGATATAACTTCAAAAACAGAAATATCACAACATAACGATCCAAGTTTAATAGAAGGCAGTTGTTAAATTTTTCGATGGTGCTTTCCTTCATAATTTTCCTTTCAGGAGGTACAGTTGATCATTAGCAAGACACCTACAGATCGAAATTAAATATTAAAATCAGGATATTGATTAGATTTTCACAGATCAAAGATACTTCTTACAGTGAATTTAATGTGCAAGCATAAATTTACGGTAATATGTTCTTTGTATGTTTTTTAGATCCAATTTTATTGATATGTCAACAGTAGAAAATAGAAAGAATCACTGAAATTAGGTTTGCCTAAAATTGAAGTGTATGCAGGCTTGCATACTCGCTCTAGATTAAAATTTTTAAATTGTAAGTAATAATATCTATTGTAATTGATCGAAAGTAATTCTTAGTTGTTATATGCATCCTCTTTATTTTATGCTAATGTAAGGTGATTCCATGATTTGCAATAATTTTTTTTTTATATTTAGTTTATACATTTTATAATTCTATTTTCCTCTGTCTGGGTTGGTAGTATGTACGTGTGTCGTATGTACCATCAAAGACAAAAGTTTTGACTCAAAATTAAAGAGAGAAATATTGAAATACTGAAGAAACTCCAATAATTCTATCTCTATTTATGTCAACTTGAGTCAACACCTTTGTCTTTGACAGTACATATAATAAAGAAAACAAGCAGGATCTTATAATATGCACTTCAAATACTGTTATACTACGGAATGATAAAGATTTTAATTACTTAGGTTTAGAAAAATCCGAAATTTTCATTTGTTCCAAAACTTTGCTATAGATTTGTTGTTCAAAGTGTGCTTCTACCTTCTGCAAGTTTGTGAAAACTAATGTTCGATTTGAAGAGAGGAATGTCGGAATTTTTGATTCGATTAAAGGAGAGTTCAAATTCAGAATTCGAATTAGAGAATGACGTTTACAAATGGATTACCATTTAGTTGGACATACAAAATTATGAATTCGATTTAAAGAAAGATTCAAATTAGAGAGGTTGATTTAGGGATAGTCAGCTGTATAGACCGATAATTATTCTGTTCTGCAGCATAGCAATATATATACCGGATATCCACACTTAAGTGTGCACTATTGATAACTTTGTTATCTTTGGAGGTACAGAATCGGTCGAATGGACAAAGTAGTACTATTTTTTTATGGCTGTTACAATTGTGAAAACAGCAAAACAAATGAGCGTCGCGTTCTCTAGATATTCGTCTAAAATTATTTTTTTTAAATGGAACGCCCTGTATATTTTTTTGCAATTTAAAAGAGAATCGCAAACTGAACAAAAAAGTCTTAGTACATTATTATAAAAATATGTCAAATAAAGTAGTTACTGAGAAATCTTTATCTTTGCTTTGTTTGCATGAAATTTATATACTTACCTATGGAAAATTCAAGCGTCACATTCATTAAAGCTTTTAATTTAATAAACAAATAAAAATAAATACAGAAATAGTCAAGAAAATTACTCAAATTGAGTGTTTTCAAAGACAGCTTTCATTTCAATACACATATGTTTTATCAATCTTCTGTGAAGATTACAAGTAGCTCCTAAAATAAATTTAAAAAAAAAGCATTTGTGTAACAAAAGACTTCGCTTTATTGACTTTCCTTTATAATGTCCTCACACAGAGTCACAGTCGGTTATATTTTTCTTTATTATTTTGGTTACTAAACCCACTTCACCTCCATATGGTGACTCACATACTTTTCCAGTGTTTTCATTTCTTTTCAGTATAAATAAATCAGATTTCCATTGCACGAATGCATCTATAAGATTGGATTCAGATCTTTAAATTTATTAACCAATGACGTTATTAAAACTAGAAATCTTTTTTAATTATTTTGTATATTCATACATTTACGACAGTACTTATATCACGTGAAATAAAGGCGAGGATGTCAATTTTTTTATGAGCTATTATTATGTATTGCGACAAAGAGATTAGGTTCATAATATCTAGGGAATGCACATAAATCCCAATTATCTGATAATAAATATTGTAAAGTACGAGCACTTTCACCTTCCTATATCATTATAGTCACATGGCGAGGAATCTCTCAAACATTTCTATTGTGTAGTTAAGCACTTACTTATTTGCATCTCATTTTTATTTTATTACCGTTGTTTTAAATGAGTTAATTTTGATTAAGATTTCCATATTTACTTCTCGCTCGCTTATTTAAACCTTATTCTGCTGTTTATTTTTCGTACGTAGTATCTATTATGCTTTCCGTTTTAAAACTATTTCCGGAAGAAGGATTTGATTTGAATAATTTAATATGTTCACGGCAATACCTGACGTTGTAACTTGCTGACCAACTAATTTTCCCACGTTTAATATGTTTTACGTTTGCATGCTAATGGGAAAATATATACTGTTTTACCGTTGTAAATGATGTTCGTTGGCGCTTTAGTTAGTTATCGGGCGCCGATTGTTTTGAATACACTGCTGCCCCAAAGTTCCTGAACTGGAGAAGAAGATGTGTTAAATTAACAAAAAAAATAGCGATCCACCGAAAAGATTTTGGTTAAATATAGTCAAACAAAAATCATTGTTAAAGTGACAAAAAGCGAATGTTAAAATAATTGTGTAGATTTGACAATATTTTTAGCATTGTTTTAACAATCAAGATAATTTGATTTTAAACATTCAATATTGCTAGGGCAATAAGTGTTCGGGTAAAATAAACAACTATTTCATGTTAAATTAACCAAAAGGATTCATTAAAATAAAAAAAAAAACAGAAATTGCTGGGTTAAATAAACATTTTAAGTTAAATTGAATAATTGTCATCTGTTGTGTCAAAATAACAATTTTTGCTGTGTTAAACAAGAAAATTATGTTGAGTCAAAACAGAATTGCTTTTTAATTAATAATATTTATAAGGGGGATATAAAATAAGGGAAAATGTTCAAGTGTCTTTGTACACTTATCATCTCACTCCCACTTGGCAAAATTTAAATTTCCCACAATTATTTTTAGTAATTTCAACAGAAAGTCATCAAAATAACTAGTAATCTAATACAAAACCATTGGTAATTTTGTGTTTCAATGTTGAAGTTACTAAGAATAACATAAAGTGTAAAATATCGGTAAGGCGGGGATATATTTTTAAAAGTCTCAAAAAAAACACTAATTTTATTGACGTCACTGCCATTGCACATCACCAAACGCTGCTTTAATGGTCGCAATCCCCATTGAATGTTTGAATGGTAAATGCACTAAATTAATATTTTATAACTCTGAATGTTGTGCTTTATGGACCCTTATGTATCGTTACTGGTGTGAAATGGAAGGAACGCCATCTTCACTGCGATTTCTGAAATACATACCTACCTATATTTAACGTATTTGCTTGCTATATGGAAGAAAACTGTTATACACCTGAACCCAAAACGACACCTTCATTATACGGTATTATTGCAGGATTAACTAAAATTTCGGTTAATGCAACAAACATTACATAACATCTAATATAGTTATCTCAACAGAACCCTAAGGTTGTGTTGTTTATATATTTAGGTTTGCGGAAAATGCATATCTGCAAAATGAAATAAAAACTGTTTACAACTATTAATTCATAATTAAGAAACTCCGCTTTCTTAAGAACAGATTATATTAATTAAAAAGAAAATATTTCAACATATATATAAATGATCTAAAAATCCTTGACATTATCCACTACCTTAATACAGAAAAGAAAACCAAAGCAGGTTATTTAAAAAAAAAAAAGGCTACCATGATATTAAATCATCGAATAAGAAAAAAAAAAAATCAAAACATCGAACTTTTAGAAGCAAGACACTAATACAAGGATTTCTTTTTTTTTAATTTAATATCATTTATGGATATAGTATAACATGACTCATTTAAATTAAGATTGAGATCCGTTTATCTAATGATATTCCCACGAAGTGATTTTAAATTACATTTCGAAAAGTTATCTTGCATTCGGTCAAATAAGGTCAAAGAAAAAACACAATGTATATTACTCTTAGTGGTTTGACTTGTTTTTTTTTTCTGGAAACCGTCTGACATGGAGCCTCCTGAAACATTGCAACCTCTTGGCTTCTTGTATTTAGTCTCCCATTTATTTTACCCAGTAAATTATACCAGCAATTCCAGAATGCTAGTACCCGGCATAAATCTTGCTGGTTGATCTAAGTAACTCTCTGGGTTCATTTTTGGCCTGCCAAAAATTGCGTGTCTTCTTGCGTCCAGACTCTCGCATTCATACAGAATGTGTTCTCTGTACTCTCATTACATAGTCTCCAGTTGGTGATTTCAGTGTTGATCCTAATTGTGTGACAGTGTCCTGTCTGTTAACATGCGAAGATGATTCCTACTGAGCTGTTAACCATTTTTCAGGTTTCTTTTTTGATGGTCCATTAATAAAGGTCTTACCACGAGTTTGTCTGGTTGCATTATTCCAGTGTTCTTTTTGTTCCTCTTTGACGCAACTTCTTACCTGATCTAGTGTTGTGTTTTTACACACTCCTAGAACAGGTTCTGGGCTTATATGTATGAAGCAGATGATTTCTTTCTTGCTAACTCATCGACGTTTTCGTTTCCTTCAATTACTGAACGTCCGGACACTCACAGCAAAGTGATTTTGTTTGCAGTCTGTAAGGCTATTCAGTTGAATACATTTCCAAACCAGTCTTTATTATATCTTGGGGTTTACTAGTGCCTTCAATATCACCTGACTGTCTGTAGCAATGTAGATCCGCCTATTTTTATAAGCCCTCTTAAGTTTTTGATGTTTATAAGTAATAAAATCCTTGAGAATTGATTGTCAAGAACTGTTGTGGACAAGGGCCCAGCTTAGTAGAGCTATTGGCTTTCTATTGGCTATAGAACGAACTCGGAATAGAAAGGAATAGGTCTAGGCAGTCAAAATTTGCTGACTGTCAGACCATTACCATAAAACCACCGACTCATGTCCCTTAGTATATCACTGATGTTTTCTTTCTGTTCTGAAATTTTTTTTGCTAATACTAAAGCGGATGTATCATCAGCATACAAAAAAAAGAAGAGTTAATGAAAGGAACGATGTCGTTTATAAATAATATGAATAAGATGGGCCCGAGAACGGAGCCGTGTGGTACTGCCAACGTAACCGGCAGCAAAGAGGATGTAAACGTTTCGAGCATGCTGTTTCCAGATTTGTATCTAATTTTAACAAACTGGACACGATTTATTAGGTATGATTGAAACCACTCAGATACGACGCCTCTAATGCCTAATGCCGTATTGCTCGAATTTAGTAAGTAATTGTTCGTGATCAACACAGTCAAACGTGCGAGTCAAACCACAAAAGACACCAGTCACACAATTTCCCCGCTCCAATGCCCGCACCACTTCATTAATATTAATGAAGATATGAATGAATACATATTTTACTAATTATCTTAAAAAGTATCCATTTTAGATGCGTAGTGAATATGACTTTTGTTTGTATTTTTGTAAGGGCAGTTTGATGAGAAAGAGAAAAATAGGTAGTTGAATATATAAAAAAAAGTTTTGACACTTTTTCAATTCGAAAGTTTAACTGTAATTTTCGGACACGCTGTATAATGCTTTCGAAAAATTCATTCGGTTTCGGATGCTACCCTATACGGTCAACAATTCTACAAATTTCCAATTTGCCAAGTTAAATACCTTTGCAGTTATAGAATCTGTCAAAACTGTCAAAAATTTGAAAAAAAAGCAAATATTTCAAACATGGTTGAAAATAACAACATAGTTGTTTTAACAAACTTACTTTAGATTTGAACGAGGAATTAAAAAATGCAATAATATATATAGTGTTCCATTGAACATAACAAAGTTGACAGCCACTTCCGGTACAACCGGATGCATCAGATTATTAAAAATATTTTAGTTCAATAGTGCACGTCGGTTTTAGTATACTGCGAAATTTTCAGAATTTTCCAATGTACACTCTTTCATATATCGATCTATGCAGTTCTTCGTGAGACATGCTGTATTGTGACGAAAATCGCGTATTTTTTGCTTATTATCATTAAGACGATAATAGTTGAAAGAATTTTAAGCGGTTAGAAAGTTTTCTATCTAGCCAAGGTCGGTGAAATATTTTTTTGCAAACGCTTCATATAGATTAACTAAAAGACGGATTAAATATGCTGAGATTTGCGAATTAAAAGATTGTATTGTATTGTCAAATCAAAAAAATTCTTGCTAATCATTCTAAAGCAATTTATTGCAATCAATGCTGGTTAAAAATCCATCCCGCACTCGTATTTCTTTCTTTATCCTCTGGAGTCCAACAGTTTACCGAATCATTTAAATCAAATAAGAACCATGGTTTTTTTTTCCTAAAGAAGAATCCTTCCAGTATGTATCAAAATAAAAATAGATCCTAGTAGATGCCTATCAGGGTGCATTCATGTCTGCCACGGAGGCTCGCCAGTAATGCACCGGCTTCCACCATCTGGTGTGTTCTCCCTCCTTTCTCAATTTAAATACCAGTCGACGGGTATTCGTGGAATTTCACGTAGCCCGAATCGTCACAACGTTTGGGATCTCTCGTTTTACTGTTCCTTTTTCTCTCTCTCTCTTTCTCTCTCCCTTTCTGGGAGCTGAAAATATAGACTTCCATGCGTAGAGGGAAACATCAAAGGAAGCGCTTAAAAGGAGGGAATTCTATTCGAATGTCGTATACTTCTTTATAATTAATTTTCATCTTTTTACGCCAGCCGGTCTATAGATAGGTGTATAAACATTGCCAGGAATCCACATTCGATGTTGTAGGTGCTCTGATCGTTCGTCGAGGTCAAATTTTTGTGAGTGGGCGATTTACGGATTCCGATGTGACCGAGACGGCATGTACACAAAATATTCAAGAGTCATTATTTGAATTGTATACAGTTTGATCCAAAATAATTTGTGCGATTATTAAACTTAGGCAAATTGTGTGTGGTAAAATATGGTGTATAGTCTGTCCATAGATATGACGGTTTGACTAATGAGCTTTACCGGAGATTATTCACTACCTACTGCGGTAGGTACGGAGAAATTATTACAATGAGGTAATGGGCCGTATTAGAAGAAATTAGGCTTTTCTTAAGTAGAGAATAACTGTGTTTCATTTAATATAAACCCACAGTTTATAATTTAAATCTCATTATCCTAAAATAAACAATTAAATTTGAACAGATCATGTATACTTGTCATTGTATTAACGAATGTTGCATAATGGTATTTTAAATATTAATACCCCTTTCCCCAAAAAGCTAATTTGTATAAATCAATATATACAGTGACTGGCAAAAAGTGGGCAGCATATGGGAAATTTTTAAACTAACTAATTTGACGTAGTGTGCATGATTTTCTCTCACAAATTATGCACAGAATAGGATATGACTGGTGTGTGATCTCAATCAATTTTGTATACAGGGTAATTCAAAAAAAAAAAAAAAACGATTAAATCTCATTTCTTGCTAAAATTAAGCGAGACTTCGTATTTGGATATATCGTTGAATTTGAAACAACATTTATTAAAAAAATTCAAAGACAAAAGAATTTCCCATATGCTGCGCACTTTTTGCCGGTCACTGTATAAAAAAGAACCAAATCCTTGTTCTATACTGTTGGTTGGTATAATATATGTCTTTACAATTTTCATTTGTTGTTTTATTCGTCATATCATAATTCCTTTGTGTTTTGCTTTAAATATTTGGAACCTTCGATATTTGACATTTTCCAGACCTGAAGATGGCGCACCTTTAGCCGAAACATTTTGCCTTAAAAATATAATAAACACATTTTATGAATGAATTATCAATTATTTTTTTTGTATGTTAATTTAGAACGTTATTCGTTAAACCAATATTTAAACGCTGAATTATTGCCGAATGGATTCGATGTGATAATAGAAGAAATACGATGAAAATGAAAGAAAAGGATCTTTCTGTTACATGGTTCACTCATTTAATGAGCATATTCAGGCAAAAGAAGATTCGAGTTTTCTTTTGCCTGAAGATGCTCATTAATTGAACGAAAATGTAGCAGGAATAAATTTAGAAGAAATATAATACAGATTGAAGAGAACAAATTTTTCTTTTCTTCTTTTATTTCCCAAAATATTTAAATAATCATTTTGCGGATCTCATTTCGAGTTGAGGGTGCTGTATGTCTGAGAGATCATGTGAGCTTATTTGAGTAAAAAAAAACAGGTTAATATAAATTTGTCTATTATTTGTGAACGGCAAGTAAAATAGAATTCTATTATACCTGCTAACGATAAATAATTCATATACATAGCATCTGTAAACAAAAATAAATAAATGTTTGTTTTTCACACAGATTTTTTTTAGCATATGTAATATAAGAGTCTTTTTTGTACAAATGATGTGTTAATAAAATAAATATTTCCAAAGTAAAACTTAGTTTATTTTGTTACTGCTAAGGCAACAAAATTCTGTAACTAAATTTTGTGAATCAGTGTTTTGCGTTGGCATTATAAGGAATGCATAAATTTTAAAGCAATTTAAGGAAAAATCCGTATTATTAGACAAAACCACGGTATGAATTTAAAGGAAAATTAAACAAACGTTTTAGGCAAATTTTAAGGAGAAAAAGGAATGCATTTTCTACAGATAAAGAGACAAATTTTACAGTTTACATCAAGCAGTTTCCGAAAAAATGCTGGAGATATCTCAATGAATTTTGTCATTAAAGGTTTTTAATAGAAATTGCAAAAAAAAATAGAAAACAATTTTATGAAAAATATAGCAAAAGTGGAGAAAATAAGAGAAGATTTCAGAGGATTTGCAAATTTTTATAGGTAATAAATATAGAAAAATGCAAATTTTGGAAAAAGAAAAGAAATTTGATGGAAAACTCAGGATTTAATTGAAAATATAATAAAAGAACACAACTTTCAGGGACTATCAGTAACATGTTGATCATTATATGATAGGCAATGAGATCTGACACATGATTTCGATATATTTTAATAAAAAAATCGTTGAAAATCACGGATCGGATAAGATGAAATCATTCAAAACTATTAACATATTAATATTAATTTCAGCACTTGTCGATATGACATTTATTCAAATTGACATTTTGCTGCCACAATATTGCCAATACAAAGTATATATTTTTCCGAAAAAGGTCCGGTAAGTGATGCCAGCGGTAAACACGTCCAACTCATGATTCGACAGGCCATATAAAGTAAACCGTCAGTCATCAAGTAGGTCGTGGTTGAATTATAGGGAAATTAGTTAATTTGGTTCGGGACATTTGAATTGCTATGGAATCAGTATAGTATTGAATTGGTAGCCTTTTGCTGGAGCACGGAATTTAGGCTGAATGTTAATTATTTAGCTTTTCATAAATAGAGGGTAACCTCCTTCTTTTACTCTCCCAATCTCAAATAAAAAAGTACATTTACCATTAATTGGAATGTATTAGTAAGTATTAGTTAATAAAAAAAGTAAGTAAGTATTAGTTAATAAAAAAAAATAATAGCAGGTAAAAAATATATGTTCCCTTTATGGAAAAGTGGCGGTTGAAAGGTTAAAGAAGATTAGATGAAATATGGCCCATTTTTTTATACCTACTTTAAAGCGTTTTATGTTAAATTAGGCCAAACTTTCCAACTCTTTTTTTTTCTTTCTTAAATCGTTTATAATGAAACACGCTTGAAGTTTTAGACATTTTTAAAAATAGGAAAGACCGTGTAATTCCTCGTTTTGTTAAACTTCCCACACAGTTACTCCGCATGCCAATCAATTTTCCGAAGCGAACGTCGAGAATTTTTCTGTTTTGGTTAGCGTCGTTTGTTTCTAGACGCCAACAGCGCCGCGAAGCTGCGGAATCCTGCCACCTTCACACGTCCATTTGTTAAAGTCACCGTCGGACGTCGCGTTATTAGTGACGAGACAAATGAATGATTATACCTATACCTCGTCAGGTCGGGTTTGTTTAATTCCGCCCGCATACCCGATCTAATTTGTTCGTAAATAAACACTACTACGTCTAAGTATGTGGAAATACTCGAAATTCCCTACCAACGTGGAGATAATATATTTAACGTGCGCTGCATAGTGTTCGGAAATCCAGAAAACTGCGGACAAAAATGCAAATTTTCAACAGTTAGATATACCATTTGCATAATAGGGATTATCAGAACACATGCCAATTAGTCATAATCTGAAATATTTACCCTCTTTTGGTCCGAATTGTATTTAAGGGACGTGTACAAATGAGAGGATCATTTTAAATCATATTGTCTAGTGAAAAGTTGTTTGCAGCAGTGAGGTTTTGATAATCGTTTTCAAAGTGCGTGAAAGGTATAAATTTGCGAGTTTTTCTATAAATTGTGTACGGGTTTGGAACTCATGCTTATACAATCAACATTCCCATTTATGTTTACATACATCAAAATTGCTACCATGTTTAAGAGTCTGCAAATAGCTTTTCTTTTTCGTACCACTCTGGTTTCGGTATGACGGATAAATGAAAAAATCCTTTCTTCCAAGTTTAAATTATCTACGAAATTATCCAATACAGATCGTAGAATGTGAACATATAGTTCTGTACTAAATGAACCTTGATAAAAGTATGGACTAGCGATTTAATTAATTTAATTTACCGATTTTTTCATTTACCGGTAATTCGGTAAATGAAAATTAAAATACCGGTTTACCGGTAAATTACCGGTAATTTTCTTTTTTTATGTGTGACATTAATGGGGATTCCCCAAGAAAACAGGGTTAGAAGTTAGCTGGAATAATACATATTTTGCACAATCTTAAGGCATAATAAAATTGAATTGAATAATTGAATTTTGTAATAAATATTTGTATTTAATTGTTTTAACAGCTGTTAGAAGCAAAAAAAAAATATTTAAGGTTCAAATTTTAATGTTATTGTACAATAATGTTGCATTAATGACCTCTCATAATGTGATGTATTCAAAATTGCTATTAATTTAAATACGTGAAATGTTGTTCTAATATATTATTATTTTTAAATATTAAAAAATGAGTGTGGGGTGTTTTGCTTCCTACCGTCCTAGCAAAAAATGAACATTAACCTCGCTTTTCTTTGCGTTGCATTTCGTTATCCATCTTGTTTGAGATTTATTTTCTTTTAATTTCTATATGACTTTTTTCAATTGTTTGTTTTTTTTTTGTGGAATTTTTTGATTCCTTCTCTTTCTAACTAACTCGGTGGAATGGAGGTTATACGTTTCTAATCAAAACATTTTTTTCAGTTTCTTTTCTATGTTCTCTATTCTAGGACATTACAGCGGCTATCAATCTCCAGAAAGTTTAAATTAAAATTAAACAAAAAACATCTCCCATAAAATTAATAATTGGGTAGGTATATTGTCTGATTTTGTTTTTATTTTCAATGTCCCTTTAGACCTTTAAATATCTATAAACAGAATATTTCGTACATACATAAAAATTTCTGGTATGGTTTTTTGGTCAATTTACCGGTTAACCTGTACATCAATCAATCCGGTACAATACAATCCTTAGTATGGACCAACAATTCTATCATTCTAAATGCCACACACCCAACATTGAAACTTGTGGCCCACGAGGAATTGGTAGAAGAGGATTTATAGTGCTTCAATGATGCATATTTTTTTCTGTTCCCCATTCCATTGTTTGAAAAGTTTGTCTCATTATTTTCTACAAATTGTTCCAAAAGCTGCGTACAAGACATCATTCTTCATTCAATGCCCCTATCTACCAAAGCTTGCACTGGCTAATATTTAAACCGTACATACTTGTGTTTCTTCAAAATAGCATGTATCGTACGAACACAAATATGAAGTTCCCCAGACAAGCCTTGAATCGAGTTAGAAGGATTGGCATTGAAGTAAGCCAAAACGTTTGTGTCCAATTCTGCGCTGACAGTATTTCATTTCGTTCTCTCGGAATTTGCGAAATAATAGCAAAAAATACTATCTACCAGGTAGTATCCTATTTGGAAACATTGCCCTAAGGCTGTGTCTTCTGCGTGCAAAATATGGGTCAAGCATGTTACATTTTTCTTTGTGACTTAAAACCATTACATATAATCTTTTATCAATAACAGTGCACAATAAGCTTAGCAGAACTGTCAAAATAATGGATTCTCAGAAGACGTTATATATAATACCATTAGAAAACACAAAAACAAAATAAGAATTAGAAATGTGAGTACATTAGAAATTAGAGACAAGAAGAATAAGAAATATGTGAAATTACCGTTTTATCCAAGTTACACGAAAGGTCTACAAAAAAATTCTCTAAATTCAACCTCCCCTAAATGGGGATCGGACAATGTGTAAGTATTCACAGCTTGTCAAGTACTGAATAAAGTATGGTTTTGTATCGTTGAATAGCATTCCAATTGCGAATAAATAAATGTATCGAAGTGAAGGGGCACAGTTTCGAACACATGGCTCTTTCAAATGTTAGTTTATGTTAAAATAAAAAACACAAAATCATGTTTGCTTGCTTCTCTTTTTTGTTTTTGCTAGTCGTTCAGAATCATGTTTTTTTGCGATTATAGTGTAATCTGTTACGAATCGAAAAAAGTTTCAAACAAAAACTACATACTTGATGGCGTAGAATCCGAATCCGCAATACAATATGGGGGTTCCGAATTAAGATTTCAAAGTTGTGCTCCCTCCCACTGTGAGGAGGGGGAGGGGTCGAGTTCGGCACTATTCAGTGAGCCCCCTACATTATAACATAATCTTATTAAGATCTTTTTTTGAGTTGATGCAGTGTTTTAGAGATATTCCGTTGTATCAAGATAAAAAAACTACGAGATCAATTAAAACGCGTTACAAGCAGCATTTGGCTCATCTTAAATTTAGAAGGTTTGACAAATCTAGTGTAGCCGTACATATGCTTGAAGAAAACTATAAAGTTGACAATGTAAAGTTAGTTAAGAACGTGAACAACTGTGTACATATTGAATTCAGATTTAGGACCCTTAAATTCTTGTCTTTATAGTTTATTAAGTAGAAGTAGTAGATTAGATGGGGTTAGGATTAGTGACTAGTTAAGCATGACGGCAGTCAGCCCTAACTGTGATCATTGTACCGTGACCTTTTTTAGGTATAAATTAGAGTCGTTTTAGTGTAGTTATTCAGTTCAGTGTTTCTGCTGATGTGATAGTTTTGCTGTGGAAACATACGTCTAGTTTAGTGTATTGTGGCGAGGGATCTAGAAGAAGTTTGCATCATTATATGAGTCGTAGCTCTTTTTTTTCCATTTAAGGGTTACACTCTCATAACAATATTGCGTGCAAAATATAGAGGATGATCCATTTTAAAAAGCAAATTTATCCATTATATCTCGTAAACGCGATTTTCAATTGTTTTCTTTTTTTCGTTTACACGATTGTAATTACCGTAAAAAAACTCTACATCTTTGATAATTTAATGAATATCGTAACTGCAATATTAACAAAATTGGCGATAGTGTGCTGATAACTTTGAACATCCTGTATAATACATACTTATGTTTCGATCACAAACATTAATTTTGGGAGTATTTTGTTTACTACCGTGGCACATTCATAGAAACTCATGTAAATATATCTTTAGTATTAGGTACTATTTTATTTTTTTACACCTATCGTTATAGATTTAGAAACGATTTTTGTCCGTGTTTTCGGACTTTCGGAACACTGTGCGTTGGTGCGCTTAGGCATCAGGTAAGCCCATAAAAATAAATCAAATTAACGGCGACTCGGCGCGCGCGCGCGCGGTCTCTCTCGAAAATAAATAAACAAAAGCGGTGCGAGGCGTGTGCCTTATGGAACCCCGGAAGGAAGGTCGCGTGTGGGAGTGTCGTCCCCCGCGGCACGGCAATGGACACGTCGTATAGTAATTCTCATCTTGCTCGTCTGTTCTGCGTCGCCCTCCTCCTCTACCCCGCGCATCCCTCTTTTTTTTCCCGCTCGTTGACCGTCACCGCATTCCATTGCCCCTCGTCTTGCGTCTCGGCGCGCGCTCACAACTTACTATATACTAGCCGTTCGGAAAACGTCGTCGCTCCGGCAATTTGTTGTGTTGCGCTCGACGCGGGCCCCCCTTCTCGCGTTGCCCCGCGGGTATTCCCCCCACCCTAGGCGCGCCGCTACTATACACGTTTTTTTTATGTGCGCGTGTACACTACGGAATGTGCGTGCATGCACAATGCTGTTGCCGCCGCTACTGTTATTGTATGCGTCTCTCTCTTTCACTCGCCATCGGACAGCACAGGGCATTCTCATACTACGTATACCTATGCTGCTTTTATTATAGTATATTCGAGAGAATGATGGGTGTATATCCTATCCTACTACTGCTGCTATACATAGTATTTATTACAGCGTCTCTGTCGCGCTCTAGAACGCGATCGCCTTTTGTTCATCTATGCAGAAAGGAATGTGTAGATTTTGAACTCCCCAGATCACATACATAGATAGATTATTATACGTTGTTGTACGGGCTCACACATAAATTGTTGCGTGTGTAACCTCTCTGCTTCAACGTTATTGTATTCGTTCGCTGGCTTCCTTCAATTGATAGATGGGATGGGATTCTTTCGTATGTACAGTAATCAAAATATCTAATGTCTCCCCCTCGAATCGGTGGTTCAATACTTTCTTCCACATGCAATGTGTCCGGAGTCCGGTTAAAGGCTAGAAATGTCCGGACATTTTGCAAAAACTGCAATAGAAGGCTCCAATGCATCAGCCGTTCAAGTCAACTTTTTGGACAAAACGAGTTAAGTTCATATTCTTGTACAGTTTGAAATTCTAAATCTTCCTATGCATAAAGCAGCTCATTAGGTTTATGAATGTTGAAACTAAGGTATATAATGGATTTTTTTATAATTGGATACTTCGCATAAACTAGTCGAGTCTTCTTTTCTCCCTATAACTCATTTATTTATTTGCATCATATTTCGACGTTTTCAAAAAATAATGTAATAGAGTCATCGCAAACAACAAAATATGCAACAATTATCAATATTGAAAAATTCGATTTCAGAACGATTTTTACTTCTCCTAAACATTCTATCTTAAGTGACTTAATCGGTTCATGCATTGGACCTCTCCAGAGTTATTCTAATCTATCTATCTATCTCTTCTCAAACTAAGCAATAATTTCGGCATGGTTTGTATGGAGTTTTCAGATTTCATAAAAAAATAAAGGTGATCTCATTGAAGCTGCTATAGAAGCAGCAAAAAATATTAATGGAAGTTCTAATTGTTGTGTATCTGTATGGTTGATGTTATTCTCTGAGTTCTATTGCTTCTATTGGGAAATATATTTGTATTAATTTGTAGAATTTTAATTATTTATTGATCAAAATGCATCCCTCTGCATATACGTAACAGCCATAACAATGTCTGGGTCAGTGATTGATGTCTACCCTTTTTCCAAGGTTTTTTTTTCTTGTAACCTGGAATATTCATAGTGACATTTCGAAAGGTGTCTAACTTTTCCAAGATTTTTTCATATAGTCTCGAATGCTCACAAGTAGAATTTCTTAGGAAGTGATAATTTCTATAGTACTTTTACTTGTTCAAACAGTATTCCTGATTTTTTTTCCTCTCAAAAAAAGAAAATGTCGTAGAAATAAAAGTGCCCTGACAGAGTTTATTTAATTGGAATTTAATGCATGAAAGACAAACAAAATATAAAATTTTCTAAGGCTTACCTCAAAACCAATGCACGCCAGTTCCCTGATGTTGCTTCACATTGGTAAATTTTAAGTCTTTCCTGAGAGATATTACATTTTTTCTTGGTAATATTACAATGTTAGAGATTTTTTTCTAAGAATAAGAAATTTTTCCATAAATGTTCACGTAAAATACATGTATAATGGCAAAATTTCCAACATTACAGAATTTTCTTTAAATTTCTGTAGATTTACCCCCATTCAATGCGGAAAATCATAATAAAAGTGATTTTTACCCAGAAGCATTACCAAAATTTTTTAGTGTGTAGGTGAGTAACTGTTTGTTATAAGTGAAGGTATAAATCGACCGTCATTACTTGTTTGCTTTTAGAACAACTCTTAGAGAAATGTCTGTTTATTTGGAAATAATTTTCAAATTTTATGAGTAACCTGTGGGACCTCCACGAAAGTTGTTACCTTTCTGCACCTGTTTGGCGTACTCATAATCAAGTAGTCTAGCTCTTGTTGAGACGTACGGATGGATTTTATGTCTGATATTGGATAAGCTTTTAGCAAGGGATTTTAAAGAAAGATAGGCAAATTACAAAAAAAAATGTGCTTATCGGTCAGTCGAAACACACAAATGTTACAGAGATTAGCAGAATATCAGGAAAAGTAAATTACATAAGTGAGTTTACGCTCTATTAATGATTTTTGTAATGATGGCACCCGAAAGACCTCCAATTGTCACTGTTTGCACACAGTTCATGTGCCCAAAGAAGATATCTCGCGCAGCGAATCCACTATTCACGTCTGGTATCTGATTTATCACATCAACAGCGCTATCTGCATCATCAGTTTAAACCAGTTGAACAATACCATCAGACTTTTCAGAATCAGAGCTTTCTTTTTCTTGTTTGATGTTTCTTCTCTGCCTTTGTTTCTTGCTGGGGAAAAGTTTTCTGACAGCTTTATGGGCAGGTTTATTTTTATGTTTAGTTACCACTGTATTTAGATCTTTCTTTTACAATTGAATTTTTTGGTTCATTGTTTAATAGTTTTGGGTTGCTTTTTAAGCAGTATTTTTTCTTTGCGACCTTTTGATAGACTCGACTAGAGACTTAAATCTCTTAGCTTTCTTGGTGGATTTTTTTTCTCCATTGACTCTGTACGCTCGGCTTTGTACAGAAACGAAGGAACAGCAAGAGCCTTATCATATCTGCTTCGGGTTTTTGATGATGAAAGCATAACGACTGGCAGATGGTGAATATCAGTTGGCGAAAGAGCCGTCGAAGTGGAGGCTACAACTAGTGGAGTCGTTGAAGGGTGCTTTAGGTGGCGTCGCAGCATCAGGTGCAGATCCTTCATCCGGCATTCAGCCGGCAGGTCTGAATTTCAATCCGCCAAATGAAAAAAAAAATTCCCACACTTTTTAAAACAGTTTCTACTGTGGCTGTGCGCATGTATGCTCGACCAAATAACGCACTAATCTGATAAACAGAAAGTGCGCTGAAAGGGTGGACATCTAACCAATTTTCTATTATTTCGTTTGAGTAGGCTTTTTTGAAGAAAGCCATGTATGCAACATCCAAATTGATTTATTTATCTGATATATTAGAATAGCTAAACAAGCCAAACTTGAAACTACAGGGTTAATAAAACGCCCATCGCTCATTTTTGGGATAACAACAGGCGTTCGTAGTACATTTGCAAAACTGGCCCCATAAAGTTTATCTTGGAAACTCTGCTATGCTTGAATACCTTTGCACCAAGATCGAACAAATGTTTCAATAGCGTGTATTTCCGCTGAAATATATTTGGATATTTTGACAAGCTTGCGAAATATGTGGTTCTAGGCCCATATATTCCTATTCCAGTTCCTTCTGCCGTTTTGGAGCCATCAGTATACCATTTGATGGCATTTCTATTCAAGTTCAAGATGGCGTTATGATCCCACTCGCTCCTGTTACTGAGCTTTGTGATGAATTCCTTCACAAAGCTGAATTTTTTTAATATATTATCCCGGGGCATATCCCAGGTTTGATCACCATCAGGAGATTGAGGCCTATGCTTAATCGTTTCTTCCTTGACCATTCTGAGTGTGGTTCTTTTTGCCACGCCCTCTACTACAATATGGAGGGGGGCAAGATCCAATACTACTTCCATAGCTGCTGTTGGACAGGTTCTCATAGCCCCCGTTATGCATACACATGCTAATCTTTGCACTTTCGAGAGGTTAATTCCCGCGGTGGCCAGATTAGTTCTTTTGCTCCATGCTACTGATGCATAAGTGATGATCGGTCTTACTAACGCTGTATTCATCCAAAACAATCTCCAATTTTTCCCTACAAAGTTTCTGCACACCATCAGAGCCCAATACCATAAGAAAGGAAATTAATAATCATCTTCAAACGCTTGAGTCTGATATTTAACCATATTTCTGGATTTTTCCGAATAAGAGGCTGCATTAATACGAAATCCATTTCCTGTATCATTGGTTGTTGCTGATATTCCTACAAAAAGTAGGCTGACTTTTTTGAGCTGCCAAATGATTCTTTAACGCGTTATGTATTTCAGGAACGTTCGGAATCGTTACTTCAATTTTGGTGCGTTATGCGTCATTTTTATTCTAATTTTCCACGTTCTTTATCTTTCGAATATTCGCACCGCTTGCTTCCGCTTACTTCTGTCTGGATTTTCAACTCTTCCGCGAATAAAGATCAAAGTCAGGCATACTCTCTTTAAGAAGACACGATATTGGCCTTGATAAAAACTAAAACCAAGAGTAGAAACACTTAAACCAATACGTAGATTTCTACGATCGTTGTTCATACTATACTCTGGTGGACTGGGGTTTGCACAACGTTCTGGATCTTCTGGCCGATGTTTGGTCCATACTCGCAAAAGGTGCCTCTTCAGGCCTGCTGCTACAAGATGTCTTTTGTAAGTATGGACGAAACGGCCAGAAGAAATATAGTATAATAGAAAAATTTGTTAAGAATAATTATATTATATATTAACAATAAGTTATGTTTAATAATAAAAAAATAGCATCACTTTTGTCCAAAACTATATTTTTTAAAGCATTTTTTTATTTTATTTTACTGATTAAATATTGTAGAGTTGCAGGGGGTCGCGAATATAATCGAAAGTTCACAAAATGGTCGCGATTAGAAAACGTTGGGAACTACTACACAGGTAAAAATTTGAGGGAGTGAAATAGGGAGCCTCCGGTTTGGAAATATTTTGTTCCAAAAAGGAGTTGCCATAGCTAAAAACAGAAAGTATTTCCTCGGTTTTGTACAAAATCTTAACAAAACGGAGAGATTGAATTTACTCCGTTTCTAACACGATTTTCAAGGAAGAATAATCTCCGCTTTCTCTCCGCATCTACACTACCGTATTTAAGCCCAAATGTGAACAAATATCCTAACATTGCATTATATTTCTCCTTCACGGAGGTGATAATTTGTTTACTTAACAGATGTTTCTATTCTAATACCTCAACGCCAAAAAGGGAAAGGATACCTCCGATTGGAACATTTGTTCTCCAAATCGTAACTGTTTCCCTAAACATTTGAAAATTGCAAGTTTGCATAGGGCATGCGCATTTATTAAGCGATATTAGTGCAGCGCATGTGCAACAAGTCTGGACGTAGTCACTTTGCAATAGTTCGAGAATGGAGAAGGATATGGCGGAATGCACTGTACCTGAAATTTATAAAATACACATCAGAGTAAAGTACGAAAACCGTAAAAGATGGGTAAGGTTATGGGAGCAAACATCACCAGGGCAGATGTAGATAAAGCAGGTAAGAAACTCGTGCATCCTTATTTAATTTCAATCTACGATGTACCAATTTAATTGGCCCCCACTACATCTAGGTGTTAGCTCATGAATAAAAGCACGTTTATCTTAGCTGAATCCGTGGTGTTTCAATTGTGTCGTGCCTTCAACCCACGGTCGGTACCAAACTCGAAGAAGCGACTATATTATGGATAAATTAAAGCAATTCCAATGACGGCTGCTCTGTGACCGTAGAAGAGGACGTGCTTAGTGTGTCTATCCTAGTAATCATTAGGAATATATCAAAATAATTCAAGAACTTGAGGTTCGACGACATTTTTGATGCATTTTTAATGATAAATAATAGAATAAATGCACTGAGCAAGGGTGCTTCTGTCCACATAGAATAGCCCTCATTGATTAACTCCAATATGATGTTAAACTTAGCTACTATGGAGCTAGGTAACATAAAATAGAGTTAAAAACCTTCTCACTAGAGAGATATTCTCTTCTCTCTCTCTGTGGCAGGTACCTCTTAACGGAAATAAATTTATGTGTAAAGATGAAATACATTCCGAAACGGAGTTAACGTTTGTTTATTGCGGATGTAATTATTTCCAAGTGGAGTTACTTGCATTAGCAACGGAGATAATTTTATCTGATACGATAGTAGTATTGCATACATATGGGGGAAATTGCTCCTTAACGGATTAGGTTGCCTCGGTTAAAGATGTTTTTTCCCCTATGAAAAGCAAAATTATCTCTGTATTCCATCCGTTTAGTAGCAAAACATTTAACTCCGAAATGGAGGCTCCTTGAACGGATGGTCGCGAGGGAACACCGGAAAAGAGTTAAAACGGTGTTAGATTCAACTCCGTATTTTTATCTGTGTATATTTTAATGACGAAACTAAAAATTAATGGATTTTTGCTGTTTGAACTGTCGAAATAAAGTTGCTCTTTTAAGATTATGGTGCTAATCTTATTTTTTTTGTTACAGGTAAATCGAAAGTTTCCAAGTGCACATTCCCTCATTTTGCTATTTCCAGCAAGGTAAAAAAGAATTTCTTTTAAGTAGTAAATAATACTTGTATTGTATGTCAATACATCGTGTACAATAAGAATCTCGAATCGAACTTCGTTTTATCATATCAGGGACGTACTGGCGATCTCACCTTAATCGTATTCATTTATTCGATATTTGCGCGAGCTAAAATTAGTTTAGGGTGTGTCCGTCAGAGTCACATGTAACGTGTACACACACACATACACACACACGGATACATTTATTTAATCGCGACATTCTCATCGTATCTATATTCGATTAGCTTCGCCTCGATCAGGACCGTCAACTGGATTATTATATATGTATTCGAACCGTTTAGGAATTTTTATGTTGCTTTTATAAAGGAAATGCGACTTTTTCAATATCCGCTGCTCAAATTGTTTTAAATAATCACACGAGAAATGCCTATACTTCGCCGTCCGAGAGAATATTAAACGCGCCACAGAACTGTTCTAATAATGCACACATCGCCATTCCATACATAATAAATGTAAATGTGTGTATGCCTTTTCGAGATAATCGGCTTCTTTTTTTTTTTTTTTTCTTTGCTTCTCTCCTATCAGGTATCGCGATCTGGCGGTAAGTTAGTTTTAATTAATTCAAAACCGGCAAGGAAAGGAGATTGCGGAGAGTGAAGTAACGTGTATACCAATACCATATAATACTCGTTTAATTCGTTTATTTTTTTTTTGGCGTTTAAAGCCGCGTCCAGACCGACGGCCGAATCCTAGCCAAGGCACATGTGCTCAGATTTGGAAAGGATTTGCTTTGGTCTGGACGGAGCGACCGAATGGAACCAAACGGCATCGAACGCTACCCTTGGCGTTGGAAAGCCTTCGCTCTCGTGTCGGTACGTCAAAGGATGTTCGATTCGGTCTGGACGGGATTTGTGTTTGTTCAGTTGCGTACGGGCGAACGAAAAATAAGATACACTAGTAGCGTAATATTTTTAGCTAAACTTAAGAATTATGTTTATAATTAAAAGAGCGGTATCGGGAGAATGCCGTATTGTGCAGGGTCTCACAATAAAAGCTGTAAATTAATCAAGAAAAATTCTATGTTTAAAAAAGGTTTGCCATTGAATTCGGCTGTGATGAAGGTGGAATAAAATGGAAAGTAGAGAATCTGCTGATCTCTTGCCAATGTGATGATTACGAAAAGGGTTCAGATGATTTATATCGTTGAAATTTATTATCAACTTAATTGAAAACTAGTATTTTAATAATTAAAAAAAAAATAGGTAGCTTTGGTTGTTGTTAGCAATTTTTTTTCTCTTTATTTATTTGTTATATTTTAATCAGTTATATAACTTCTGTTCACTTGAATGGATTCATCAAATATTTCAATTATGGCAGCACAAACTTCGGGAACAATGTAAAATATAGGCTGTTTCGATATTTTGAATATGTGTGAGAAACTTGCGTTTGAGTTTCCCGTGTTCAAAAAATGCAGTGTTGCTGCAAATCTTTCTTGAGTTTCTATGCTTCATAATTTGTATTATGTTTCGAAATCTTTGGTTTTAGTAAATTAAGCAGAACATCAAATAGTTCCGGTGTCATTCTGCAGAAATTTCGAAAATGATCACCGTCTTCACTTCAAATTCCGTGATTAGATGACTTCCGCTATATCTGCTTCTCTCTTCAAAAGATGTTGTCATCCACTAATGTCTTGCCCAACGTTTTCTCTTTTTTCTTAATAACGAATTAACGATTATTCCCGCACTCGCAATTATCAAATCATTATCTTCCCTACTCGACATTTTTATCACCGAACCGCATCCAACGCTGTCGAACCCGCATTTGAATCTCGGTGTGGACGGCAAGACCAAATCCTCTCAAATCCTTTGCAACGGCACATGCCCCGCCCCATTTGCCGTTGGCGTTGGCGTTGGAATTCGGCCGTCGGTCTGGACGCGGCTTAAGGCTGAGGTGGTAAACATATCCCAAACAGGAATCGATATGCATAGATTTAAAAAGGATTTGAATTTTTAAAATTTGTTAGAAATTCTCGTTTGACGATCATCAATTTGATACGAAGTTTAGGGCACACAATTAGACCATAGAATTCATATACTGGCTCATCCAGAAAATGATGGAGAAGTTTTGGCCCTTCCGTTTAAAAATTATGCACATATTTTGATTAGAAAAGTATCAGCACCCATGCAAAATAATTATTCTCACATGTGAGGTAGCTTTCTAATATCGAAACGTAGAGAAATCTATGAATTAGGCTATGTTTGTATATGTATTTGCAAATTTACTGCTGTTAAAATGCACGCAGTATTATACAGGGTAAGTTTTTTAAAACCTGACAAAGGTCAAATTTCTTATTCCAAAATACATACTAATACTTCCAAAAACAATATTGTATAGAATTGCTTAACTATGGAAAATTGACAAATAACTTCATGATAGTGCTGCCAGATAGCCCGATAGTTACTAGAAGCATGTTTTTGGGGATGACAACATATTTTTAACATAATTTGGAAATCGGGTAGAAGTACCAACTGTATTTGTTAGGGATTTGAATAAAATATTATTAGGTACGCAACGAAATTTCTTGTTATTCGTCTAAGCTTTCGCAATCAATTTATTGCTTCTTCAGAGACAAGTAATTGGAAAAACTTAAACAAGGTCGACATTTACATTCAGAAATATATAACTTTTAGTAGCTTCAAGAGAAGTTATATATATATATAAATAAAAAGTCGCTTATAATGGTAGAAATTAATGCCGTAAGTCGAAACCGGTTTTGAATGTGGCGATTAATTGCCTTCAAAACCAATATCGTAACCAGTTTTAAACTCGGTTTTTAAAATCTGTTTTTTAATCGGTTTTCAAAATCGGTGTATGTATATATATAAGAAATTAGAGTGATATTCGGGTGTTGGGTCTGTCAATTAAATTAAATAAATACCTCCATATTTCGTTATATTTTTATAACATCTTCAGGAGGATCTACAAATATACATAAAATGAAACAAGATATAAAATTAAAATAAGTTAATTACTTACAAAGTTGTAGGATTCAATGACAGATGACAAACGTCAAAACAGAAAAAATTATAAATAGTTAAAACATTCAAATGCAAGGCAAGACCAGACGTATTAACAAAAAAAAATTACAGTTATACATATAAAATAAATAGAAAAAATAGAAAAATTATTGATGAATCAATATTGCAATAAATACTACTTAACTGATTTGTATCAGTTTTAAAATTAATAGCATTATTACAATTTTTTATGTTTACCATTTCCAAAAATAATCGTTTTTTGTAGTTTGGTTCTAATTCATGGATGGAAATACCATGTCATTTCTATCTTCTTAATTTTAAAATAGATTTTCAAGTGTTCTTACAAAATATGAGTAAATTTTAAATGATTAAGTAAACTAATAAGTGTTAATTTCCATTTCACAAATTTTACAAAACCTTACAATTTTTTAAACCTACTTTTCCAAATTTATCAAATGCCTTTATTAATGATCCGTTACTATAAATTTCCATTTTTGATTTTTTGCTCATATGCGTTTTAAGAAAATTTTACTTTATAAACTCTTCAAAAATTTTTACCCTGAAGAAGACAACAATTAAAACTGTCGGAAGCTTGGTTTAGAATTAAACAAGAGTTTTAATTTTTCCTTTTGACTGCGAACCCACTAAACACCATCAGACTACTATTGACTCAAAGCATGTATATTTTAATATGCATTATTCCTATCATCTTGACACTTTACACTCCAAAATGTTAATATTATTATCTTGTCATTTAAATAAATTACCAGCAGATGGAATAAAAATTCTTAAACTCCAGATCTAAATCCTCATATTTCCAACTTGCTAGTCTTGTAGTTATCAATAGCTATTTCCTAATAGAAACATTCCCATAACCTGTAGTATAGTACAGTGAAGTTTAAGAACCGAGTCAAAAACTAGAATATATAATTATTTTTTTTTTCTTAATGTTATAAACATTTTTGAAATAAAAATAAAAAATAAGAGAAAATTGTGATCTACAATCTTATTAAAATATTTTTTCTTCATTTGTTAATATATTCGTAATATATGTAATGTATGTGTAATAAATAAATAAATAATAATCTAATCAATCAATATTGTGTATGACAGAAGAATGAATTCAGAAGTTACTATCCTGTCATACATAACATTAATTGATTAGATTTTACTATATGTAGAATAATTTTCTCCCATAATAATTTCATTCAAAATTTAGTTTTGTGATAACTATAACAACATAAAATTTATTTATCATTTATCATATTAATAATTTAGGTAACGCTTTTATACATTTCTATTTAATTATTAGAATAGTTATTATAACCATCATCTATTTGGCTAAGCCTTTTGAAAAAAAGTAAAGCAAGTAATTATATTTTCAAATTTATATAATCACATAAACAATTCTTTCTTTATAATGTCCTACAGTCTCTTATAGTCTGACGATATGATAAAACATAAAAAACTAGTTGTTTAATTTATACATTTTAATAAAATGATTCTGGGAAGGCATTGCTATATATTCTTTTTAATTATTTACCATCCGTTTTGAATTATTTAGAAGACAAGATTTATTTAAAAATAATATTTACAACATTTGGTGTGTGTCAAAATAGAATAGGCATTTATTGCCCATTTATAATATATTTTTGTATTTCAAATACGTACCTGCGTTGAAACTGTAGACGTTAATAATACAAATTGGGGTCAAATTGAAATTATGAATTATTTTTGGAAGTTCCTGTTTTAATTAATTTTGTATTTGTAAATTGTACTGTATTTTGTAGACCAAATTAAAAAAAAATGGCTTCATGATTTATTCTGAAGGAGTAGCAAATTTATATTTTAAACAAAGTTCGAATTTTTGTTTTTTCTGTCGGCTTCAGATTAGCAGGCCAGTCTCCTCATAGCATTGGTGAGCCATGATCTTTTGCACTGCACAAAGGCTTGTATCAACAATTCTTGCAGTTTCGCATTTTCCTCTGCCATTTTGTCACAATAGGTTTTATGGACTGAAATCAATGCTAAACCAAAAAACTTTATAAGCAACATTTCATAAAAGTCGATGGCAAATAACACGTATGACAAATAACATTTTCCGGAAAATAAATTATTGAGCGCCTACTATGGTTTACAATTTGCAAATATAAGGCTCAACCAGAAATGTGGCCTTAATCTTTCGCTCGCCAATATTTTATTATCTCTGAAAATAGCGAAATGTTCATTAAATAATTTAGGGCATTACAGTTAAAAACCTGTGAATATTTCATATGATATTAAATATCGTTGATAATCAATCCAGAAATTTGTTTAGCCGCTTTCAAAACACCTTTTTTAAAAACCGGTTTTTGAAACCGGGCTGTAAAACCGGTTTTACAAATTTATTTTTAAGATCAATTTTAACGAAAAATCGGTTAACCGGTTTTTAATATCTGGGAATTTTCGCAGCACCAGTAAAAATATAAATAGATATTTAAGAAATTAATGGAATTCAATACTCCTTTAATATAAAGGAGTATTGGAAATCCATTATTCATTTTACAATTTTTCACACAAGTTTTTTAATAAACTACTTATTTTATATTCCGACTTCACCTCGAATCAAAACAAACAAATCTTCCCGTTCCATTCTGTTAAACTAGGTTTCTTTCATCTTATCCTGACTTCTTTCATCCGTCCATTGTGAAGTAGATCTCTTTTTTTTATTGTTATCTTAACTTATTACTATTTTTTGTGCATCGAGACGGGACGAATAAAAGCCACACTTTAATTGGGATTCCAAATGCCACGGTCACCGCTTTTCGAATGTTGTCGCCCATAAGATACATTAAAATTGTCGATAAAAAAACGCAATAAAAAAACGACCTTACTNGAATATCTCTAAAACTGTCAAATCAAAAAAGATTTAATAGATTTGTTATAATGTAACGGGCTCTGAATGGTCCGAACTCGCCCTTCCCTCTCCCCTCAGAGTGGTAGGGGGCAACTTTGAAATCTTAAATGGGAACCCCCATTTTGTATTGCAGATTCGGATTCTACGCTATCAAGTATGTAGTTTTTGTTTGAAACTTTTTTCGATTCGTAACAGATTGTGCTGTAATCGCAAAAAAAAAACATGATTGTGAACGTCTAGAAAGAATACACAAAAAAAAGAAGCAAGCAAACATGATTTTGTGTTTTTTTATTTTAACATTAAATGACATTTTAAAAAGCCATTCAACAACGAAGAACTTTACTTTATCATACCCATTTCAGAAAAATGTGTGTCGAAAATGTGCCTTCCACTTCGATACATTTATTTATTCGCAATTGGAATGATTGCACACAACTGAGAAGTGTTTCCGGCGTAATCCTTGAACAAGCGTTGGTGATTCGCCCAATCATGTTTTCCCTCGTGGTTGGCAATTCTGTTTAAACTTCAGACTTTATGTGGCCCCACAAAAAGAAGTCAGGGGAAGTAAGATCTGGCGATCTTGCAGGCCAAGATACTGGACCACCTCTTCCGATCCATCGACGATTGTAGGCTCGATCTAATACTTCTCGTGCTATTCTTGAATAATGTGCTGGACAACCGTCATGTTGGAACCAACTTGTTTGTCGTACGTCCAAGGGAAGGTGTTTCAGTAACACTGCAAGTTCGTTCTGCAAGATGTTTCGATATTTTTCATCATTTAAGTGTCCATCGATGAAATATGGACCAATAAGCTTATTGCCAGTTATTCCACACCAACCACTTACGTTCCAAGGATGTTGATGTTCAACTTGGCGCAACCAATGGGGATTTTCGATACTCTAGTAATGCATGTTGTGCCGATTAACCGTACCGTGATTTCGTGAATTGTTCGCCTACGTCAAGAAAATAATACTCGAGCAAAAAATTGGGATTATCTTGTATCCGTTGGAAGCGCCCATTGACAAAATCGCACTCGATTTGAAAATCATCGCCATGAAGTTGTTGATGCATGAAAACTCTAAATGGATGATATTTCCTACGCTTCAATATTTGGCACTTAGTGGACTGAAAAATTCCTGATCCGTGAGCTATTTCTCGAGTACTAATGTGCGGATTATTAGCTACTGCAGCTAATACCGCGATTTTATTATTCTCTCCAGCAATTGTTTTTCGGTGATTACGTTTTCTTGGCTGTACAGTTTCTTCGCTAGGGAACTGTTGAACGACTCGGTAAAAAGAAGCGCGCGATCGCACTTTGTCGGGAAAACTTTGTGAATAAAGATTAACAGCATCATCGATATTCCTACCACTTTCTCCATAGATGTAAATCATTTCAATTCCCTCTTGTAATATTATAGCCTATATTACTGTTCAAATATTCAACACTAACTGATTTGTATTGGATTAATAATCTAAATGGGGATCGGACAATGTGTAAGTATTCACAGCTTGTCAAGTACTGAATAAAGTACGGTTTTGTATCGTTGAATAGCATTCCAATTGCGAATAAATAAATGTATCGAAGTGAAGGGGCACAGTTTCGAATACATGGCTTTTTGAAATGTTAGTTTATGTTAAAATAAAAAAAAACATAAAATCATGTTTGTTTGCTTCTCTTTTTTGTGTACTTTTTCTAGACGTTCACAATCTAATACATCTTTAATATTTTAACCAACATCGTAACTGCAACATTGGCAATTGTGCGCTTATAACTTTGAACATCCCGTATAATACATACTTATTTTTCGATCATAAACATTAATTTTGGGAGTATTTTGTTTACTACCGTGTCACATTCATAGAAACTCATGTAAATATATCTTTAGTATTAGGTACTATTTTATTTTTTACACCTATCGTTATAGATATAGAAATGATTTTTGTCCATGTTTTCGGACTTTCGGAACACTATGCGCTGGTGCGCTTAGGCATCAGGTAAGCCCATAAAAATAAATCAAATTAACGGCGACTCGGCGCGCGCGCGGTCTCTCTCGAAAATAAATAAACAAAAGCGGTGCGAGGCGTGTGCCTTATGGAACCCCGGAAGGAAGGTCGCGTGTGGGAGTGTCGTCCCCCGCGGCACGGCAATGGACACGTCGTATAGTAATTCTCATCTTGCTCGTCTGTTCTGCGTCGCCCTCCTCTTCCCTCCGCGCATCCCTCTTTTTTTTCCCGCTCGTTGACCGTCACCGCATTCCATTGCCCCTCGTCTTGCGTCTCGGCGCGCGCTCACAACTTACTATATACTAGCCGTTCGGAAAACGTCGTCGCTCCGGCAATTTGTTGTGTTGCGCTCGACGCGGGCCCCCCTTCTCGCGTTGCCCCGCGGGTATTCCCCCCCACCCTAGGCGCGCCGCTACTATACACGTTTTTTTCTATGTGCGCGTGTACACTACGGAATGTGCGTGCATGCACAATGCTGTTGCCGCCGCTACTGTTATTGTATGCGTCTCTCTCTTTCACTCGCCATCGGGCAGCACAAGGCATTCTCATACTACGTATACCTATGCTGCTTTTATTATAGTATATTCGAGAGAATGATGGGTGTGTATCCTATCCTTACTACTGCTGCTATACATAGTATTTATTACAGCGGTCTCTCTGTCGCGCTCTAGAACGCGATCGCCTTTTGTTCATCTATGCAGAAAGGAATGTGTAGATTTTGAACTCCCCAGATCACATACATAGATAGATTATTATACGTTGTTGTACGGGCTCACACATAAATTGTTGCGTGTGTAACCTCTCCGCTCCAACGTTATTGTATTCGTTCGCTGGCTTCCTTCAATTGATAGATGGGATGGGATTCTTTCGTATGTACAGTAATCAAAATATCTAATGTCTCCCCCTCGAATCGGTGGTTCAATACTTTCTTCCACATGCAATGTGCCCGGAGTCCGGTTAAAGGTTGGAAATGTCCGGACATATTGCACAAATTGCAATAGGAGGCTTCAATGCATAAACCTTTCAAGTCCGTTTTTTGGACAAAATGAGTTAAGTTCATACTGTTGTCCAGTTTGAAATTCTAAATCTTCCTATGCATAAAGCAGCTCATTAGGTTTATGAATGTTGAAACTAAGGTGTATAATGGATTTTTTTATAATTGGATACTTCGCATAAACTAGTCGAGTCTTCTTTTCTCCCTATAACTCATTTATTTCTTTGCATCATATTTCGACGTTTTCAAGAAATAATGTAATAGAGTCAGCCAAACAACAAAATATGCAACAATTATCAATATTGAAAAATTCGCTTTCAGAACGATTTTTACTTCTCCTAAACATTCTATCTTAAGTGACCCTAATCGGTTCATGCATCAGACCCCTCTAGAGTTATTTTAATCTATCTATCTATCTCTTCTCAACCTAAGCAATAATTTCGGCATGGTTTGTATGGAGTTTTCATATTTCATAAAAAAATAAAGATGATTGTCATTGAAGCTGCTAGAAGCAGCAAAAAATATTAATGGAAGTTTTAATGGTTTTGTATCTGTATGGTTGATGTTATTCTCTGCGTTCTATTGCTTCTATTGTGAAATATATTTGTATTAATTTGTAGAGTTTTAATTATTTATTGATTAAAATACATCCCTCTGCATATACGTAACAGCCATAAAAAACCTTAGAGAAAGGGTAGACATCAATCACTGACCCAGACAATAACAATGTCTGGGTCAGTGATTGATGTCTGCCCTTTTCCAAGGTTTTTTTTTCTTGTAACCTGGAATATTCATAGTGACATTTCGAAAGGTGTCTAACTTTTCCAAGATTTTTTCATATAGTCTCGAATGCTCACAAGTAGAATTTCTAAGGAAGTGATAATTTCTATAGAACTTTTACTTGTTCAAAAGTAAAATTGCAAAGAAAAATTCAGTATTTCTGATTTTTTTCCTCTCAAAAAAGAAAATGTCGTGGAAATGAAAGTGCCCTGGCAGAGTTTATTTAATTGGAATTGAATGCATGAAAGACAAACAAAATATTAAAATTTCTAAGGCTTATCTCAAACCCAATGCACGCCAGTCCCTCCACATTGGCAAATTTTAAGTCTTTCCTGGGAGATATTACATTTTTCTTGGTAATATTACAATGTTAGGGATTTTTTTCTAAGAATAAGAAATTTTCCCATAAATCTTCACGTAAAATACATGTATAATGGGAAAATTTCTAACATTCCAGAATTTTCTTTAAATTTCTGTAGATTAACCCCCATTCGTTGCGGAAAATCATAATAAAAGTGATTTTTACCCAGAAGCATTACCAAAATTTTTTAGTGTGTAAGTAAAGTAGTAAGTGTAAAGTAACTGTTTGTTATAAGTGAAGGTATAAATCGACCATCATTACTTGTTTACTTTTAGAAACAGTTAAGAACTTTTAGAGAAATGTCTGTTTATTTGGAAATAATTTACAAATTTTATGAGCACCCTGGGGGCCCTCCACGAGAGTTATTACCTTTCTGCACCTGTTTTTTAAACCTGTTTGATTTTAAAGAAAGATAGAGAAATTACAAAAAAAGTGTTTATCGGTCAGTCGAAACACACAAATGTTACAGAGATTAGCAGAATATCAGGAAAAGTAAATTACATAAGAGAGTTTACGCTCTATTAATGATTTTTGTAATGATGGCACCCGAAAGACCTCCAATTGTCACTGTTTGCACACAGTTCATGTGCCCAAAGAAGACATCTCGCGCAACGAATCCACTGTTCACGTCTGGTATATCTGATTTATCACATCAACAGCGCTATCTGCATCATGAGTTTAAAGCAGTTGAACAATACCATCAGACTTTTCAGAATCAGAGCTTTCTTTTTCTTGTTTGATGTTTCTTCTCTGCCTTTGTTTCTTGCTGGGGAAAAGTTTTCTGACAGCTTCATGGGCAGGTTTATTTTTATGTTTAGTTACCACTGTATTTAGATCTTTCTGAAGGGTTTTATCTTTTTCAATTGAATTTGTTGGTTCATTGTTTACTAGTTTTGGGTTGCTTTTTAAGCAGTATTTTTTTCTTTGCGATCTTTTGATAGACTCGACTAGAGACTTAAATCTCTTAGCTTTCTTGAAGCAGTTTCTATTGTGGCTGTGCGCGTGTATGCTCGACCAAATAACGCACCAATCTGATAAACAGAAAGCGCTCTGAAAGGGTGGACATCTCTCGCAGACGGGAATTGTCAATACCATAAGGAAGGAAATTAATAATCATCTTCAAACCTTTGAATCTGATATTCAACCATATTTTTGGCGTTTTCCGAATAAGAGGCTGCATTAATACGAAATCCATTTCCTGTATTTTTGGTTGTTGCTGATATTCCTGACAAAAAGGAGGCTGACTTTTTGCACCGCTGGCAAACAATGATTCTCTAAACGCGTTTATGTATTCAGGATCGTTCGGATCGTTACTTCAATTTTGGTGCGTTATGCGTCATTTTTTATTCTAATTTCTCGTTCTTAATCTTTCGAAATATCGCCAGCGCTTGCTTCCGCTTACTTCCTGTGTGGATTTTCAACTCTCCCGCGATAAATGATGATTGGCTTTGATAAACAACTAACGGAGAATAGAGAAACACTTAAACAATCGTAGATTTCTACGATCTTGTTCAATCTATAAACTTGGGGCTAGGGCGATGAACAACATTCTGGGTAATGCTGGCCAATGTTTCCGTCATACTCGCAAGAGATGCCCCTTCAGGGCTGGCTGCTAACAAAATGTCCTTTGTAGGTATAACAAACGTCGTCCAGAAAGGAGTACCTAGAGTGGGCAATCGATCGCATGTGTAATCGATCAATCCTGATTTCTACAGGCAATTATTTAGTCTGAATATATGGAAAGATAAGAAAGTTTTTGCAACACAGTCATTTAATAAACTTTGTTTATAACATAGATAACTAACTGGCTTTTTTAAGTAATTGCATTAAAAAGTTTCCTGTGTTAAAAAAATAATTTCCGATGGATAATGACAACGAGTAATATTTCATACAGACGGAAACAAACTACTACTGGGAATGCCACTAGGACTAAGCGAATTTTCGAAAAGGATAAGGTGAAAAGAATCAAATTGTCATTCATTCATCACCGTTCTTTTTTTTGACTTAATGAAAAAGTGTTGGAATAAGAATGAGAGTAAGGGAAAATTAACACCTCATGGGTAAATACCGATCAGTTTGAAAAGTAAAAAGAACAAAGAACATGCTCATAGAACAAACGTAGAAATATTGACCATACTCATCTTCTAACGTTGGTTTATTGAAAATTATGGTGAGAAAACTATAAAAAAAAAGTCTGGCCTGGCTGCGGGAGACAGCAATATAACCCCAAATACACTCCAAGCGCTACCAGGACAGTAAAATAGAGCACTTCATCCATTATGAAAGCATCAAGAAAAACAATGGCGGTGCCATATCATTAACCTGTAAATTGGCGAAAGCTATTGGGGATGCGAACCATGAATTTTATATTATTTATTATTACTTCAGAATTACTTAAAAGAACGGTAGTTTCTAAGGAAGAGAAAAGATGACTTTTGTATTTCCTAAGTTGAACAAATTTGAGAATTTCCAAAAACCAAATTATCCAGCTGGTCATAGAAGGGGAAGGTACGTTTTTGAACTGAGAGGAAGCGCGTTGAATGAAATTTTGTTTTAGTTTTATTGAATTATTATAGTTTATGTCATTATTTATCTGTTTGTCATTTCTATAATACATATTTTCTGTTATTTCCGTAAGTTTCCTTTTTTTAAATTCAAATTTTTGTCATTGGATTTACCTCATGTAAGCTTTGAAATCCGGTTTATAAGAAAAAATAGATGGTTGATTCGAATTGCCCCCTAATAATGGAGCAAAACCGATCACGCTTGATGTATTAAAAAATAGTGTTTAACACATTGGCGTTAATAATACATGATGGTATGTGTAGCTAAAAGATGTATGATATATATAATTTTTCTAATTTTTTTCGATCAATAATAATAATAGCAGCTTAGAAATAGTACTAAAATCGATATGGAATTGGCTCCACCTTTACGGTATGTAACATATGAATTAACTTTGTTAAGTGACATGCAAAGGTTAATCATCACATTAACTATCAATAATTTATGTTTAATAAAAAAAAACTAGCATCACTTTTATTAAGTCCAAAAATATATTTTTTTAAATCATTTTATTTTTTTATTTTCCTGATTAAATATTGTAGAGTTGCAGGGGGTCACGAATATATTCAAAAGTCCATAAAATGGTCGCGATTAGAAAACGTTGAGAACCACTGTATTTTAATGACGAAACTAAAAATTAATGGATTTTTGCTGTTGGAACTGTCGAAATAATGTTGCTCTTTTAAGATTATGGTGCTAATCTTATTTTTTTTTTGTTACAGGTAAATCGAAAGTTTCCAAGTGCACATTCCCTCATTTTGCTATTTCCAGCAAGGTAAAAAAGAATTTCTTTTAAATAGTAAATAATAGTAAACTGATTATGTCAATAGATCGTCTTAAGTGCACAATAAGAATCTCGAATCGAACTCCGTTTTATCATATCAGGGACGTACTGGCGATCTCACCTTAATCGTATTCATTTATTCGAAATATTTTGCGCGAGCTAAAATTAGTTAGGGTTGTGTCCGATCCAGAACGTCAACATGTAACGTCCACACACATCACACCAGCACACACACATACGGATACATTTATTTAATCGCGACATTCTCATCGTATCTATATTCGATTAGCTTCGCCTCGATCAGGACCGTCAACTGGATTATTATATATGTATTCGAACCGTTTAGGAATTTTTATGTTGCTTTTATAAAGGAAATGCGACTTTTTCAATATCCGCTGCTCAAATTGTTTTAAATAATCACACGAGAAATGCCTATACTTCGCCGTCCGAGAGAATATTAAACGCGCCACAGAACTGGTTTTATAAAATGCACAATCACGCCCAGTTCCATACATAATAATGTAATGTGTGTATGGCCTTTTTCGAGATAATCGGTTCTTATTTTTTTTTAGTTTGTCTTTTGCTTCTTATCCTATCAGGTATCGCGATCTGGCGGTAAGTTAGTTTTAATTAATTCAAAACCGGCAAGGAAAGGAGATTGCGGAGAGTGAAGTAACGTGTATACCAATACCATATAATACTCGTTTAATTCGTTTTTTTTTTTTTTTTGGCGTTTAAGGCTGAGGTGGTAAACATATCCCAAACAGGAATCGATATGCATAGGTTTAAAAAAGATTTGAATTTTTAAAAGTTTGTTAGAAATTCTCCTTTGACGATCATGAATTTAATACGAAGTTTAGGGCACACAATTAGACCATAGAATGTATATACTGGCTCATCCAGAAAATGTGGAGAAGTTTGGCCCTTCCGTTTAAAAGTTATGCACATATTTTGATTAGAAAAGCATCAGCACCCGTGCAAAATAATTATTCTCACATGTGAGGTAGCTTTCTAATATGGAAACGTAGAGAAATCTATGAATTAGGCTATGTTTGTATATGTATTTGCAAATTTACTGCTGTTAAAATGCACGCAGTATTATACAGGGTAAGTTTTTTAAAACCTGACAAAGGTCAAATTTCTTATTCCAAAATACATACTAATACTTCCAAAAGCAATATTGTATAGAATTGCTTAACTATGGAAAATTGACAAATAACTTCATGATAGTGCTGCAGATAGCCCGATAGTTACTAGAAGCATGTTTTTGGGGATGACAACATATTTTTAACATAATTTGGAATCGGGTAGAAGTACACTGTATTTGTTAGGGATTTGAATAAAATATTATTAGGTACGCAACGAAATTTCTTGTTATTCGTCTAAGCTTTCGCAATCAATTTATTGCTTCTTCAGAGACAAGTAATTGGAAAAACTTAAACAAGATCGACATTTACATTCAGAAATATATAACTTTTAGTAGCTTCAAGAGAAGTTATATATATATAAATAAAAAGTCGCTTATAATGGTAGAAATTAATGCCGTAAGTCGAAATCGGTTTTGAATGTGCGATTAATGCCTACAAAACCAATATCGTAACCAGTTTAAACTCGGTTTTAAAATCTGTTTTTAAATCGGTTTTCAAAATCGGTGTATGTATATATATAAGAAATTAGAGTGATATTCGGGTGTTGGGTCTGTCAATTAAATTAAATAAATACCTCCATATTTCGTTATATTTTTTATAACATCTTCAGGAGGATCTACAAATATACATAAAATGAAACAAGATATAAAATTAAAATAAGTAATTACTTACAAAGTTGTAGGATTCAATGACAGATGACAAACGTCAAAACAGAAAAAATTATAAATAGTTAAAACATTCAAATGCAAGGCAAGGCCAGACGTATTAACAAAAAAAAATTACAGTTATACATATAAAATTAATAGAAAAAATAGAAAAATTATTGATGAATCAATATTGCAATAAATACTACTTAATTGATTTGTATCAGTTTTAAAATTAATAGCATTATTACAATTTTTTATGTTTCTTTTATCATTTTTATTCATTTCTCTTTTCTCTATTTTACCATTTCCAAAAATAATCGTTTTTTGTAGTTTGGTTCTAATTTATGGATGGAAATACCATGTCATTTCTATCTTCTTAATTTTAAAATAGATTTTCAAGTGTTCTTACAAAATATGACTAAATTTTAAATGATTAAGTAAACTAATAAGTGTTAATTTCCATTTCACAAATTTTACAAAACCTTACAATTTTTTAAACCTACTTTTCCAAATTTATCAAATGCCTTTATTAATGATCCGTTACTATAAATTTGATTTTTTGCTCATATGCGTTTTAAGAAAATTTTACTTTATAAACTCTTCAAAAATTTTTACCCTGAAGAAGACAACAATTAAAACTGTCGGAAGCTTGGTTTAGAATTAAACAAGAGTTTTAATTTTTCCTTTTGACTGCGAACCCACTAAACACCATCAGACTACTGTTGACTCAAAAAGCAATGTATATTGTTAATATGCAATTATTCTATCTTGACACTTGATACACATCCAAAATTGTTAATATTATTATCTTGTCATCTAAATAAATTACCAGCAGATGGAATAAAAATTCTTAAACTCCAGATCTAAATCCTCATATTTCCAACTTGCTAGTCTTGTAGTTATCAATAGCTATTTCTTAATAGAAACATTCCCATAACCTGTAGTATAGTATAGTGAAGTTTAAGAACCGAGTCAAAAACTAGAATATATAATTATTTTTTTTTTCTTAATGCTATAAACATTTTTGAAATAAAAATAAGAAATAAGAGAAAATTGTGATCTACAATCTTATTAAAATATTTTTCTTCATTTGTTAATATATTCATAATATATGCATAAATAAATAAATAATAATCTAATCAATCAATATTGTGTATGACAGAAGAATGAATTCAGAAGTTACTATCCTGTCATACATAACAATAATTGATTAGATTTTATTATATCTAGAATAATTTTCTCCCATAATAATTTCATTCAAAATTTAGTTTTGTGATAACTATAACAACATAAAATTTATTTATCATTTTATCATATTTACATAATTTAGGTAACCTTTTAAACATTTCTATTTAATTATTTAGAATAGGTTATTATACCATCATCTATTTGGCTAAGCTTTTGAAAAAAAGTATTAAGCAAGTAATTATATTTTCAAATTTTATAATCACTATAGCAATTCTTTCTTTATATATGTCTACAGTCTCTTATAGCCTGACGATATGATAAAACATAAAAAACTAGTTGTTCAATTTATACATTTTAATAAAATGATTCTGGGAAGCATTGCCTATATATTCTTATTTAAAATTATTTACCATCCCGTTTTGAATTATTTAGAAGGCAAGGTTTATTTAAAAATAATATTTACAACATTTGGTGTGTGTCAAAATAGAATAGGCATTTATTGCCTATTAATAATATATTTTTGTATTTCAAATACGTACCTGCGTTGAAACTGTAAACGTTTAATAATACAAATTGGGGTCACATTGAAATTATGAATTATTTTTGGAAGTTTCTGTTTTAATTAATCTTGTATTTGTAAATTGTACTGTATTTGGTAGACCAAATTAAAAAAAAAGTTTCATGATTTATTCTGAAGGAGCAGCAAATTTACATTTTAAACAAAGTTCGAATTTTTGTTTTTTCTGTCGACTTCAGATTAGCAAGGCAGTCTCCTCATAGCATTGGTGACCATGATCTTTTGCACTGCACAAAGGCTTGTATCAACAATTCTTGCAGTTTCGCATTTTCCTCTGCCATTTTGCCACAATAGGTTTTATGGACTGAAATCAATGCTAAACCAAAAAACTTTATACGCAACATTGCATAAAAATCGATGGCAAATAACACGTATGACAAATGACATTTTTCGGAAAATAAATTATTAAGCGCCTACTGTGGTTTACAATTTGCAAATATAAGGCTCAACCAGAAATTTCCAAAATTTCAATGTGGCCTTAGTCTTTCGCTCGCCAATATTTTTTTTTCTCTGAAAATAGCGAAATGTTCATTAAATAATTTCGGGCATTACAGTTAAACCTGTGAATATTTCATATGAATATTAAATATCGTTGTATATTATAATCCAGAAATTTGTTACCGTTTCAAAACACTATTTTAAAACTGGGTTTTTGAAACCGGGCTGTAAAACCGGTTTCACAAATTAATTTTTAAGACCAATTTTAACGAAAAAATCGGTAACCGGTTTTTAATATCTAGGAATTTTCGCAGCACCAGTAAAAATATAATAGATATTTAAGAAATAATGGAATTTCAATACTCCTTTAATATACAAAGGAGTATTGAAATTCCATTACTCATTTTACATATTTTCACACAAGTTTTTACTATAACTACTATTTTATATTCCAACTTCACTCAAATCAAAACAAACAAAAATCTTCCGTCTCATTCTGCATACCAGGTTTCTTTCATCTTATCTGACTGTCTTTCCGATCTGTCCATTGTGAAGTAGATCTCTTTTTTTTTATTGTTATTCTTACTTATTACTATTTTTTGAATCGCATCGAGACTGGGACGATAAAAAGCCACACTTTATTGGGATTCCAAATGCCACGGCCACCGCTTCGAATGTTGATCGCCCATAAGCATACATTAAAATTGTCGATAAAAAAACGCAATAAAAACACGACCTTACTGCGATTTAGATAAATTCTTACATAGAAAATGCCGTGGCGCGGACGTGTGACACAGAGTTTGGGAAAATGGCCACAAGAAGGCGTGGTTTTTTTGTTTACCTGTCATAACGAAAATCGAAATAAAAATTGTGGGAAGCTATTCTATTGCTTAAGATGTTTTGCACGTACAAAATCATCTTTGGTGAAGTTGATATGCTTTGTGATTCTAATCTTAAGTTCAGTGTTTTTGTGAATATTCCAAAAAAGAATAACGTCTTCTTGTGTATATTAGTGAATAGTTATTATTAAATGGATAGATTTCTTACATTTTGTTTTAAAACAGATACAAATTCCTCAAAATCAATCAAAGATGTTACATATTTTTTATTGTGTCTGCAAGAAGTAAATACTCAGAGGGAATATTTTAGTTGCATTTTAAAACCATTGTTTATTTCACGAAATTTAATAGTCAATGAAGAGGACAAAGGTTTGGAAAGTACAAAGTGTTCATTGTGCACCCTGCGCTACTACTTTTTGTCACATTGATAAGATAACCACTAGCAAACAATACAGCTTAGCAATATACACGGAAATTTAGTATAAATAATAGATGGATTGTCTTTAAAACTGCCATAAGAAGTTACAGATAAATCTTATCCTTTGGCACTGGTGATAAACAAACGTTTGCAAGTTGTTTTTCGTCAAAAAATTAGGAGAACAAGGATTGTTTCTGTACATAAAATGTTGGCAAAGAAAGAAATTATAAATCAGCATCGATATTTCCAATATATTCCAAAGTCATAGAAATAATAATTAAAAAAGAAATGATTGTAAACTATTGTATCATACTATGATACAGACTGTTCCCTACGATTTAATATTAGTTTAATTACACCTATATTGGTTATATTTACCTTTTCAAATTAATTGTCATTCTGAGCTTGGTTTCTTTATTTAAATTAAACATCTTTTTTAATCCTTTATTACGTTGTAAGAAATTGAATTATTTTTTCTTGATTTTCTTTGGTCTTTAACAACAACAATTTAAAAATTAAGTATAAGACGTTTTGGTTACATATTATATATAACATTATTGAAGTATATAATAAACAAAATTAGTTTCATTTGTTTCTGTCATAGAAGCTTTGTTCTTTATTTAAAATTGATGTATTACATGAGATAAGTACGAATGTAGTTTCTGCCCTGGTGGTACAAATAACTATTAATTTTAAATAACCCCACAGAAAAAAAAAAATCTGAGGGAGTCAAGTCTAGGGAACGTGGTAGCCACTCAATTAATGAAGACCGCAATTTTTTTTTTAAATAATACCCTCTTTTCCGACGAAGCCACTTTTTACCTGAATGACACAGTATGTCGTATGCACAATTGCAGGTGTTGGTCAAGAGAAAATCGCCTCACTAGAGTGAATATTCTCACAGTCAACGGCAACAGAAATTAAATGTTTGGATGGGAATAATCGGACGACGTTTAATAGGGCCTCACTTTTTGGAAGAAACCTTACAGCAGCGCGTTATTTGGTCTTTTTGCGGTTCGATTTAGTGTCAGCTCTGACAACAATGTTACCAAATGATCACGAAGCAAATGTACCCCATCAGGATATTTGGTTTCAACAAGACGACGCCGCTTCTCACTTGCAACTAAACGTCTGTCAATATCTTGACGCCACATTTCCTGTAGAAGGTAGATAGGACATCGAGCATAATTGAGTGGCCACCGCGTTGCCCAGACATGACTTCCTTAGATTTTCTTCTGTGGGGTTATTTAAAAACAAAAGTTTATTAGAATTTACGCTGAAGTGCACGGAAAAAAAAATGTCAAAAAGCCAACAATTGTAAGAGGCAGTTAACGAACAATTTGTGTGGGAATCGACTGGCACAACTATCTAAAATTTCTATCACACGATTGTGAGTTAACGGATTGTAGTTTCTAATAAAATACAATATTGTTGTAAAAATTACTGAAAAATCTATTCCAAGCGTTGAACCAATAGTGTCACATTTAGTACAGATATTGTACGAAAAACACCTATTTGCAAGTAAAAGTGAATAAAATTTTTTACCCATATTTTACACTTCTGGTGAAAGTAACACATTATTCTTTCGATTAACACTACAATTTTTAGCAAAAAGTATAGTGTTTGTATCAATAATAACGCATTTAAATGCAAATTTTATCATATATAATAATATATAATATTAAAAAATAACAGTGGAAAAAATTGACATGTAATATATTTTTTATACATTATGCGAAAAAAAACAAAAACTCACAACAATGCCATTTAGCATCAGAATCACAATACTCGTGTATGAGGTGCAGGGCATATGACAGACTCTGATTTGATGACCTAAACTGTGTTTACTTATACAGTTCCAGAAGATACCTGACCTTGAAAAGTCCCTTAACTTGTCTCGATTAGTTTTCGAACACCCAAACAGAGAAGCTCTCAAAGTCACTGAAGTAAATTCTTGAGCATCTTCATTTACTGCGTTATATAAAACAAAAATAAGTTAAAATTAATACACGATGTGTTCTATCATTAAGCATTGAAAATAGCGTGAATATATACTCTTATTATTCTTAAAGAATTGTTGTAAATTTCACCATCAACACTATAAGTACACACCCAGCAAGATACAGCCATCAGTAGAAATATTTACTGTATTGTTTGGATTAAAGTAAATTTATATCGCTTTCAGTTACGACCAATATGTTTTACATATATTGCCGATATATGTGCCTCTTTGAATTGACCACTTACTTAGAAACAAAAATATCGAAAAAATAGAAAGTTTTGTGTCAAAATTGCCACAACTGTCGTGTACTCTCGAAAAACCATTGTTGAAAAAAATGTCACGTTGTGTGAAATTATAACAAAACTTAACCACAATTAAGATGTAATATTAACAAAATCTGTATAGGTACATAATTACTGCCACAAATATCTTCTTACAATTGTCGGTATTTTCAAGAGTTTTTCCGTGTGGAACACAGTACGCCGAAACCTGCGCGACGATACGAGTGTAACCCCTTGTGTACACTGATCGTTAGTGCAAATGTTGCGGAGAGCACTTTGAACATTTACCAAAAAAAAAAAAAAACAATGATGACGCCATGAAGCATTAAATAATTTATGAATTTTGTTCATTATTTTATCACCACACTGTATACCAAGATAAGTATGTTACGTTCTAAAAAATAAATGGCTGGCCTAATATTTTACAAAAGGACTCCTAGGAATGTTAATTGCAAGCGGTACAACTACCACTTTACAAAGCCAAAGATTAAAACTGAAGTTGTTAATATTTGACGCATTCTCATGTAAAAAAGTTCTAAACCGCCTTGAAAAAACAATTCTTGAAAACGCCGGCATTAATATATGAGAATATTTATTTGGACTACTTTTTATTTTAATTTGTTATTTATGTCTGTTGTATTGTTTGTTACACTAGGTGTGTTTTTTGTATGTTAATACAGCAAATAAACCTGTATGATTAGTGTTATTAATACTAATTTTGTTTTATTTGAATTTCAATTTTCGACGATTGACAATAATTTCGGAATATAGAGTGTTTCAAAAAAAAAGCAATAATTCTACAAATGTCCAGAACAATTTGTAACATTCCATTACGGTAAACTGGTGCGCTCTGTGTGCTAGTCATTTGCAATGCGATACACCGTTATCTGGCTGTACATATGTACGCAGACCGAAACAGATAGTAACAATGCGGTGACGACTTTCAGAGGGCACAATTAATTACATTATACTTATTTATTATTCGGAAAATCTCGTACGTAATTCGAACACATATTTATATAAACATAGCGATAATATTGCATCAAATAAAGTTTTTTAGGTAAATGTTTATTTATAACATACATATATAATCTTAAAACAGTTTGACGTTCATTCATCTGTGTTTATTTAACATTTTTGTTCGTTACTTATCGCGATTTGACCTCGTTAATTTTTGGGCCAGCTACGGACGTCGATGGCTTTATCTCTTTTACGCCAATGAAACATCGAAAACATGCAAACCGCTTTCAAATTTTGCCCACGATGAAAAAAAAAGAGGGTAGTTAAGATAAAAATATAAACTATTTCTGTGTGAATCTCAAAAAGACGAAAACAAAGAATAACTAATGTTAATAGAAACTATCAGCGATGTTTAGAAGTTCCTTGACACTCTCTTTGTTCCACGGATTCCTCTAGCATTAGCAAGAGGAGCCGTAAAACGTAAGTAAACCATTATAATGCATATAATACAATACCATGAACTAAAACCCTTTATACGACTCGTAAACATTCCTGGCATTATATGAGATCAAATGATGTATTTATCTACACTTTAAGTATGATTCTTCTGTAGATAGTACCTCTTCATGTTAGGATAATGATGCTTGTTGCAATACTTTTCCTGGCTTCTACGCCTACTAGATATGTATATTAACTTTAAAGTGGTGTGTGCGTTTCCACATTTGATAAGCTTGGAATGCGAGATAAGCTTATCAGTTATTGACATTTATGTATGTAATGTAATATGGTGTGACAAAAAATTAGGATATTTATTCCACTTTTTGAAAAATATTCTTTCTCAATACGGCTGTTGTTTATAGAGATATCTAATATACGAAATGTGATTTTATTCGTAGTTAGATAAATGAATTACATTCTCGGTAAAGTTTTTTTTTTAAGCGATAACATTAATTAAATCATTAATACGTGGTAGTTCTTAAAGTAATATTAAATATCAATTAAAACTTTGCCATAAACATGTGTTTTTGAAATATAGGATGTAAATTTTGTCTTAATTAGTCTAGTAAAAGTAATAGCATTGGAAAATTATCTGGTAATAGTCAAATAAATTGATCTAAAGGTTTGAAGCAGGTACAGACCCACTACCCACAATTCTCCTTAATATCGTTTTGTAAAAGTTTGCGAAAGAAAGTGGATTAAAAACAAAAAGGAAACAATATGCAAAGTGCAGCGATAGCACTTACATACATCTTTATTATTCGGGTTGTAATCTAGATAGTAATTTGATAATTTAGGGATGTAATATAATTTTTAATTCTGCACTGGTATTTCATAAAAAAAGGTGCTACGGTACAATTATTTTTTTTTCAAATTGAACATCCTGTATATTTTTACATTATAACAGATCTCTAATCATAATCTGGGAAGTTTTGGACCAATGTCTTCGAGAAACGAGTTAGTTTATATGAAGTAATTTCAAAGCTGGAAGACCAAGGCAAAGAAGCACTGTACAAGGAGAAGACAAAAATTTTAGACTTACAATTAGTAAACTTAATTAATTCTTGCGGTTAGTGAGGTTAAATCTGCTCCATGCCATTGAACTATAAATGATAATTGGTTCAACTGTTTCTGTGTCAAAGCGGGGTGTTTGCTAGTTTATTATTTCCAGTTTATGCTTATTCCAAAAAACTTGTTGTATAGATTCTAGAATAAGGTTCAGATATTACGGCTTCCATTTCCCCACTGAACCAAATTTGGGTCCTGAAACAATAAAAGAAATCATTGTTCACATGAAATAATGCTTCAATATCTGGCCTAAACAAGTAACGAGTTCATCAAATTCAATGAAAAGGAAATTTATTGACGGATTTTATTGGGAGCTTGATTGGCTCAATGAAATATGTTATTGTTGTAACGAATACCAGTTTTGTTTTAGCAACTTTATTTGGTTTACTGAACGATGCGAGTTATCAAGCTCATGTATGAATTCCAGTGGAAGAATAAAGAAAGCATTAATACAATGAATATTACTTGTTTATATGCTAATCACATTAGCACATATTTTATTCATAATCCTAATAAATTTTAGATATTGTTATAGAGTAAAATTGTAATTAAAACAATAAACTTAATCATATGCATAGACTTTTTTTCCCAAATTTACTATTGAGTAAGCGTTGTAGCTTTATTTAAATAGATTGCAGTGAAAGTAATATTAAAAGATTGATATCAAGCATTGAATATTACTAAAAAGCATCAAAAGAAAATGCCTAAACAGTAACCGTAAAAAAGCCACCGAAGCAGGGGCTCATGATCATCATGAGGAATCACCATACAAAGGGAATAGAAATATGAGTTTCTGCTTACCAATTGCATTTGCATTCCCCCAAGAGCAAGTTCACTTTCATCAGTATCATGTTTTAAGTATTATTCTCGATTTTCCCCTAAGAGATCACGAGTTTAGAGGCACGCCCTCTAGAGGCCATACGCCAAATTTTAGTAACTTCAGCAATTCAATCACTACCGTACACCTTTCATTAACATATGCTATCTGTTCGTTCTTGCAATAATTTGCAAACCATTGAACTAACGAAGAAGGGTGTCATTTAATACTTTATCGCGTTCATATTGTGAATAATTTTATGAAAATTGTACATAAAAATAACAATATATATTCAGTCATATTCATGTTTTTATAAAAGTTATTTATTGAACGTACAAAAATATAGATTCCATAACAAATATTATCCATGGACTAATTTACAACAATTCGTTATAAAAATATAAAGTAATTTATTTTACCAATGAATCTTGTTATTACTTAATTAAAGGTCGTAAGTAATATTTTATCATAACAATGACACATTTTGTTCTGTCGATGAAAGTTCATTCAATGAATGTAGATTATTGATATCACGTCCAGTAGTTTCTCAGTGCCGATCTATATTCTGCTCATCTACTTTTATGATTTTGGGATTCAGTTTTCTTTTATTTGCAAAAGCTACCAAGATACTCTTGGTGAATTTGACATTAAGTCCCGCAGACTGGCACCATTTTAGTAAAAGATTTTTTCGAGTTTTCTAAAGATGTTCTTTCTATTTGTTTCTTTAAGTTAATGTGTTGTAATACAATACCTAAGTATTTCGGATAATCAGCATATTTCGTTTTCATATGAATAGAGATGCTTTGAACCGTTTAATATGAATTTTTGTATTTGTTGTATCAGTAAAAAATATGTACCTTCGAAATCATTAAGTTGCGAATTGATATTCCTTTTATACGAGGGCTGTTTGATGAATACCCGGATTAGAAATGACAACGCAACTTTTTAGGTTTTGACAATTTATTTTTCAATATAATCATAATCATATCAATTATCATATAATCAAAAAGACTAAATCACCGTAAAGGTGCTCTTCCTTTAGCCTCAATTCCAATTTTTATGGTTTTGGCCAGAAATATAACACATGAATTGATACATATCAAATTTATCTTTCCTTTTCTATCACTCAAATCCTCTTCGTTGATGTTAACACCATGTAACTTGAGGTTTACTTTGAGATTATAATTCCATTCCACTTTTCCAAAAAAAAACACGAAATGTAAAACTAAAGATGCACGTTCCTGTCACTTTTAATATAATCATCTTTCAATTCGATACATTTTTTTCCAGCGGTGCTGCAACCTTTCTAACCCCTCCTTATAGTCCGACTTTTGTTGGCCTGCAAAGTACTCCCTCGTTCGAGCCGTACTTCTTTCCGGCGAACGATATTTTAAGGTTTAGGAACAAAGTGAAGTTGCAAGGAGCCAAATCCAGAGAATACGGAGGATGGGGAAGCAATTCGACCAATTTGCCTGTGGTCACTGCGGAGGTGTGAGCCGATGCGTTATCGTGGTGGAAGAGCACTTTTCTATTCGCCAAATGTGGTCGTTTTTCTTCAAATCGGCGTTAAATCGGCCCAATAAGTCGACGTAGTATGCTCCTGTGAGTGTGTCTTTCCCTTCTCCAAACAGTCAACGTGGCTCACACCTTGCGCGTCCCAAAAACCGGTGGCCATCACCTTTCCGGCTGAACGCACGGTCTTCGCCTTCTTTGGAGCACGTTCACCAGGTAAAACCCATTGCTTCGACTGTTCTTTGGTTTCTGGTGTGTACCAATGAATCCATGTCTCATCGACGGTCACGAAGCGACGCAGAAACTCCTTCGGATTTCGATTAAATAGCGCCAAGCACGTATTTGAAGTGAAAAGACAGCTTTCTCATGCCCAAAATCTCGTACAGGATATGGCTAATGCGTTCAGTTGAGATGCCTGCCCATCTCAACTGAATGCCATCCCAGCCAACTCCCGAACTTTCACTCGGCGGTCCGCCAATACGAGAACAATGATTTTGTTCACGATTTCCTCTGTGGTAGCCGTCTTTGGGCCACTTGGACGCGGTTCATCAAAAACTGACGTGCGGCCACGGCAAAACTCTGCGAACCAATGGTAGACAGCTATACGGGAAGTAGCCATCGAGAGTGTGTAACGCTGTTTTCTTACCTTTCCGCTCGTACTGTATCTATTTTTCCTTACTATACCTATTTAACGTTCCTTTTATTCGGAGTAGCCTTGGGGTGTAACATACTAGTCGCCTACGTGTTACATTGCTGTTAATTTTCGATCTCGCTCTGGGTATTGTCACTAGAAGCGGAGGTTACGATTAGTATTGAGGGTTACTTTTTTTATTACTTTACCGGGGATACTGCCGACCTGTGTTTTGTTCAGCTTCATTTTCCGTGCCTTTTCTCGGTTGTTCGTTATTTCCCTTACTTTCTTCTGTTTCCTGGAAGAGTTGGTGAACCTCGTTGTTTTGTTATACACACCGGTCAGCTTTTTTGACAGCGCGAACGATGTTAGCGGCGTTGTTCGGTAAAGTCAGGGTTACCAACTTTTCATTTCTAAATTTCTCTTCAAGTTATCTCTTTCTGCGAGTACTTTGATTGTCTAGGGGATGTTTAGAGCGTTTTGCTTCGTGGAGTTTCCAATTACGTCGTTTCCGGTATCGATTATTCGAGAATCGTGCATTTATCGGAAAAGGTTCGAAACGATCTTCCGTCTTCTTGACACTCCGTTTTGGCTCTATGAGTGTGTAGGCTGCGTTTGGTTCGTCCGCAATTGCCATTTGTTGTGTGAAGTAACGCATTTGAGTTATGCGGATTTAAGGGCATTTTGCGAGTATTGCTGGCGGAATCGCATTGTTTGATGGTTTAGGCGAAGGCCTAGTGTGGAAATTTTTGCGGTTTCGTATCGCTCAGGCGGATTTTGTGCAGTTAGACGACCTACGTTTTCACCGCCCACGTGTTCTGAACCGTGTGGTTTCTAAGCCTTGGACGCAAGGGTTTTTTTTCCAACCTACGGGTTGACTTACTCATTGTATATTATAAGCTGTGGGCCTTTTTAAGGCATAATTACCGTTGCCTAATCTTGATGGGTGATGTAATCTCCCTAATTGGACCTTTGGTGTTGTCCATCTCAAGCCTGCCATACAGGGTTTAGTCACCCGCCATCCGCTGCACGGTTCTTTTTTGCGAGTTTACCGAGCCTGGAGACAGACCCGAATTCCTGATCTGGGGGCCGTCAACACCGGAAGTCGGCACGTTCTCCAAGGACGCTGGACGTGGGGGAGGACGTCGGCGAAACGAATCAGGCTTGTGTTTTAAATTTTACCTATTATTGCCGTTAACTATTTTGTATGCTCGCCTAAACGGCAGCGTAGAGCCAATTTCTTGAGTAAAGAAGCCAATTAGGCATCGGGGCTCATGTTTGTTACTTTTTTTTCTCTTTCCCTCAGGATATCAAGTAATTGTTTTATATATATTTAATTTTAAACTTTTATAAATGTTATCGTCGTCGGATGCGGCAGAGTTTTAAACTCGCCACTGTTGAAATATTGTTAGCGCTAAGCTTTGGTGATCATCAACGTTACGCGTACGAAACCCATCCGTGTGTAGTTAAGATTACTTTTGTAACTTGGTTACGTTTCAATTATCTTTAAGGTAACTCGATATTTATTTGAGCCCTAAATATTTTTTTTTGTACTCGTCTGCGTTTATACATCTTATTTTCCGAAATATTTACGATTTTTAACATTCCCTTTTTAGTACGCATATTTACCATTTACAATAAACTTGTTATTTACATTTACCACGTAATCCGTAGTTTCGTTATTGTTTTTTTTCCTGTTGTTACGCTGATTTCCCCCTGTACTTACTATCTCCGAATTTCCCGTTTTGACGGACGCCTCGACAGGGTAAATCTTAAAGCGGGTGGCGCCTTAGTTTTCGATCTTTGTTGTTAACCCACCCCCGTCTCCACTGAAGCCGGCGGGACCCTGAATGACAGGTAAGATCTTGGACCTTTCGGAGGAGTCAGCAGTAGTTTGGTTTTTTTATATTTTTGGCGAGTAAGTTGGTTGGCGTCATAAGTGGGCTTGATTTCCTCCCAGGTTTTGCCACTCCAAAACAAGAATCGAATCACAGAGCGATACTGCTCTTTTCCCATGGTCGCAAAAAACACTGACACGATGTTTTGAAATGGCTGTCAAAATAAAACTAAGCGTCGAATTTTCACCAAATTTTGACAGGCGGGTTAAAAGGGGTTATATTAAATGATGGTACAGATATTTTGGCTCAATAGCGCCACCTATCTTCCAATCCGGGTATTCATCCAACAGCCCTCGTACGTGTTTTAGATTACTTTAAGTACGTACCTTTAAAGTTTGCCATACTTTTTCCATACGCGGAATTACATATATTACTGACGAACTGATGCAGTCCTTCCTCACTTACGTAGTCCCCTATTGCTTTCAACAGCCGAAAACATGACTAGCCCCTTAAGCAAAAGCAGCTGATTCAATTAAATTCCTATACATCCGATCTCCTGTTTCGTTAATTTAACAAGGATTTCTCACATGAATTCCGATTAAAAAGACAACGCATCCCAAAAATATTTTTTAATATAAACCCCAGCCTATGTGTACGCTATACATATTGAATGTTACCTTCTAAATATACAGTGTGCGATGGATCTATGTGTGTGTGTATATATCGTGTGGAGTTATACATAAACGCATTCCACAGGCCTTAATAAAGAAATGATTCACCGATCCACGACGTGGACCGAGTTCGTTGAAGCAAGACATATCACGCCACTCCAATGGTCTCTATGGGTTAATTTTATGTCGTGTTATCGCATGCATCCGGTAAAGCATAGGCATGGTAATGGTAAGCATGTTTCAATAGGTACTAAAAGAAGAACTAGTTATATTTGCATGGAGGTGTCGTTGCAACTATAAAAATCGATGCTTAGTTTTCATTTATATCCACAAAGCGTAATAACTTGATTTACGTAATTGTGTTGTTCATATCACATCCACTTTTTTTTTTTTTTTACAATTTAAAAGCAATTTTCAATTCACTTAATCGATATAGACGAAACAATATTATGAACGTTTTTTTTTTGTTCCATTCGATAAGATAAAATACTCCAACGTTTAGTCATTATACTTAAAGCGGTTAAGTGTGGAAATATATAGGTCATAGTGATGTAACTATCGCACCATATAGATTTTTTTTAGAAAAAAATACATTCCACATGTTGATAAAACGATAATTAAAGCACTTTATCGACAAATAACTAATAAAATTTGTATTTTTCACAAATGATTTACCTGCGTCCATATATTCAGTCTGCGCTGTTCTTTTACTTTCTTTCTTTTGTTTTAAAACAGTGGCAGCTAAGATCGTTGTTTCTTATCTAGCTAGTCATCACCCAGCTAATCTGGGACATCGTTTTCCTTGTTTCGTAATATATAAAGCCAGACATACTTTTTTTATCTTACTGAGGAGTCTGACGACCTTCTAGGACAAATATTTTTCTTATCTTAGAGGCTTGTTCCTTTATAAGCTTGAAAATGCGTAAATTTTTGGAAGCTATTACTTTTTCTATACTTTGCCTAGGTATTCAATATTGATTTTGCCACAGACTCTAGTAATTCAAAATATCTGAGAAACCTCTTTACGAGTGCTGGTATAATTTAATGTGTGACCGATTATTTAGACGAGAATTAGCCCGTCTTTTTGGACGAGAAAAGACAATGTGTTCACAAACCTGTATAACGAAACCTTTGCGACTTAGAACTTTGGCCCTGGTCTCTTAGATCATAATGGCCTCTTGGTGATTAGTTATGTCAACTATCATAGTCAAGATAGAAGTAGCGATTCCCCAGTGTAAGAATTACTTAGATTACAAAATGTCGAATCTTGATAGTGCTGGTGAAATTATTTTGGAGAACTGGAAAGCTTACATTGCCTCTTTAAGTGTGTTAACTTTAATAAAAACTAAAAACAAACAGGTACTCTAATACTATCAAGGAAATGAGGACCATTTGTTCATGTTGAATGATATATAGCAAAATTAATCGGAATACATTGAAGTATATTAAGAAATTCAAAGCTAAGATAGGTTAGAATTAAAAAAAAAAACTATAACTATAATGCTTCTCGTATTAATGCATTCTCCAATAAACAGAAGACTACCTGGACCATTATTAAACCTAGTGTATAGAGTAATGCTCGTACGAACTTATGACCGAAGTATTGAATGTTTTTTGTGGCATTGGGGGTGAACTTGTGGGTCCGATACCCAGAGATAATATCCTAATACTTGAATAGCATCGGTAGCTGTGCTGGTCTGTCTTCATTCTTTTTGCAGCCCGTTGATGCTGTCGAGGTATTTCAACTGATCGGAAATCTTAGTAACTCTAAAGCTTTAGATTATCACGGCCTAAATTGTTTGGCATTGGAATTGGTTAAAGATAAACCTTTGTTTTGAGATGGGTGTCTTTCTTGCTTGTCTAAAAAGTCAAAGGGCTCCCCGATTTTTAAAAAAAGGTGATAGAAAGATGCTTCAGAACTACCGACCTATCTCCATCGTCCCAACACTATCTAAATTTCTGGAGTCTGCTTTTATATTATTTATTAATATTTTGAAAAGATTAACTACTTTAATGCCACGACAAAAATACTCCAAACTGTGGTACTGGTAATGCTGCAAACTTCTAGACCCCTCACCACAAACTGCACTAAACTGGACGTACGTTTCGATAGCAAAGCTATCATCATCAGCAGAAACACTGAACTCAGTTCAGTCTTTCTGCTGGTTCAGTTGCGGTGAGGGGTCTAGAAGTTTGCAGCTACTTTAATGCTAACCAATATGGATTCAGGAATGGTAGAAACACCGTCCAGGCCTTAATTGATTTGTATACCTATGTAATTGACGAGGCAGAGAGAGGAAACGTGATTTCGAGTGGCTTTTATGGACCTTACCAAGGCCTTCGATTGTGTATCACACGGTATTTTACACAGTAAATTTTAATCTGCTGGCATTAGAGGACCCGCCTTGTCTTTTCATTAAAGATTTCTTACACCGCCGTCAACAGGTTGTTCAAAGTAGCGGTGAAACCTCAAATTTGAAGGAAATAACTTGTGGTCTACCCCACGGGTCGATATTGGGCCCCACGTTATCTATTGCTTACATTAATGACATTAATTTACACGTTAACTGCAAGTATGTTGAATATGCAGATGATACGACCCTCGTGGTCTCTGACAGGGATCTGCTGGCATTAGAGGACCCGCCTTGTCTTTCATTGAAGATTTCTTACACCGCCGTCAACAGGTTGTTCAATGTAACGGTGAAACCTCAAATTTGAAGGAAATAACTTATGGTCTACCTCACGGGTCGATATTTGGGCCCCACGTTATCTATTACCTACATTAATGACATTAACTTACATGTTAACTGCAAGTATGTTGAGTATGCAGATGATACGACCGTCGTGGTCTCTGACAGGGACATTGATGGACTGGCCGAAACTCTTCGAGTCTTCCTCTCCCAGGTGGCCGATTAAATCCTCACATTAAACTACTCGATCAGACTCCAGCAAAATATCTTGGAGCAACATTCGACTCCAGGAGGCACATAGACGACCTGTCGAAGTGTTTATCAAGTTGTATATTTATGTTGAAAAACTTAAGGTGTCTTGTAGATCTCTCAGCCTTCCTCATAGCATATCACGCCCTGTTTCATAGCATAATGACTTACGCAATTTTACTTTGGGGTAGTTCCGCGCATGTCAAATAGAATTTTCATATTACAAAACAGAGCAATTAGTGCAATAATGAACAGAAGTAATCTCGATTCCTGTAGACCATTGTTTACATGTGTGTACATCATTACATTTATGAGTGCATTATGTTTACCAGGGATAATCTACACATATACTCAAAATAAACTAGAAATGAACAATTTGTGCAGCCTCATTTCTGTCTCTCAAAGAACATCAACTCCTTCAGGTTTCACTCCATAAAAAAGCCATGGAGGGAGATGAATAGAAGAGCTTTTGCACTCGAAGTTGTAGCCTTTCTAAAACACAACCCAATGTATGATATCCAGGAGTTTGTTGAGGCAATAAGAAATATATAACTCACTCTTAGAGTTTTAGTGTTTTAGATATTTGTTTATTTTTAATACATTTTTTTACTCTTCATTTTTACAATTATAACATGTGTATACAAGCCCTGCTTCTCTAGCACGAAATTAAAATAATAATAATAATAATTAAAGAAAGGTGAATGGTTATGGAGCTAATGATATCGCATCGTATAAAACTTATCTGAAAATATTTAAATAATCGTTTTTTTTGATCTGTTACCCATGGATCAATCACCACTTTATAGTTCAATGTCATGGAGCAGAAGAACTAATCTGGCTACCGCGAGAATGAACCTCATAAAGTACAAAGATTAGTTTGTGTATGGATAATTGAGACAAGGAGAATCTGCCTAACTGCAACTAGTAGTAATAGTGAAATAGCTACATGTAATAGCAAACGCTTGTGATACAATAGAGCACACCTCTCCTGTAAAACTTGGAAGCTTCTGATTTTATTCTATCGCTTGTTAGTCTAATGAATTCCTATCTAATTGTAAGTGAACGCAAGGCGAGAGACGTATGTCTTACAATTAATTTGTATCCACGGAATATATCTCACATACAGGTGTCCTACAGGGTCCAAATTTGCGCCCTCCCTTGTTTAATCTTTTTATAAGTGACATCCACACATGTCTTATCTGTCATGTTTTCGCCTTTTCTAGATGATATTAAAATAAATGATATTTAAGAGTGTACGAAAACTGAGTGAGCTATAAGTAAAGGGAATAAGGTTACTCATTTGTGAGTTCCAGCACTATCGAAGTGAGGGGGATATTAAATAGCAATTAATCCCGTAAACAGGGGCTTTTCAATCCTGAACTTTTTTGTGAAATGAGTAAGATAAGAGATACTGGAAAAATTAAAACATGAAACAGCTGGAAAGGTGCATGCACTTATGTAACCAGAATCGAATGACAAACAAAATTTTTACAATGATAAATTTTATGTGTACGCAATTTAATGATATTCCAAATTCTACGTTTACATTTTTTTTTTGTATTGAACCTGGAATATATTTCAGGTATTAGAATTTTAATTCCTTGCAAAACGCTATAATCCTCTGAGATAGGTATCTTCGCATTATTGCTAAAACGCCGATTCGAATGTGCGTATTTTTCCCACACCGGATGCGCAATAGAAATTGTTTTGTGCTGACTGTATACCTAGCGCCTCGTTTAGGAGAAAATTTCGGCGAAATCCCATAATTGATATTTTTGCGGTCGCTCGGTTATTTTTCGAGCATTTTCCTGTATGTATACTTATGTATTATTGCTGTTTCTGCGGCGAATCCGAAATACACTTACAATGAAGTGTTAATGTTGACAAAGGGACTGAAGAAGATTATATTTTATTACCTCCGTATTATATTTTACAGTCTTACTGTCTAATATTCTGGTGTTGATATCGTATAGGTATTAAAACGAGTACAAGTTTGAATCTTGAGCCGAGTGATTCAGTGTACGTAATTTATGTTTATTTATTATTTAAAATGAGATTCCTTATCCATGCAGGGGATTTCAATGTTTTCATGTTTGCGACACAATTTTTGCCTTAAGCGCAATTCCATGCAAAAGAGTTTATACAAATATGTCAAATATGAAATGTCAAACCACATGTTGCATTACCAATTACACATCATATACTATACTAGATATGCTAACTAATATAAAGAAGCGCTAAATTTGAAAATTAATATATACGTTATAATATACCTACCTCATATTATCGAACTTGCTCCTGTTTAAATTTATTTTTTATTCTTAAAAATAGATATTGATCATAAATAAAACACTCAATAGAATTCAATTTTTGTTATATTATCAGTAATCTTAATAATTTTCGTAATTTGATTACTAACTAATGACATTTATTTTATTTCATCATTACATGTCTTGAAGAAACTCTTTGGCTAAATACCTGTGCACACATTGACAGCTTCATCTTCTCTAGTTTCTCTGGACACTCTTGGATCGTCCTCGCATTCATCTAAGCTGTAGAACTGCAAAATATGTTTCCACGAGGCAACTTTTGCAACACCATGCTCGTTAAAAATGTAAATCCTTCTTTAAAAAGTTATTTCTTATTCCTTTCGGAAGATGGAGTGGGTCATATAATCACTTTCATATTATCTACAAGGTATCCACGATACTGTTTATCCATATTAGTCTTCATACAATATTGTTTAGCATTAAACTGTTTATGCATGTTTTGTTTTGAATTTCCTTGATCACAATTATCACACCTGAAAGTTGTGATGATTTGTAAACAAATCTTGCTCAATTCTCAGATTACTTCCGTAATTAATTTCTTTAATACCCGTGGTTTTAGTATATTCTCAATAAATACGTAAAGTATGAGTTGTTTCCATACTTTCTGAATACCTTTTACAATAAAAACTAATGCGTGATTAGCAAAAATTAGTCTCAATGAGTAATAGTACACAGGAAAAAATCAAAAATGATTGTTCGGAAACACCTAACCTTGTCAAAACTACACAAAAAAGTCTTCATCGGTAATCTGGGTAATCGCAAGACTAAAAACAGACAATTCCACTTGCGAGGAGGGCATTTTGTTGCATATCTAGTATAGTACATGATTTGTGACACTGTTTTTCTGCCAAACAGTTACACAAAGTGCTCATTGTTTATGCAAAATAGAAAAACAATTTTACACTGTATGAAAGTAGAAAGAAATAGTATATTAAAAAGAAACTAGTGTTACAACGACATCTGTTGTAATACGAGTACAAGTTTGAATTACCCAATTGACCAACTCAATATTAATGTACGTATTATTTGGTATTACACTATCTACACCACATTTATAGCTTGCGGTTATATGTTTATGTATTAATGAAAATTAATGTAAATTTAATAATATTCCACTTGAAAATAATTATTATGCCTTATGCTTTTGTCTTGTATTTTCAGGATTCATTTGCGGTACAATTATGGTAATTAAACTAGAAATCTAAATTTACAATACCTGATCAGTGTATGACGTTTTGAAGTTCCAACTGAATTTTGCGGAAAATATGAAGAATAGTCCTTTTTTCTTAAAAAAGATGCAATTTTTAGGTTATGTCACCACAGAAAACACATCGAAATCTTGAAAAATTGTTTCAACTAACTTATTTTCTTGAAGTATTATTAATATTAATATTATTTTTGTTAGCAACGTACCAACATAAAAAAACTCGTAGTCAAAGCGATTGTTCACCCCCCATACAAACGTATACTTTTTTTGGCAAAAATAATGCATGAAATGGTGTTATTTCAAGAAAATAAATTAATTGAAACAATTTAGTTCTCATTACAACTATTTTTGGTTAGTAAATGCGTTCTTTTTTCAATGATTTTGATGTATTTTCTGTGGTGACATAACCTAAAAATCACATCTTTTTTAAAGGAAAAAAGTGTGGAAAACGTGGTCTCCGACGAAAAATATACACTCTAACGTGATTCTGGAGGCATTCTACACCCATACAGCTCAACATTACGTTCTTCAGAGCACCGGGGCTATTCTTCATATTACTTAATTTTGCATACATTTTTATCAGTGTAAATCTAAGCAATAGTATATTAAAATACTAGTGTTAGAATAATGTTGGTTGTAATGCGAGTGCAAGCTACGAGTATTGCAACAGTCATTATAACACGTGTGTTTTTCTACTATTTTTTGTGTATTTTATATTAATTTACTTTTATTTACTATTTGAATGAGATTTCTTACCATGCAGAACATTTCAATGTTTTCAATGTTGGTAACACAATTCTGTCATGCGCCATCATAAAAACTTAAAATATTAAAAGTAAAATTTAATTTTTCCTATTAAAAGAGAAGAAATAAAAGTAAATTTGCGTTTATTTTCATCAATACATTGATTATATTGAAGTGTATTTGATAGTTAGGTCGTTGCTATGGATTTGGAAGACTTTCCTGCATTTCTCTCGAGCTAAAGAATATAGCTTATACTGCTGTTAAGAGTAATTATTGCTAAGAAATCTAAATTGAAATATCTCAAAGAATACAAAAATGTCTGCCTAATGGTGTACGAAAATAGTGTTTAAATATGACAGATAGTACCTTATTAGCATACTTTCAGTTAATGAGCGAAGCTAAAAAAGCTTCCACAATGTGGTCCAGCTGCTAATGCTTCATACATGCCTCTCGATATATAAAAATATAGATATTTCAAAGTATTTAAAACTTACTGCACTACTTATGTAAAAAAAGAATCTATATGATCTTGCAGCCGGAAAATATTAACAACTTTATTAACAATGCTGATAATTACTTTTTAGTAATGAAAGTAATTTTTTTTAATTATGTAACTTAAATATATAGTCGACTTTTGTGCTAGAAATTCAAATTGAGGCAAAAATAATTCAGGATGGAACAGCAACCAATAACCAAAATATTGTTCTACATAGTTTAGTCTAGTCTTCTAATAGTCATTGCCATCAATTTCCGGTTCTTAAAATGCATAATTCCACTGTTAGGAGTTGCAAGATATATAAATAATTGCGTTTATTAAAGATGATTAATTTGACTTTTCGACGATTTCAATTTCATTATATAGCCATTTTTTGCACCATTTAATATACATTTACGTTAGAGGTTAATTTTTAGTTATGTTGCTAGTTGCTTAATTGGATTGTAGTAAATAATATTTCCTAAAAATATTTGTTAACACAATTTTTTGCTTGTTTTTTTTTACTCCGTAATGATTTTTGAATATTGTTGAATTCTTTTCTGTGATAATTTGTAATTATCGCATTAATCAATAAAAATGAGTTCGAACCGTCAAAACGTCAAACACAAGCTACACTTACTATCCTCTGTCAATCTCGCATAAAAAAAACACCACAAACAGTGTCACAATGTGTTTTTCGGCAAAACAGTTCCACAAAGTACTCGTTGTATATGCGAAATAGAAAAAAAAAATAACTTTAAAATGTCTAAAGTTTGACTTGAATCGATAAAATGAATAATAAGTCTGTAATCTGTGTCCTAGGTAGCCTTAGACAAGAAACTGGAGATGTGGCGGCAAAAAAGTACGTAGTTAGTGTTCTGCGGTATGTCACACCCCAAATCCAAATTCACTCAGAATGCAGAAAGTTTGTAATGTCGAATGTTTCATTGGCAAAATATCATTCTCTTCTATCTGCTTTTATTTTTTTTTATTTTAAATAATAAATATTAATTCAAAACGAAATATTCCGGTCCCCAAAAAACATAGAACAACATGCTGGGGTATGACATACCCCACTACACTAATGAAGGATTAAAGTACCTTGTGGCTTATTAAGACGAAGAGGCTACGATTCTTACGCCGATAGTCGACAAACAGAATCCGTGGCTTCTTCTTTTTTTTACATTCGCCATCCTCTATTAACACCTGTTACGCACGCGCAACAAACGAAAGTGAGAAATTCTTGCGCTAGCTACTAGCGCACACATTACGCTTTCAGGTTCATACCTATCACAAAAACGCACAAAATTATTTTCGTCTATTTGTCCGAAGTGAAACTCACGTTCGTCATTTCAGCCGTGTACCAAACCGCAAATGCGAAAGTTCGCATCCAGGCACGCGTGCGTCGTGATGTTTCACGGCGTTGACATTCCGCGCTGTAATTGAGCAATATTTATCGAAATCGATACGATACAGGTATAGGCAGGCGGCCATTCGCCCTGTCAATTATTCGCGTCGACAGGTGTTTCTGTGTGACGAAAATTCGATGACAACAGCGAATAACAATGTTGCCTTTTCAATACTCTTTTGCCTATTCGTTTTTGAAACAAACTATAGTCGCTCGGCGGAGAATATCGTTGTTTATGGCAATTCGAACATACTTGTTACAAACGTTTGTTATTTTTTTTGCTGATTTTGTGCTTTTTTTATTGCTTTCAGATACACCAAAACGCAGACGTTCGCCGACTGCATAGGAAAATGAGCTGCCCTTGGGCTGGAGGAAGCAATTTGATGGTCAAATAGGTCATTACTACATTAATCACTGCAGCCGTAAGTTCAAGGCTTGTTTCGTTCGTTGTAATGTAGAATGTACTTATAAGTACATATCGCGATTTGCATAATTATCGTCTGTTTCGCGAAGAAGTTTCGCAACAGTAGAGAAAATCCGATAGATTATCTGATATATGATACGTTAATTGTTATGCCTACTCTGTATATGTTGTACACTGGCCGACTTATTTAATGTCGTCAAAAAAACTACTCACCTTTTGGATAGGTACGCGTTCGGTTGGCGTCGGCTGTTCCAGGTAAATGATTTATTGGGGCATGCAGTTGTAAAACCCTTCCTAATTATGCAAATCAGGTAGAAAAATTGGATTATTTAATATCACAAGTAAACGTTGTATATTGCGGTTTGAACATGCTTTAAATTGAAATGTCTTTCATAACTTGGGCCCCAGTTGACTCTTAAACTTAAACTCACATAGAAATAAATAAAGTTTGGTATTTATAGCCAATCTTGTGTATTAGTTGCTTTAAAAACGTAGGAGATAGCAAACAACAGAGGAAGACTTCGTAAAACTATAGCTTGAACCAATATTAGCTATTGTAAGCGTTTATTAATTACTATTTTTTGAATGGAGATTTCAATAATATTTAATTATTACCATTTACTATTGCAGGACCCACCTACGTGTAAGTAACACTGTAAAATTACTATTCATAAGAAAATAAAATTATGTTTGGCCTGGTTATATTATTTATTTAAGTAAATATGCTAATTCCAAATATAAACAATATACAATCTAATAAACAAAATAACCATTCCGCAAAAGTAAGAAAATTAGTAAAACTCTGAAATATTAACAAAAGAAATTCTAAAAATAAAAATCTAATTCGTAACTGTCATTAAATATACAAACAAAAAAAAACCTAACCATTAAAACAACACATTCTGCAAAAATAAGAAATAAACATACACTCTAAAAAATTAAGACAAAACAAATTTTATAAAATATATAAACAAAACAATATACACATAAATTAATAAAAGAACAATTCTAAAGAATGACGGCTGAGTTTTATAATTGCCGCAGATCGAAATGCATATAATGTATTAATGAATTTATAAGTTGGCTATTGAAATTTCAAAGAAAAGCTTTATTTTTAGTAATGTGGTAATAATTTATATAGTTTATTAAAATTTTCGTTTAAAACAATTGCCCTGTAAATGGCACCATTTAACAAAATGAATGATCTGCAGGATATTTGTGATTTTTCCTACGAACAGGAATTTTACAACGTTTCTTACCTGTAGGTAATTATAATATATAAATTAATATTTATTGAAACTAAAGCTAATAAGGTAACTTATGAAGTGTTACTCTTGTTTTCTAATACATTTCCTATTTTACAGATAAATTATATATAAATAAAATTTAATATAAATAAGCCAGTATAAGCCATATAACTCGATTTGTTATCTATACATTCACTTGATTATTTTTAAACATAAAATAAGAGCTTTAGTTTTAAAAGCCACTTGATCTCAAACCGTAAAACAGATATTTCAATTCAAACCATAATATTAAAGGTTTCCTTCGATATTAAATAATTCTAGATCTACCTGATTTACATAATTGCCAAGCGTTTTACAACTGTATACCCCAATAAATCATTTACCTGGAAAAGCCGACGCCAGCCGAACGCGCATCTGTGCAAATGGTGAGTAGTTTTGATAGTCACTGCGTTGTAGACGACGACATTAAATAAGTCGGCCAGTGTACACTTGTATCGAAGAGTACAGAAGTATAATAACGCAAATGTTTTAGCAGAATCTATTAAAGGTAATAAGTATAATCAAATTTATTGCTTCCTATGGAGCGACAAAGTGACAGTTATTAAAAAATGGGTAGCGATTGTAGAAAACAGCTATTTACGAAAGAGGGTGAAATATGAGCTTTTTGCGCTCGAACATGATTTTTAGAGTAATTCGCTTAGTAAATAAATATTAATAACCAAGTTTATTAAATTACTACTTACATATTTAAATTAATATAAAATTAGTGGAAGTACAGACGAGCCTTCGTTAGGAATAAAAAAAGAACTATTGGAACTGCTATTATATCGCTCTCTGATTAAAACAATGTTGATATGAAACTCTTAATATTTTCGTCTTTAATGTTAAGACGTCAGCAGGAGGCACAGAGCCAATAGTAATTTCCACAACAATATTTAAAATGCAAAAACGAATCCAAACATAAAATGTACATAACACTAAGAAAATCGAAGTAAATAAGAACTTGAAGCAACGGGACGCTTGAGAGGAAAAAAGAGAAATTATTCTAACAATATCTTTTCTGTAATTAATGGAATCCATATTGTCGGAAACATTTAGAAATTTCAATAAAGTTATGTTTAAATTCAGTCCTCTCTTTTTCATTCAACTTATCAGATTATTATTGTGGTAGCCACCCTGATGAAGGCTTTCCGAAGCCGAACATTTGGTGAAGATGATTAAAGAATTAACTACAGACAGTTTCTGTCTTTTGCCTTTTTTCATCTTTAATTAATTAGTTAGTGGGATAACAACAAAGAATCTACACAGAGAAAAATAATGTGGTAAAACTAAATAAAGATTAGATGTAATACCTAATTTATTTAGTCAAAAATTAGCTAAACAATTTAAATTGTTAAAATATCTATCTACAATTCGTTGTTTTTGCTAATATTGTTGCTGTTTGATTTGTCTACAAAAATAGTCTAACAAGCACTATTTTTTAGACATTATATATAAAAAAGTAGTCATTTTATTTATCATAATTCGACTCTTTAGCTATTTCACATAGGTGTTTTCAAAAATTATTTAGGCATATTTACTATTCTTTCTGACTGATTCCGCTACACAAATAGAACTTTTAAAACTAGTAGATAGAGTGTATCATCTAGTGAATGTAGATTATTTTACTATATCTACTTATTTATTTTATATATTATATTAGTTAAAAATACTCCGTTGGGTAACATTAATGGTGAAATTCTATGCATATCTATAGCGCCCATAAGATTATCCGTAAACAAAGGTAGGTACATAATAAAGCTTACATACTTAAATACCAGATAAAGTAAAAGACATAAAGGCATAAATAAAAACTTATTCAAGCGTTTCACATAAAAAAAGGTTTCGATTTAACAACAAATGCTTTATAAAAATATTCCTAACTTCCAAAAGTAAATATCCCTAACAATGTAGAAATCTCGAAGACAGATTTTTTTTGTTTTATCTATTTACTCTAGTTTATTTATCCAAACAAAATATCTTTCTGAATATTTTTCGGCTCATATGGACAATCCTTCTATTTTGTAGGCGGATTGTCTAACTATAGTATGGATAAAATATTTATAACAGTAGAAATTTTGAATACAAGTTATTAGTTCATCGTATAACTAACTATAACTAAAGTTTAGTCACTTTAAATATTCTTTTATTTAAATTACCTATTTATACATCATCTAATTTAAAAATGTTAATATATCGAAAATGAATATATAAATAAGCTATATATCTAGGTGATTCAGCAAACTGTTCGGTTATCTAATTGCAATTAGCTATTATGACTACTCTATTTTTCTCTGTGTATGATAAATGCGGCGAAAAACATTGTAGGGCAAAGAACACAAAAATGGAAAGAAAATGGTGTAATGAAGAATGTAAATTAAAAATAGAAGGGAAAAATGAGGCTGGGAAATAAAGAGATTCATAGTTTAGAAGAATATAAAGAAAAAGTAAGAGTGGATCAGACAACAAATGGAAGGAAATTGAAAGAAACAAAAAATCCTGAAAAACCATTTTAGCTGATAAGAGCACAAAATAAGAAAAATAGAATGCAAGCGATAGACAAAGAGAATTAGTTTATGTATTTTAAGATCAAGGAAATTAAAGAATCCAGGATGCCGACATAGAAATAGCTGATAAAGCTTCTTCGACAAGAAGAAAGGGTAGTATTTTAAGGAGAATATTTGTGTTTCTACGACTACTTTTTATTTTCTTTCGAATATTGCTGTCGTTTTTATTTAGTTAGCAGTAATGTTATCCTATCTTCAATGGCCGCTAGTGTACTTCGTTTATATTTAAATCGTATATCAAAATGGGTAGTCGAATATGGGGAACCCTGTAAGTTAATATTTACTGTTGTTTTTACATTTTATTACTTTTTTTTTTCAATGGATTGACAAATTATTTTTAGTTAATGCAATTTCATGTATTTTAATAAAAATAAATAAAGAAGCTTCTTCATTGCCTTGGGCAGCAATGATACAATGTTTTCCCCTAAAAAATATTTGATTGTCACCATTTGAAGATACGTCGAGTAAATACGTCAACCTACTTTCTCACTGAGGAAAATGAGCCATAAAACACTCGCGTACCTCTATATAGGCAATACTGCACAATTCAAGATATAAAAAATATCCACATATTTGAATTACAACGTTACATAAATCAGCCATAACTTCTGCAGTAAGTACTTACAACTCCATGGCCCATCAAAATTACATACCGATGCCCTGAGATCACCGCATACACGGCGTTTACGTTTTACGTATGAGCGAGAATTCTAGCCGCTAGATGAGAAGAGGGGGCATTGTTTATGGACCGTTTTACTTCGATTTTTACGACGGCTGCCCGTCGCTCGGTATGCTTACGGTAGTATAGAAAAGCTGAAACTCGGCCGGAAAAAAAAGTCAACATATACGAGACTGAGTTATCCTCTCCCGGTATGCAAATTGGCCCGTTCGAAATACACACTACGCACGCCATAAACCGTAACTATAACAACGTTTTATGATCGCGTAGCCGAATCCTTTTGCTAAGATTATCGCAAGAATGTGCCACAAAATACACAAATATGTGTGTATGTCTCGCGATTACTGTTTGTTTGGGATTCTAGGAATCGTTTGTTTTTTTTTCTTTCTTTTCTGATTCTAAACGCTCTGGGCGTTTGTTCGCGAAGGCGAATTGACGCGATTGTATAGTGATGTAGTTTGTCGGGCGACAAATTGCGCCACATTTATTGCACAAACGTAAAAGAATTCGTTTATTCGAATGCTTCGGAGGTTGAGTCATAGTTTCCTTGTTGAAATTCAAATTATAGTTCGGCAACCAATAAACCATGAACCAAGTACCATAGCTCGATGCGTGCTATTGTTAATTATGTTAGTGCATAATGTCAATATAACGTTTGCTAAACTAAACTAAAAATAAATAATAAATAAAACATATTTAATATGATGTTCTAATTTCTGCTATTTAAAGATTCATTCCAGTAAACATTCATAAGAATGTCAGAAATATCTGCAAAGAATATAATTGATCTAATGCATAATAATAAATGAAAATTGATTGTGAATACAATCCAGGTTATAAATAGGAAAAATATATATCAATATTGCCTCTATAATACAAATAAAATGCAATCCGCAATGCCATTAGATAACAAGACTATTTTTAGTACTAATTTACCAAGTGTAAGACAAATAAAAAAGAGTGGTTTCAAACAAAAATTTACTACGACAGCGTAGTACAAACCCTTCTCACAAGAATATCTATCATAACACTGCGTAGGCTTTCACGGCCGGTGTAACTATAACTAACAGCTTCTTGCGGGTTTCGCCGTGTGTCAAAACTTTCGCTCGACGTTTCGCTGTTCATACTGACAGCTTCTTTAGGATAACTGAACTCAGTTCTAATAATATCTATCATATATTGGCCTCAAAACAGCGTGGTTCAAATTAGTGTTGTGAGTTTCCGAATTAAAATATTCGTCGATTCGATTCGGAATGGGGTGAATGCTATCTTTTTCGGATGATGCTAATTTTTTTTTTTATTACCTCTTTCACGATGTCTATTGAAAGAGCAGCCCTTCTTTTTTTTGTAATTTCCCCTCCCACGATGTCTATTGAAAAAAAAGCTAACAACCAGCAATCATCTCCAATTATTGGAATCTTCCGGATATGTACAACTTATGTCATGTCAGGTGAAATATGGAATCGGAATGTTATTCCGAATATCATAGCCTTCCGATTCGGGTATTCCGATTATTGAAATCATCTGAATATTTACAACACTAACCCAAATCTCTCGCTATGTTTACAAACTTTATCTTTAAAACAACAACTCAAACAACAATCAAACTTAGGACCAATAACACGTTCGGCATCTACAATTATTATTCGATCCATTTTCTAAAATATTCGCCTCACACAAGTGTATGTCATTTATTTATTTCTACAGTTTTTCAGGGCTACCTCAAGCTAAAGCGGGTTAGAAGGAGGGAATACTTGACTCATCATCGTTAATATTTGTTTCGTGTCATGGCTAATTTAACCCTTTAGCAACGTGATTGTCACTCCTCAGTGAAATAAAACATGCTCTGTTGTATCTATTCCACCACATTCACATGCGAAACATTAACCCTCCAAATGCTACATAAATATGATTTAAAATTACCGTTATCGGCCTAACCTATTCTTCTAAAACGTTTAACGTTACCGAAAACTTTCCCAATCCACCTCCTATTTAAAGTATTATCCCGCCTACCCTGCCACTCATTATGAACTTTATCTTTAAACCCCTTCTTAACTAGGCGGCCAGGGTATTCGTGCTGCAAAAGAGAGCAATTAGAATTATGTGCAACCTAAGCTACAATGAAAGTTGCAGGTCACATTTCAAAAGAAAGTATACTTACCTCGCAGTACATCATATCCGTCGTTACTCATATTCACAATAATAAAGAAAACATGGCTTTGAATGGAGATAGCCACCAGTACCTAACAAGGATACGGGAACAGTTGAGGGTGCCATATCACAGGCTCACTTGTAGACAGAAATCCGAAAATTTCTGGGGAGTTAAGCTGTACAATCATCTCCAAATACAAATAAAACAACTCCCGACTTCAACTTTTGTCAAGCAACTGAGAAAACTGCTAGTGGACAAAGAGCCCTACTCGATTACAGAATTCCTACATTCCTTGATATCTGCTTTTACTTCTGTTTTGCTAGCTATTCTTGATTGTTCATTATTTTTGCTTTGTTGTTATATGTATACTGAATTCCGTTACTTGTTATGTATTTATCTTTTCTCTTGTTATATATGTATGTGTCTGTATATTTATCTTCTTTTGACCATTGGTAAATGTGCCAAGATAAAAAAAATGGACAATCTATGTAATGGTAAAATTGCATAAATAAACTTGATCTTATCTTAACTACGCTAGCCGAAAGCCCTCCTAGACAACAATGCCTCTTTTAGTAATTGAACCGCCACTTCATTACCGATTGTACCCACGTGAGCCCTAGTCCAAATTTAAAATTTTGAAACAACTTGTCCTTAGAGTCCGAAACTATATGAATTAGTAAACACTGTAGTTTTCGTTGCTTTGGTTGTCAAAAATTTGAATTTTCAGTTTTCAATCCAGAGTGCTGCGAATACATTAAATATATTCTTAACCGTTAACATAACATGAAGAAATTAAACATGTTTTTTTTTTTTTGTTTTATACGCCTACCAGAATATACGAAAGGTATACTTTGGTAGTATTTTTTATAAGAAGGGTTTTTTTAGGGCTTTTTTTTATTGATCCGCCCTCCTATTACCGACTGCACCCACGTGAGCCCTAGTCCAAAAAAGTTTTACACCCTCCTCACGTAACATTATAGGTCCTCCGCATTAATCTAAAGAGAAAAGTACTTGGTTTTCGAATTAAAAGTTGTAGGTATTTCTGTAGATTCAAAATTCTGGATATATCCAAAAAGCTAAAGGGATAAGTATGTGTAATGTGTTAGAACTTCAGGTAATAACTAGTAATGAGTAGCTAATATCTTAAAAGGTTTGGTCGTTTGGTAATATTAAAGAATCGGTACCAAATTAATTGTGAATTGTGATCGTTGTGTGTGTAGAATTCTTCCTAATTATTCATAAGATTTGATACGCTATCAGAAATTAATCCATACCTAATTATCGCGCTATCCCGCTAGACACCGTCTCTTTCGCTAATTTAATCCGGCCTCTCATTACCGACTGCACCTACGTGAGCCCTAGTCCAAAAAATTTTACACCCTCCTCACGGTACATATCCCAGGTATCTAATAACAAATCGGTTAGAGTATTTTTCCATATACAGAGAAATAACTTTTATTTCGAATAACAAAGCTGGTATCACGGAAACCGGGAAAAATTTCTCTTTAGATTATGCGGAATTATTACGGTAAATAACACATTTGGAATTTTATTAAAAATTATCTGTAAATAAAACATATTATGGCAGAGTATATACATATATACCAACTGCTTTACAAATACAACATCTACGAAGTTGTAAAAATAAACGTGATTGCGAAGCACACACAGAAAAAAAAAAATAGCCGTGCGAGCATGATTAATGTGTAGTTTACGAATAATTGCTACGGCTTAATGCATCTTTACCGTTTCGCGGAAGTAGAAACTAGCCAATTTTTTTTCTCCATTTAATTGCAAAGTCGTCTAGTCTGGGTCACACTTCGCTTTTATTCGCTCGCTTCTGTTAACTGTGTTGTGCCCGCGTTCACCAGTCACCTTAAGGCTCAACTGATGAATTGCTGATTCATGCTACCGTACTCTGGTTTATAGTAATATAAATATACCAGCCGAATATTATACCTGCTAATTAACAATAATTTGGTACATAAGAAATAGTTATAAATAGCAGCAATTTGGTTTATTTCTAATGATGCTTTATGGTAATTTGTATAAGAATTAATTTATTTCCAGAGACGACGCAACTAGAAGACCCAAGGGAAGAATGGCGAGCCATACAAGAGGCCATGCTACGAGAATACCTGCTGACGGCTCAAGACGTGTTAGAGGTGAGTTTTTTTTTGTTTTCACCACGTTTACAACTTGTCCAGCGGTAAAGATCCGCGTTTTAGCCAATTAGAAAGATCCAAATCTAACGTCCCAATTAACTGGACACGTATACAACATATCTCAGGCCGAATATGTTTTGTTTTTTTTTTCACCTGTTAGTTTTTTCTCACTTGGCTGCGCGGCACGACCCAGAGTGTCCTTGGAATATCTCACGTCGGTATTAATTGCGAATAAAAAGTATTATATCAAGCACAAACGGCGCTGGTGTTAGTAGAAATTTTTTTATGAAATGTCAAGGTGCGTCGCTGAAACGTTATAACGGTTCTGTTAATTTTGTTTTTTTTTTGTTTGTTTCATTTTTTTTTTTGGGTTAGTAAGATAAGTAAGTGAAAAATGTGTAATGTAATAAAGCGATTGAGAAATATGTATTCAATGCCGCTTATCATGTGACAATAAGTGGCTATAAAAAGAAATGTATAAAGGAAATCAGTAGTCAATGTGACTTTAATAAGTATGGGAAAATCTAGCAATTTTTAACAAAATCTACGCATTTTGATACAAAAGAAAATACGTACATTGGTTTAACAAAACATTTTTGGTTATTTTAGTTGGACCAAATACATATTCAGTAATTGCAACAAAAATTCGGTTGTAAAATCAACATAAAATTTGTATTAAGACTTTAATGTTGCTGCAACATAAAAATTATGAAAAGAAATAGAAAAATAGATAACATTAAAATTATATTAAAAGTGTATTGCGTATAAGTTTAGCCGTTTTTGAGGTGGAAAACCATTTCTCTTTAGCGAAATTGTCGGTGATACGTAACTGACTTTTACTAATGTATTTTTAAACTGCGTACTACAATGATTATTAATCCTACACTAAGTATTTTCAACAGATCATTTATGATAACAGATGCAAAACATAACTGAGAAATTTTCGAGCGCCATCTACTGGTAGGTACTAACGTTAGTGTACTACCTATCGATGTTTGAGATGCTACTTGATCACTTGACCGAAAGATCCGCACAACAAAACTCATGACGATTTATTCGGGATCACAAAATAATTTCAACAAAATCAAAAAAATCTGTTAATCCAACAAAAAGATTTCGTTATTTCAAATAAATAGAGGGATAAACGAATAAGTAATTTGGTTTAATTAACCAAAGAGTGAGAAAACAACTTCCTTGCGGTAAAAGGTTAATTTTTTTTATTATTCCTTGATCAAGAGGTTGTAACATAGATGTTGTATTGGCTGGTAAGAACTCAACTTTTACATGGCTGAGCATTGGAATATTGTTGTGAGCTGTACAGTTGTCAACAAACAGCAATATCTTACGCTTTTGTCTTTTCATATCACTATTCAATAGCTGTAGCCATTTAACAAATAAGTCAGTTGTCATTCAGGCTTTCTTGTTAGAACGATAAGTCATTGAAAATGACTGCACATTCTTGAAACATCTTGGTTTTGCAGACTACCAATCATTAGAGGTTTCAATTTTTCAGACCCGTCCATATTTGCACAAAACAGTATAGTAATCCTCTCCTTACTGTTCTTTCCACCACGACATTTTTCATTTTTGAAACACATTGTGCGATCTGGAAGACACTTGTAAAACAACCCGGTTTCATCAGCGTTGAACACATTTTTAGCTTCATATCCCCTTATTATTTCGAGCAATTTCTGCTTCCATTCGATACACACTCGATCGACACTCGCACTTTCTCCACAAATTTTTCGGAAAGTTATATCGTTCCTCTTTTTGAACCGATCAAACTATCACATCACTTGCTTTAAAATCTCGGAATATGCTTTACTGCAAATTTTAGTTTTTCTCTCTCATTACTACACCACCCACCGGCGCATTTTCTTGTCGACATTGAGAAAATCATTTCGCTAAAGCTGTTTCAACTTCGGGAAACTCCAGCTTTTTGTCTTTTAATTACACTTTTCGTAGGTGTTGCTGCAATGAAATCCTTTCTATGCAGAGTTGATGTTAATGTAGATGGGCGAATCTTAAAACGTCTATCACCGTCAATCTTTTTCTCGCCATCAGAAACAGCTTGAATAATTTTTTTTTTCTCGAATCGAGAGACACTTATTTGAACCGTTTTTGAGCATAATGTGCACTGTAACGCGCAAAGAATGACTAATTAACACTGCCAGCTAACAAAGAAATGCATTCGGAGAATTACAAGACGACTTAAATTGGGGAATTACAGGACGTTTACGGTGGATTACAGAATAGTATTACGAATTACCAAGGGGATCCAGCGGCAGGCTACTACGAATTATAAGACGTTTACAGCATAAGCCTGGGGAAACATACAACGGTCTTCCAGGCAGAGGTATTCGCCCTTGCAGCCTGTGCAGATATGATTGCAAAACTACATGAGGAGGAAAATTAATATAATGACTGACAGCCAGGCTGTCATTAAGGCAGTCTCAAACCCTGTAACTAGGTCAAAACCTAGTTAGGGACTGCAAACAATCCCTCAATGCACTGCACGAGACAACACGGTGTCTCTGATTGGGGGCGGAACATGAGGATATAAAGGGCAAGTAATAGCCGATGAACTAGCCAAGAGTCCGTATGTGGGATTACTAAGATTCCGCAAGAAGGGAGATCTGGACCTGGTTAGAATAAAGAAAGTACAAAGAAAATAGGAGTCGATGAAGGTCAACTTCATACCAAACGCTGATAGGGGATGGGGATGTAGTTTCTCTGATAACCTACTCAAGCGCAGTAAAAAAGAAATTAAAACCATTACTGGTTGGTAACTGGACACTGTCCTCTGAAAAAGCATCTATACAACACAGACCGTGTAAGCGAACCGTGGTGTAGAAGATGCGAACTACAGGAGGAAACGAGTTTACATGTAATCTGCACGTGTGGGGAACTAAAGGTACTCAGGCAGAAATATTTCGGGAGAGATCTATTGGAGCCCTCAAGGTCCTCAAGTTTCCACTGGGCAAGATACTGGGCTTTATAGAGCACATCAAGCTGCTCGAGTGAAAATAAGAGAATCAATAGGGATGGTACAATGAGCACCAAGCTCAAGTGCCCGGACATCAAGTGCCCACCCTAACTTGAATGAATGAAATGAATGAAGACATTTACAGTAACTTTAAAGGAGATTCTATTACGAAAAACCGAGAGGACTGAAATGCTTTGCTTTTTTACGATTTATCAGAATTTTTCAAGGGATGGCCAACATATTATGAATAACCGAGGTTTACGAATTATCGGGCAACGAAATACTGGGATTCTACTGTATATTTTGTTGTTTGTTAAATAGGGAGGTTTTGCGTTTGAACGGGTGCAAAAGAATGGCCATTAAACATCCCTCCACAAAACGCATTCTTTTTTTAAATCACAAAAACATAAGAACAATTGAAGATAGGTTAGGATAACCTGATAAGTGTATCATAGAATCGATTATAGAATCCAAATTTATATCTTTCATTTAGTTGATGACAATTTTAGACTCCTCTGGAAGTTGCGCAACGTCGGAAATATTTTAGAACAAAAGAAGGCTATGAATTATTCTTAATCAGAAAGTTTCGAATTCATAAGTAGTAAGGAATCCTGAAAACTTCTAATAATAATAATAATAATGATATTTATTTTGTTATAAGACACACATGTGTATTTAACAAGCCAAAAAAATATCTAAAGTAAAAAAAAAAAAGAATCATTCTTGAATCCAACCAAAAAAAAAAAATAAATATGACTACCAAAAAGCAAAAGAACAAGAAAGGCCAAAAAATTGAACAAAAGAAAAATAAATGAAGAATAATTCTAGTATTATTATAGGTGTAAACATGGAAATACCGAGGCTGTATCAATTAGAGGAAGCATGAAATTTGAAGCGATATTATTTACTGTTCGTGACAGAAAAATTCGTCTAAATTATAAAAACTATGCCGAAGGAGAAATTTCTGTAAAGCATTGCGGAAGGTCGAAAAAGTTTGCATCAATACAATTTCTCGAGGTAGATGATTGTGTACTTTAACCCCCATACTTTTCACCCCTAAGCTCGTGATGTGCAACCTGCAGTGTGCATGTAATCTCTTGCTCTAGTTTGATAATCATGGTACTCTGCATTCAATGTAAAGGTGTCTTTATTTTTATAAATATAGCAAGCTGGTTCTAGTATACAAATACAGATTAGGGGTAGCAAATTTAATTTTTTAAATATAGGTCTGCAAGATTGGGTGAAGTGAGCACCAATAATGGATCTTACAATGGCTCTTTGTACTCAAAACACCCTCTTGGATGCTGTCGATATACTCCTGAGCAAAATTCCATACTGAATCATACAATACAATTGAACTTCAGCGTGGTACAATCTTAACATACATTCCAGTGTAACCTGGGATCTAAATTTTGACAATGCTCATTCCATAACAGATTAGAAATAAGTTAAAATATCTACGAGATACATTGTATGTTCCTTAATCATGGCAGCTGTAAGATCATCTGGTCTAGTAGAAAATTTATTTTTTAATGAAATATTAAATTCTAATTTTGTATAGATAGGCGTCTATAGAGAAGACATTTTCTCTATAGACGTGTATTCCTAGCTTATTGTTTCTTATAACTAATCTATCTGGGAATGGAAGTTGGTTGTTTGTTTTGCTTCTACAGTAAATGTAATAGTTTCGAATTTTGAAATTAATTTTTGGACAAAAACCACCAAAAACCGTCATCTATGTATCTCAAACGGATCCTAGGAAAATATTTAGTGTTTTAAATTAATTTTGGCGGGCAATGGGTTTCTCATTGTCTTCAATTAATAAACTTGTGTGTCGCGGAGTGATCGAATATTTTACGTACCGCAAATTACAGCCCCATGGATGGTTCACCTACTATAGATCAGATTCAGCAAATCGTCTTAAGTCTTCTTTTAGTAGGCTGCTGTTTGTCGAGGAATCTGGAATATCTAGATGGTAAGAACACCGACGCTGGCGGCGAATAGCTATAGAGATAGGGCGTACACGCGATGATAATATTTCGTGTAACTCCACGGACTATGCCAACTTCTCCTTATACAGAAGAGAAGAGATTGGTAGTGCCCGAGTGCGCGATGCGGTATGTAGTCCCTTGTAGTAGGTTTGCGCCTAGTTGTCCGCTCACGTGAGCAAGTGGTTGCGCGTGAATATCGAAGGGGAATTCGAAAAATGCGACAATGTATAACTCGGACGCGTAGGCATGCATCCGTTCGCTCCGGCTCGCCGCTATAAGGGGCTACAGAGACAGGTTGTACCTCTAGCGCGTCCGTATATCTTCGGATACTTACGTACGGACGCATTAAACGCTAAATGTTTCGAATATTTATGATAGGTGGCACGCAGAAGGTGAAATGTGTAGAATAAATATTGAGCAGTATAGTGTGCGCACGTATTCGCTATTCGTATATGGAAAATGCAGCAGAATACGGCGTGAAATTTACGACGCTCTTTCGAAATGTAACGCGTAGTTAAGTAAGGTGGGGCCGGAATGAATAACCGTATAGAAGAAGAACTCCGACTGAATACCGCAGGATCATAAATCTTAAGTTGGCAACCATGTTCACTTGGAAATAATAGTTTCTATGCAGAAAGAGGTTCTTCAAGTTTGCTGAAAGTACTCAAATTCCAATGAATTTTCACAAATCAAAATGGTCGAAATAATAAAAACTGATTTTTAAATGTTTAATGTTTTTCTTTCAATGATGCGGTCAAAAGAGAAATGGCTAAACAATGAACCCAAGAAATGCCACTAAGACGGAGTTCGTGGTTTATTGTGGAAATCACTAGTGATGGGAGTATTCGAATGCAAAACGACAAAGTTCTCCATCCCGGACTGTTCTCGAGACCACTCTAGAACTCTTAAAAATGTTCGAATACTCGTTCTCGTTTCTCATACTCAGATGCGCCGAGTCTTGAATTTGAATGAAAGTATTCGAATACATGTTCTCCGATGTCAGTTCTCGATTCTCGTATTCATATGCACTGACCTTTGAATTCGAAAGAAAGTATACGAATATTTTTTCTCGTATGTTAATTCTCAATCCTTGAGATCCAAGAGGTGTATTAATTTTATTTGAATGCCTCATCTAGTTAAATAAATAGAGTGAATCGTTTTATTTCTTATTATTTTTATTTTTTATAAATTTGTATATTGTCACTACTACAAACAACATTGGAAGTTAGAGGTCGTAAAATTTAAAATTTACAGAAATTTGTTGTACCTGTATAATATATGTACTACTGAAATTATTCTTCAGAATATAATAACAGAATAGATATCTTTTTTCTTTAATATTATTATTAAATATAAAAAAAAAAAAATGCATGCAAACAAAATAAATAAGTTACTATATAATAATTTGTTTAAAACATTTATAAATTAAATAGAAAATTATTTCATCCAAGATGTTTTGATGATTAAATGGTTTCGGCGCATATTTGTCAACTCTCCAGTTTTTAAAAAGATCTCTTTTGAGTGCACTGATGTCGGAAGAATTGACAGATATTTTGATTGAAGTTGATATAATTGGGAAAACGTTGTCAGATGCAATTTGTAAAAATCTAATGGATTTTCTTTACGTTGTAAGATTTGGGATTTCTAAGTAACGTTGTACATTAAATCTAATCGTAAATGTGCACCGATGTAGTTTTCTGCAAGTGTGTTATTTTGGCATCAAAATGAGACCATAGGTTATGTCCTCCAGAAGCATCTGGAATCGAGGAAGCTTCTGTTAAGAATTTCTTGCGTGATCCACCTCTGAGCGTTTTCAGCATTTTCCTGAACACTGAATGCCACTGTATTTAGGAGTGGATCTAAATATGTTGCTTTTGCTGGCAATTTATTTATTTCAAATGATCCTAATCGACGGTTCACCGCGCTTAATAGATGCCTTTTTTAGTAATTTATTAGATTCTGACTGGTGCTTTCTAATTAGATTTTATGGATCATTGCGTTGATAAGTGGAATTACCAGTGAAAGTGTGGGGTACTTATCACCACAGTCAATAATTCTGCGACCTGTGGGAATGCACTCTAATATTATATTCCACTGATGAAAAATAAACTAATGATCCCCAGTCAAATGCAAACAATAAATAATACACCTATTAGAACTTAGAAGCACGATTCGAAATCTGTTCTCGAGGATGCATTGGCGGATTTGCCGACAGAACTATATGTGTAGCCGAATACGATTCGAAACTAGGCATCCAAGAACAAGTATTAACATATTTACTAAAGTTTTCGAGAACAATGTAGAATCGCAACCTTTGCCGTCGGTATTCGAGTACTCAAGTATTCGAATGAATGTCTCGATTCTTAAAAGTTCTCAATTTGAAAGTATTCGATTCTGCCCATCACTAGAAATCACTATACCAGCAAAAGTAATCTTCCTAGTGTTCTTCCGAGTGGAAAAAACCCACTTCATGGCGAACGAGAGTTTAGGTGTTCACCCTCTAGAGACCCATAAGACAAACTCTCACCTTGCAAGCCAGGGCACCCGGTGAAAGCCGGTAGATGCAATCGCTTGTCTAGCTTGGACAATTCATGCATTGCCATTCCCCTCACTTCAATATTGTTGTTGGTATAGTGATTCCTACAATAGACCATGAGCGCCGCCTTGGTGGCATTTTTTTTTTGGACATTGGTACGAATTTCTCTGGAATTAGGACGAGCAAAGCCGAAAAGTTTTAATTGTACACAGAAACGTTGCAGGATAAAACCGAAAAATAGTGCTTTGGGTATAATACATATCGATACGTGAGTGCAATAATCATTCATACTGGGTAGCTAGCTATAGCTGTTATTTTCTTTTATGCATTATAGTTATTTATGTTTATTTTTCGAAATTAAATTAAAATGCGTATGAAAAAATACCTTTAAATTATTTTTTTGAAATGGAATACCTGTATATTATTCGCTCCTCGCAAAAAACTAACAAATTTGCTATTCAAAAATGTATAGTTCCTTGCCTATACCTTTACAACTTTTAATTATAAGCAGTTTTTACTCTTCCTGATTTAATTTTATTTAATGTAGGCTATGAATATTTGACAACCATTCATATGCCATACATTTTACAAATGTATAGTATTTTGCTTAGTATTAATCACTAAATATGGAAAAGTAACAAATACAAATGAATAGAAGATTTAATCAAATATATGTAAATATGTAATGAGCAACAGATATTTTTTAAGATTACAAGTTAATTTAAGTTCGATACAACATATTGATGATTGAGGATGTGCTTCAAAGAATGCTTCTCTTTGCTTTTCATGAGTATCGGCAAAACTCTAGGTACTTTTAATGGGAATCGAAAATTACTAAAATTTCCTTATAACCTTGAAAACTTTTTATTGTTCTTTGACCGTAAATTCGGAAAAGTTTAGCGCGACAGTGCGTTAGGTATCGCAATTATATTTCAAAGTTTATTACTCCTACATCTGATAGTTTAAGTTTCATTACTGAGTATGCTTATATTTATTTTTCAAATTTAAATTTAATAAATGAAATATAATTTTCACTAGTCTAGCTCGTAAGAATTTATGTAATTATTTTGAAAGTTTGATCTTTATTTAACTTATATCATTAACGCATGTGTAGTATATGTATATTGCAGATGTGTGCATTATGTTTTCCTGTAATTGGGTTTTACCTGTAGGAAATAAATTATTATTATTAAAATAACATACATTCTAGTAAAAATTCTAATACTTATTATAAAATCATTTTTCAGCCTTTTTGATTACATTAAAATAATGTACATGTATGTGCAATAAACTGTAAATAAATATATAAACAAAAGAGTAAACCGAATAATAAATAATAATTAAAGTAACCAATATTCATCTACTTTCTAACTCAGTAAATCAAAAAAAAAACTTCTGCTTGCACATACCTCTAATGACCATAACATATATATCTATATCGCGATATTAAATTGCCAGTATTTTTGTTTTGTTCACCACACGTGCATCAAAAATAAGCGGCATAGACAGATTTTGGATGCGCACTCGTCTATCCGCTATCTAAATATTTTATCCTTGTCTGCGATTCGAACCATTGCATGACGTTTGATCACCTACGTTATATGGAACATTTCAACCATAATTTCAATTATCTAACCATCCTGTAATCGTCAAAATTTAACTAGAGTATAGGAAAGCAGAGTGTAGGAAAGAGCACCCCGCTTTAAAATAGAAAAATACATAGAGCCGTTTCTCCAACTACACGCCTATCTCTATCGCTCAATATCGTTTCAAGATTGACATGGGTGTGTATTGCCAGGTCATTTCGTCCATTGTATAAGATCCCTATACTAAAATTAAATTTTGTCGACTACGGTATAAGCAACCCTTTTTTACTTATTTCACAAGCTCGATCTGGGAATTGATATTTATACTTTTACCCCTAATCGTCGCAGTTTGTCATACATAAGTTAGACAGGGGCGATATCACCAGCCTGCCCTTGACAGGGTTATTATTTATGACAAAATACAGGAGCATTTTATAAACCCCTAAAATATGATAAATCAGCTACCGATTCTAACAAGGAGTTTTTGTCGAATAATATTTAAATATCTATACGTATGTGTAGACAGTACACAGGACACGTTATAATTTCGACTTGGCGGCGTTTTCCTCGCAGTAATTCAAATATTGAGTAAGCGGTGCGGTATGTTAATCGTCGTTTCGAGAAAGTTTACGTGCGGAACAACACTGCGTTACCTGTGCGCGAGGGGCGGATGGCCGGCGCATACCATACGGGCGACGACGCTGAAAAAATTCAGCGTGTTTCGTCACATCGACGGTCGCCGGCACCTGTAAACGCCCGATGCCCGCCGTTCGACATATACATACATAGATCTAATAGATGCTCGGAACTTGTTTATGTACGGATTACGGGCGTTCGAATCTAAACATTTCTTCGCTCGTTCAGACGTTATATGTGTTTTCCTTCCCGTCTCTATATTTTCCGCTCGAGGAATCCGTGGAATGGCGCGAATGTGTCACGATTTTCCGACTAATCTGATCGTGTTCGGCTTCGGGTAAGACGCGTGAGAAGAAATCGGAGAACGCGTATATTATAAGCAAATAGTTTTTCTTTACGTTGATATTAATGCCGTTGGAATTTGGACGGATATTGGGCAATTGCTATTCCAGCTATGCGAGCTATTGTCTTGTGTAAATAAATGGTTTCCTCATACACACCAAGCAGAAGTTATTCAGTAGTATAACAAATGCCATACCCGCATTATAGTACGACATAAAGCGAGGGTAAATACCAAAATGATAGAAATAGAAATCTTTATTGAACTCGTTGCAATTTCGTCAAAAGGTAGTAATAATAGAAATCCATATACAATAAAATAAATTCAAGATTTAAACTAAAGATATAACATTTACAGAGAAGTATAACGTGAAGAAATTGATTCTAAATTGTTGTGCCGATCCATCTCTTTCAGTTTCGGGAGGCAACATGTTGAAAAGTTGCATGCCCATTAAAAGTTATTATTCGGTATGCAATCTTGTAAATGGTATATTTAAGTTTTTCGCTTGCCTCGTTTGGTGTGTATGATTGTTTTCTCTAAATTGTAAGTTCTTATTTTGCATAGTTTACCCATAAATACTGAAGGTTAACAAAAGAATCGAAAATGCAAATGAAAAAAAAAAAGAAATAAAGTAGCTAGCTCAACGATAAATTTTTAAAGCGCGCAAAATAGAACAATAACATTCAGAGTCCCTCGGCGAATTAAAACTTGAATCTAACCAGAAAGTGAAGAAATTGACTTCTTAAATAAATCCCATAAATTGAAAAGGGTTAATTAAAAATAAAAGAACAGAATTTTCAACCCAAGATGCTATTACAATAAAAATTAATATTAAAAAAAAAGAAAAAAATTTACAAAATGCAGAAAAAAAACCGTGAACGAAGGTTCTGGGAAAAAATAAAAACTGACTGATTTAAATTACAATAGACAATGCTATTTCCATAAAAAGCAAAAGATTTGGTTGTACAGGAAGAAAATAATATCATTTCAATATCACCACGTGGTTTCAATTACACAAACTAATTAAGCGCAGACAAATTCAAGAATTTAAAAAATGAAAATAAATGCAAAACAATGCTTCTTCCCAAACGAGGTGAATAAAAAAATAACGAAACGCAAATAGAAAAACGGAAAACCATAACTCTTTAAATATATGAAAAAATTAAACTGAAACATATCTTCTGCACAAAAATGATCTTAATCTATAATGTGCACACATCAATATAATAAGCAATTATTATAACGGCGAATTCCCTTGAAATGGACAAGAATAAAAGACAATTAATCAAATCTCTACCCATTCCAAATGAATTAAAAAATGCAGCAAAGATTTAAAAATACATTGTATTCACGCTAAAAGTCAAACCAAGGAACTGCCCTGACCCATAAAATTCTACCAGTCGTTTTCATACACCGCCACAACGCAGTCGTGAAAATCACAACAAAAATCTTATAGAAAAGGCCCAAACAACATCAAGCCAAATAAAAAAACATCTAAAATGAAGTGAAAATAAATTTAAAAAAAACTTAACACTAAATTAAATAAATCATACTATTAACTCATTAACTAAATTTATACAAACTAAATATTATTGTGAAAATTCTCTCGGTACATTGAACAAATGGCTGAACGAAATAAACAAGACAAAAACTATGCAACTAAAAATACACTCGCGAAAAATGGGGTGCCTGTCCATAGCAATACGTTGACGAGAACGTAATAATTTTTAAATTTTGAAAGAGTGGCTTAGATAGAGATGTCAATTGTGAAGCATTGTCTATTGCTTTTTTCTCTGAAGTTTATAGACTTTTACTGCATTCTCCATGCTGCAATTCCATACATCATTGTTAAACGAAACAGTGAAAAGTATGTTTCTCTAGCCTCCTAGCCACCCAACTGTGGATTTATTTGTCTTACGGCGTAAATTGATTTACTTAGTTTGATGACAGCGCGTTTACGTGCGGGGCACACGTTAATAAGCTGCCTAGGGTTATATCCAAGTATTCAACCTGGCCCCCATGCATATTCGTATTGCGTCTACTGCTTGTAAAATAGATGTTTTGATTTTTCTAGTATTTATTGTGAGCTTAGTAACGCTATACTATTCTTTGATATACATTTTGGCGTTTACTTCTTCTTCTTTCGATGCAGAAACACAGTTTATACTAGAACGTACAGTGATTGACATAAACGTGGTAACATATTGGACATTTTATTATTATTATAATATGGATTTTTTTCGAAATACTTCACCATGGGCAGAATCCTGAAATTTTATTTGACATAGGTCACTTGACCACTATTACTAGAATTAAGGTTAGACAACATGATATCTAAACAAGTTAAAAAAAATACTCAAAATTCAATTTTGGGGTGGTCATGTTCAAATGTTTGTGAACATATCTAAAAGAAAAATTAGAAATCACAATTTTTTAAATTATTTTTTAAATAAAATACATATTTCTATTTTTGTTGCTTTTAGTAGCTTAACCAATGTAAAATCACTGAGTGTAAATCTGAATCAGCGGCGTAGTGTGAATCTATGGTATTAATCAGGATAAAAGACAGACAAAGGTCATATCCACAATTGCCAATATCTCTGAATTTGACTGATACTGAAATAATTTTATCAATTCTTACGTAACTGAGCTAAAATTTAAAAGTAGATTTTGAATGTAACAACTGCTGTTTCAAGGGACTGTGTCTAAGGTAAATAAATAAGCTTTGATATTTTTATTCTGAATTACATAATAAATATTATTCTTACTGAAAATTATGTATTTTTTGGTACGGCAATTTCTGTAATCTAATACATTTAACTTGTTTTCTGCCGTATATAGGGTATAAAACTTTGATACAATACGAATTAATAAGATCAACAAACATTTTTAGAAACTATTTTAGAAAAATAGATATTTCACGATCTGCAAACAGAGGATGTCTCATTCAAACTGACTCATTTCTATTTTTTTTTTTCTATTTTAGTAGAAATTTAATTTTTATACAAATATACAGGGTGTTAGTATTAGCCGTCTTGTTCTGAATGCAATGACGCAATGATGATTTTTATCGATCTGTTTTGTTTCAAGTTCACTTGCACCTTTCGAATGAAAATAAATATTTTGTAGGGTATTAAAATATTAAGATGGTTTCGCTT